>QOCX01000029.1:347323-446309 GCA_005959815.1 Sarcophaga bullata | reverse complement strand
AGGCTTTAAAAATTTACTTATGCTGTTACAGTTCACTGGTATTTCTGTATGAAGTTACAACACATTAATGTACTAAGTAAACTTAACACACTACCCACCGTTTATTTTGCAAAATACAATATGAGTGTCTTATTTTTTTTTTTTTCTGCTGCTCGCGTTACATATATTTTATGTCATACAACAAGCAAGAGTCAAAAGAAAGAAAGATAGAAGATGGAAAAAACAAAGATGTGCTGTTATTGCCATTTTTAATTGACAGAAATAAATGTTATTGACAATCTTTATTTTTTTTTTGCAACATATCCAACAACGCCACCGCCACCACCACCACCAAACAACGCTGTAGCTAGAGCAAAGCTTTATTATGGCCACTGTCCTCCTGCTGATTGCGGTCGATGGAGCTATTTAAGGCGGTTTTGTTGTATACTTTTGTGTGTATTTTCAACAGTTGTCATGATATTACAACATTGATAGGCATAATTTTTTGTTCTTTTTTTTTTTGCAACTAAAGCCGTTCATTTTATTGTTTTCAAGACAAAAAAAAACTAAAAAAATTTTTTACGTTACGAGGATATTTTGTTGATTCTATACAAGACAATACCTGAGCTTTTTCTTTTGAAAATAATGACAATTGTATAGTGGTGATCGCCTCTTGTTCTGGTTTGTATGGACAAGGACGTTATTACATTAGAAACCGTTTCTTTCTTTTTTTTCTTTTTTTCTTTTTCGAGTGTATCAAGTATTTTATGCAATATAAGCCAATGCATGTACATGTATATGCACATATGTATGTATGTATGTTTGTATGTATGGTTTTTTGGTTATTCAATACTTTCTTGGATGCTTATAATTTTAATTTTTTTCTTTTCTCTTCTTTTGATGCTTTGGTTACACACAGATGTTAGATTAAGTTTATGGCATGTTGTGCGTTTAGTCTTTGACTTGCCTCAAAATGTTGCCGTGTAGTTATCGAGCACATCTATTACAAACATTCAATTCATTATTGATTGTTTATTTTCAAAATTAAAGAAGTTTGTAACGAAATATGGTCCAGGAATTTTAAACAAACAATTTGTGCGTTGAAATATGTTATTCAAGTGTACATATGTACATATATTGTACGTTGAAAAAAAAAAGTTTTAAGATAATTAAAAGGATAGGTTGCACTCTGTGCTACGACAACATATTTGTTATCGATTATCATTATAATGAAGAATTTCCTTTATGGAAAAAGTGAAATTATGTACAGTCGCAGATGATGTTAAACTATATGTTCCACCTCTCATGGATTATGTGAGAATGTAACGGGGTAGACAGACGACAGCCTTAATTTACATGAACACTCATCATGCAAATGTACATTGACTTTGACTTTAAAGCACAAAATCAAACAGTATTTGTACTGAATTTAATTATTTCAGTATGGCAATTTGATCATTTGATCTCGATATAAACACCAACAGAAAAATTAATTGATCGACAAACACAGTTGTTAATGAAATGTAACGACTGCCGTCTTTCAAGGTACAAGTTTAATGTACATTCATGAGTTTTTAATGTAAATTCAGGCTGTCCTTTGTATATGGTCTAAGCAAATATTCTAAATGAAGGGTAGTAATAACCAATGATGTAGGTATGGAATGCTCTTTTAATAGCATCCTCAATATCAAAGATCAATTCAATAGCATGTACATGAAGTTCATGAAGTGTCATCAAGTGAACGCTACTATTCGACTGTATGGTTTGCAATTTAAAAAAAAACTTTACTGTGCTAATTTAAATACAATTAAGTAAAATTTATATTTCATATGATGTAGATTAGGGTTAGTGGTCACACTTGCAATTAAATTCATTTGAAAATTTTAAATTTAATATTTTTTTATTTCCTGTGAAAATTAATGTCACACCCGTTATAAATTTAATGCTTGTTTAAACTGTTAAAAAAACATTATTCACTTCAATTAGTTATAAGTGTAATCTTCAATTATTGTCTTGTTGAATTTTAATCTTTTTCCCCGGTTTACTAATTAAATTAAACAAAAAAGTTCTTAACGACCGTAAAGCTGTTAAACGTAAAAAAAAGTTAAGCTTTCAATTTCAATCGTAGATATGCAATCGAGCCGTCAAGAGACGAAAATTCTACCATCTGTTCTTCCAAACAAAATACATTTGATTGACTATGTATCTCCTATAACTCAGCATAACTGAGTCTACTTGAAATCCATAATTTCTTGTGTCACACCTGTTACTTATTTAATTAAAACTTAATAAAAAAATATTGTGTTTAAATCCATACTGCAAAAGCTAACTTGTGTTCAACGGAGATAAGAAGATTCATGAATTCAATGAATACAAGAATTATTTTCCAATACTTAAAATAATCCAAGAAACTAGAACATCCTAGTGGTTATTAATATTAAATACCCAAATATCATTAAGAAAACCCCATTAAGAGCAGTATTAAAAATACTTTACAAGCTTTAGGACTCGTTCAATTTTCAAAATAATTCAATTTCTACAGCCGCTCTTTATAAGAAAACAATTATTGTAAAGTCAAAAGCATCAACCCGTTACATTTGAGATATTATACATTTAAATTTGTCGCAAAATTTAAGGTATGTAAACGTACATACCGTTGGTCTTTTTGTGATTCCACACAAAATTCGTGTTAAATGCATTGAAATAACAAAAAATCAATTTCGAAAAAAGTGTAACTTAGGGCCTTTCTACATGAGACCAACGATACATAACTGATCATTACAACGCTTTAGTCAGGATTACGACCTAGTTTCTCACACCGCTTGGGTTGTGTGCCAGTCATGTAGGCGGGATCTACAGTTTAATGTCGACTCCGAATGACGCAGTCTTTGCTAGAAATCTGCTGAGCGGTAGGCACCCAAAAATATTTTTTTTTTTAGGTTTAATTCGAGATGTCTAACATGGGGCTTGAACCAATTAGCAATTTAGTAATTGTAAGCTTTTACATATGAATCCTTTTCAAGCTAGAAAAGGGAACTATAAAACGAGCTTGTTATTACGAAAAATTCAGATAAAAATACTTATTCATTGTCACACCCGTTACATTAAATTTCATTTTTTTTTTTCTTTCAATTTGTAAAACGTTTAAAATAAAATTTGGATTCAATTACAAGAAATAATTTAGGAAAGGAAATAATTTAAAACAAAACTTGTATATGTTTAATGTCACACCCGTTATCGACAAATCATATGTAAATACAATGTTGCTTAGAAACGTGGTCTTACTTAAGCTTATTTTACTCATTTGTTGTATTATTTTTTCACTGCGGGATTTTTCTTAATAATGAACTGCAAACATTACTTTTTTTTTACTTTAACAACTGAAGAGAAATATTTTCGCGTTTTTTTTTCTGTTTTTTTTTAACTTTAAAAATCAATAACAGCAATAACAATAAAAACATTTTAGTACCACTAAATCTAATTGTATTGTATTGTATTGTATTGTATTGTAATGTGTATGTGTTTGTGTATTTGTATTTTTTTGCAGATCGGCCAATTATTACCGTGCCACAAATATTTGTGAATTGTCTGAAATGGATCGCATAACATTGGCTGGTACAAGTGCATTCCAGGCTCAGGATGGTAGCGATTATCTTGAAAACAATTGTGCCGAAGAACCAAATAAATTATGCGAGTTTAAACGTTTATCGGGGAGAATATTGAAAACAGTAGATTCAGTATATCAGGATGTTGGCAGTATTGATGAGTGCCGTGATTTGTGTATAAACTCACCTTACAGGTAAGAATAAAAAAATAAATAAAAAACAGAAATAAAAAACAACAATTCAGAAAGAATTTAAGCCAAGGCTATAACGATGAGGAGGACAATAATCATCTAACTACTACGACAATATAAAACGTTGTAAAGATAGATTTAGAATTGGAAAAGGAGCACAAAAGCCCACTACAAACCAAACAAGCCATGCTTAGAGTAGAGTAGAGCAGAGCAAAGCAGAGCAGCACAGAAGATGGCAGAAATATTTTAGAGTAGTTGCCTACCGATTGCTATAGTGTAGTATGAATAAATAAGGAAACTACTGCAACAGGTTACTGCTGCAACATGCTGGTTAATGTTTATTTTATTTTTCTACTTTGTTATGGTTTCTGACATTTTGGCCCAAAACGAAACGTAACAAAAAAAACCCCGAACCAAACAAAACCACTCCATAATGGTCAAATTGTTGTTAAGTTATTTATGATTTTTGCTTATTGAGTATAAAACGCTGACCATTCTGCTATTGCTCTGCTCAGTTAAGTTTATATTTCGGTTGGTAGGTACATAAAATTTATTATGCTCTGAGGTGTTCTCATTTTTTATAGTCGATTGTATTTGAAACGTTTAGATTTGCGTTACAATGAATTTTCTACGTACAACACAACACAATATAACAAAACGATTATGTGTTAAGTTACGAGCTATTTTATATGCCATAGATAATGTTCGGTTATGTTACGTTACGTTACGATATTTTTAACTTATTTAATACATACAAACATACATACATACATACGTATGTACATATATATTTTTTATCATCCATTATATTAGAATGGTTGGATGTTGATGTTCTTCTTCTGCTTCCTTGACCATACTTAAGAGTTCGTAACGGAAAGTGAAGATGCAATGATGATGAGTGTTTATGACAGTGTTTATATGCGGCCAAATACATACATTTATAGCTGTTAATAGGAGCCATTTAAGCCTTGCCTGTTAGTAGAAATATTAAAATAGTTTCCAATTTTCAGTCATTTTTCTTTTACTTTTTTTTTTGGGCTTCGAAGAGATGAAATGAAAATCTTTTCCAAATGAATTTCAGTTTTATGATGATGCATGCATGGTAAACTTTTATTGTGTAAAATTGTTAAGCAAACGCCAAAAGTTATAAATGGAAGTTTGGTCGAAACTAATTAACAAATTAAGAACAAATCCCATTATCGTAGATTAGTTGTAATAGAGTTTCATTACTTCAGTTAGAGTTTGTTTTCGGCGAGTTAAAAAGAATCAAAAAAACTACTGCCGTAAAATAAAGATTTTCCTAGTAGGAAACACTTTCAAATTTGACCACCTAATGGCTTCATTGAATACCCTGGCTTATTGAATACCTCAAAAACAAACGTCATAAGGGTTAGGCAATGAAGACAAATGAAGAGAAGAAAAAAAATAAGAAGAAACCAACCATTATGCCTCAAGTGACATAATATTCTGTACATGAAATTATACTTCTGGAGATATAACCCTAAAAAGTTAGTCGCATTATTAGATTCTCAAGTTCAGGGTCCTTTAGATCCAGCACTTCTTTGACAAATTGGCTACCAAACCATCCCTGCATAAGTAATTGCAGACAAAACATGACCTTCCGTCTCCTCTGCGCCTTTACATAACCTACAGAAGTCAGAGATATCTCTATCCCATCTACTGATCATATGTCTTAAGGGACCATACCCTCTTAGTAGTTCTTATCATCCGAATACTTATGCTTAGGGCTAATTTCTTACCAAAAAAACAGTAAGCCTTGGCATACAGTCCGTTCTACATCTGCCTACACGATTTGTGAGTGAATCGAAATTTCCTTAATGATTGCAAAGAAGAAGCCATCGACTTGCCTTTAACACCACAATGGGCCAGATGAACCACCAAGTGAACTTGCCGGTGAATGGCAAGCTATCCGCTAACCTAATTTAAACCCACAACAACCAGAAATCTAGTATAGTACAATTTGATAATCCAACTTAAAATCGCTTAGCAGCATTTTACAAAAATTCAAACTTCATGTCTTGCATAATAACGAAACTTTCTCTAAATACAGCTTAAATAACCGAAAATATTTCATTACAGATGCCACTCTTATGATTTCGGTGATACTGGCGATATGGTCTGTCGTTTGTCCCATCACAGCCGTGCCACATTGTCTGATGTAAAGGATCCCTACTTGCCAGTACCCGAAGCTGCTACTTATGAATTATCGTCCTGCTATAATGTTACCATTGAATGTGGTGCTGGTGATATGGTGGCACGTATACGTACCTCTAAGCTATTCGATGGCAAAGTTTATGCTAAAGGATCCCCAAAATCATGTTCAGTAGATGTGAAAAACTCTTTGGAATTCGAACTGAGAATGGGTTATCAGGATTTGGAATGTAATGTTAGGCAACAGGGTTCCGGTCGCTATATGAATGATGTTGTCATACAGCATCATGACACAATTGTTACTTCATCGGATTTGGGTTTGGCAGTGACATGTCAGTATGATTTGACCAATAAATCGGTATCGAATGAAGTCGATTTGGGTGTTAAGGGTGACATTGAACCGGCCTTGTCTGAAGAAGTTATTGTAGACTCTCCCAATGTAGTAATGAAGATTACTTCACGGGATGGCAGCGATATTATGCGCTCAGCTGAAGTCGGTGATCCTTTGGCATTGAAATTCGAAATTATGGATGAATCCAGTCCTTATGAAATCTTTGTACGCGAATTGGTGGCAATGGATGGTGGTGATAATGCTGAAATTACTTTGATTGACTCAAATGGCTGTCCCACCGATCAATTCATTATGGGAGCGATTTACAAGAGCAATTTGTCGGGCAAGGTATTGTTATCGCATTTCGATGCCTTTAAATTCCCCTCTTCCGAAGTGGTACAATTCAGAGCGTTGGTAACACCCTGTATGCCTACCTGTGAACCAGTGCAATGTGATCAGGATGGCTTGAGTGGTGCGGAATTGAAATCTTATGGACGTAAACGTCGTTCTCTTAATGTAACAGGTGAGTAGTAAAAACCACAACAACAACACCACAACACAATGAAATCTAATGCCTTAACAATGACATTAATTTCATTTAATCAAAAACAAACAAACAAAAGAAAAACAACAACAGTAATAGTAACAGCAACAGCAACAGCAAAAAAAAGACAAACAAAACGTTTAAAACTGTAGCTGCTCCTGGCCACGATGGCAAGATACGAATGGTGGTGGTGGTGGTGGTAGTGGTGATGATCATTATCACCAGCGTCATCAGGAACAGCAGCAGCAGCAGCAGCTGTAATTACTGGCAGGAGCAATTCAGCTGTTTGCTATTGCTGTCGTTGTTTGTATAATGATAACATTTTATTTTATCGCTTCATTTCATGTTTGCTTTTCGCCATTGACTTTTTTTTCTTTCTTTCTTATTTTTTTACTTTGATTTTCAGCTTCCTTTGGTGAAAATCAGTACCAGCATCATCATCATACTCATCAGTTGAGAAGAGAACGTCGTGAAACTACGAAGAAACCTAGTCAAGAAGATATGCTTTTGGTACAATCAATTCAGATCACTGACAAATTTGGCTTCGATAAACAACAGCAACAACAATCGAAAGGCAATGGTTACGATACAAGTGAAACTGTCTTCATTGCCAGTGATGTAACAACACAAGGATTCTGTGTTAATGCCATTGGTAAGCTTCAAAAACACAACCAATCGAACCGACACACAAATACACAGACAAACAACAGAGACAGACAGACAGACAGACAGACAGACGGACAGACGGACAGACGATTAGACTGACACTAACTAATCTGGATCCTACATAAGGAGTACGTACATACACATACCACTAAGGAGTACATAGTGATAGTGTAACAGACTGAGGTATTATGCTCCTCATCATGTTTTAGAGACACAATGTTGATTTCTAAGTTTGTTATTGTTGCTGTTATAGTCTCTAATCCGAAAACCTAAACGTGCTTAGACGATTAAGGTTTAAGGTTGTTCTTATTATTTCGTTTTTGCTTTTGTTTCTGTTTTTGTTTTTGTTTTTCATACCTTATTTCATTCATCTGATATCAGGAATTGTTTACAGTGTTCGTCGTATAGGGAGAAGAGGAAGCTATTTTCTGTTGGGTTTGTTTGGTTAAAGAATAAAAAAAACTGTTCCATGTACCAAGTTATCTCGTCTGTTTTATAGAAGAAGAGAAAGGTGTGCAATCAGGCGTTAAGCTTTGACGTAATTGTTTTTGTTATAATTTAACTCGTATATTTGATCTATGATTGTAAAATTTAATGACTTCTAAAGAACAACAACATAAAGAAAAATCTCAAACGAACACAAAAACAACAACAACAAAAATCTTCTATTCAATTCTTCTACGTTCAGGGTTTTAATTTCCCCACCAACAAAGCCAAAAAAAAAAGTTTAAAAAAAAAGTAGGAAAAGAGACGGAGAACAACAAGTGTAGCCGATGTAGCTGTAATTTGCTTTTTTTCGGGTGTTCTTGTAAGAGATAACTGCAAAAAACAAAAAACAAAAAAAACAATGAAAAATTAAAGACGAAATTTATTGTGGGAAAAAGTTATTTGGAGGTACGGCTAGTTGGCCATAATAAGCCAGAGATTAAGCATGATGTTCTAATATTGCATTGGAAGTGGAAGAATTAAATTGAGATTAAAACACTCCCTTTTAATAGAACCAAAAAAAAAAAGTCAAACTGAAAGCATTTTAACAAAACGCCTACAGAGTATACAACAGCTTTCAATGGACCATCGTGTACAGCCAAAAAGACATAAATTATTGGATTTGTAAAGTTGTAAGGCTTTGAAAGGGAATAAAATGGTGTTGAAGTTAAAACCATAATGATTTACTTGTAGTGGCAGTTCAACAACAGGTGAATAATACTTATTTAATCGTTTCAAAGCTTATTGTTTCTGATTTAAATCAAAGTTTACTTAGACCAAAATACCACCAGGATTCAACTCATACTGCCAGGTTAAGTAGAGAATTTTTTGCTAAAATAACGTTTTATAATCCTAAAATATAATCGGGAAGTACATATTAACCCTTCAATGAGCACAGAGACTACTTTTTGTTTTTTTTTTTTTTAATTTTATAACGCTAACAATTTTGTGATAACAAAATAAATTTCAATTCCAACTTAATTTAATAGAGCAGCCCATGAATTTACTCTTTCTCTGATGTTCAATTAAACAGTAATTGGTAACGAAACGGCCTGGTTAAGTAAATTTTGGAACTCAATTTATCTCCTGCTACTTGGAGTATTAGTAGTAATACTCACCCAAACCTTTTAGAGATTTTGTGTCGAATTAAATTTTTAATTTGTTGGCGATAAACATGTCAACATGCTCTCACTTCTTGTAACACTGTAAACGGTCGTTTTAATTCGTAGTTTTAGTGGAAAAAGTAAAAGCAGTGTGTTCGTAATCTTAAAATCAGCAGTAATACTGATTAATAAGACTGTGTTAATTGCTCGGACAGCTGCGAGCCTCTTCAGCATATAACGATCGAAGAGCAAGCTTCTGGAAAGCCCACAGTCCATTACAAATCTAAAAAAAGGTAACATAGCATAGCGATGGAGCTAAGCGTTATGAAAGCAATGAAACATGGAAGCATGGAAGCTATGATCATGTCAAAATCTTAAATACTCATAGTTTAGGATTTAAGTGTGGAGTACTTAACACCTAAACGTGTTCATAATTCTCTATACTTCCCATAGAATATTACTCAAGAATTCGCCAATATATCGACAAAACCGGATGTGGAGTCTTTTCAGATCAGGAACTGATTTACTTAAGCTAATCGATTATTCGCACCAAAGTAATGGAAATAAAGACAACGCACAGAAGAACTTCAGTATGAGGGAATATAGTCAAATTTACTGACAGAATAGCGGTAATTAAGTTCGAAATGAGTGGATGTCACTTACGGATTATTTGAAAATACCGATCGTCTCTGATAGAGATTGCAAGACATTCAAATTTAAATTTTAGTTGGGTTGTGCAAGCGATGACAGTAAAGTACGAAAGCTAATACAATTAATTTAAAATAACTTAGACACGAGCACATAGCCCGCAGTGCTTTGACTACATCTTCTACATTTACAAAGCGTCTCCGCATATTTGCAGGTCTTCCTTTTCCCTGTGGATTTCACACGTCAGCCGCCATTTCTAGATCTATAGTGCTTTGCTTTGAGGTTGCCTATAGGTTTTCATTTCATT
Organism: Sarcophaga bullata; assembly: GCA_005959815.1. NCBI lineage: Eukaryota > Metazoa > Arthropoda > Insecta > Diptera > Sarcophagidae > Sarcophaga > Sarcophaga bullata. Next base: position 436,277 of record QOCX01000029.1, on the reverse strand, counting down.
CTGCTGGGCCTCAAACAACTGTTTATAAATGCTTGAAGAACGATCTACATTTCGCTATACAACCTTTATTTAAATGAGTTCGTATATCTTGAGAAAATTAGCATTAGCATTTGTGGTAAAAACTCTGAGAATTAATAAAACTGCCAAAGAAAATTTTCTCAACTTTAAACTGTAGGTGCCTCCACTCGTGTATAAAAATAACACACACAACATAAGTGTTGGCCATAATCCTGACTGAGGGCTTGTAATGATCAATTATGTTTGTATATATTTCTTCAGCTAAACCAAACACATTTGGTCATGAGGTAACAGAATAAAACTACGATATTAATTGATGTGTCGCTCACACTTATTGGATGGGGATTGATGGAAATATTGATTGATAATCCTATTGCTACAGTTTCTAAATATCGTTTAATATTCAAGCTACGGCTGTATGGTTATGAGCAGGGAGTAGGAGTAGATATAATACAACAGAGAAAATAGAAGAAAATGATGAATAACTCGCATGCTTAGTTACTTAATTAGGTTAACATCTATCAACTTAATCGATTAATTATAGATTGCCAAAAGCTTATACACAAACGGAAGGCAATAACTATGAAATCGTAGATAAATTTTGACAATTTTAGTAGCATTAAATGACATGTAAGCCACACATACAGAGACAAATTAAAAGAAAAAACCAAAAATATTGAATGCAATTTCTAATTTCTTGAATTTCTTTTCAAGGTCTCATTGTTGCGGCCACCGTTTTCTTATTGGCACAATTGGCTGTAATTGCCATTTGGACTTATTTGTATCAAAGACGCCGAAAACTACAACCCTATAGCAATGAAGGCATTAGCAGTGCCTCTAGTTTTGGCTCACATACAACATCGTCCGGTTCAACCATGCAGGGCAGTGGTAACATACCCAATGCGAGATCAGAGTCATTATGTAAGCTATACGAGGGAGGATTTGCAGCAAGGCATGGACGTCAATTTTAAAGAGAAAAAAAATGGTAAAACGAATTTCATAGTATTTCAAAAGCAAACTACAAAAAAAAGCAAGGACACCACCTTAAGAAAATGGTAAAAATTAGAAGAAAAGATAAAACTTGCCACAGAGAACAGAATTTAATTTAAATTAAAAGCAAGTAAAAATATTAATAAGAATTAAAAAAAATAAACAGAAGCCATTTAAAAACAAAAAATAAGAAAAATTATAAAAAAAAAAACTTAAAACAGAAGATGAAAATTTAAATAAAATGAGCAATAAAAAAAGAAGAGTTAAATAGTAACAAAATAAAAAAAATACTTAATGGTGCCGGATAAGCAAATTAATAATAATAATAATAATAATGAATATTTAAAATGAAAACTCGAGGGCAATATTTATTATTTTATATCATAACATTTAAACAAAACATTTTAAAAGTAAATCAAATAAATATTTAGATAAACTTTCTTTTATAATTAAAGCAATATTAAATAGGCTTGCTTTATGGTAAATGCTAAAAGAATACATTCTAAAACATAGTCTAAACAAAACATAAATTTTAAGCAAATTTTTTTTATATATTAAACGATAAAATATAATGAAACAATTGGAAAAAAGGACGACTGATTAAAAATATAAAAAAAATATTTAAGTTTAAAATAAAATAAAAAGAAGAAAAGAAAAGAAATATTTTAATTTTATTATTAGTTTCTTAAATAGCAAAAAAGAAAATAATAATAAAATTATAATAAACAATAAATACATACATACATACATATATAACGATTTTAAAATTTAAGATAAACAATAGCGAGTAAACAGTTAATATATAACCAGCATTTATATTTTATATGTTCTATTAAAGCAAGAAATTAAAACGAAAAAAAAACCAACAGAATTTAATAATAAAAAAGCTGTTGGTTTGTTTTTTTTCAGTTTCAGGCAATTAAAGCTTAAAGAGGTCAATATACAAGCAATTTAATTAATTTGTAACTTTAATTTTTTAATTTTTCAATTTATTTCATTTTAATAAATAATAGATAAAAAAAATTTTGCAATATAATTTAATTTAATGCTAATTCTATAGGTTAAAAAGAAAAAAACGTACTTTTCGCCACAAAACTTTAATTAAACATTTTTAAAACAAAAACAAATTTAATTTATTTTTCACTTGTCCTTTTTTCTATGTTTAAATTTATTATGTTTACTTTTTTATGTTTTTGATTTTTATTATTTTTTTTTTTCTAAATGTTTCACTATTTATTTCGGAATTTAATTCTAAATAATCATTAATGAGTTTTAATTTAATTTTAAGTTTTTTTAAATAATTAATTACAAAAAAAAAAAAAGAAATAATTCTACTACTTTTTGAATTTTTAAAAAAAATGTTTTTGAAAACAAAATTCTTATTTTATAGCGAATAGTAAAATGTTAGTCTTATTAAGTAAATATACTATATTTAAAAGAAAAATAAAATAAAATAAAATCATTTCTCTTTTATAATTAAAAAAAAATAGTAGAAAGTATATCAACATTTTATACTCCATACTTCTTTTTTTTATTTAATAATAAAATCATAATAATATAATAAAAAACCATGCATGTTTTATTACTCGAAAAGAAATAATGAAATTTTTTTACGAAAATACATACAATTTTGCCAATGCTATAGACATACATACATACATAATAGATCATTACAACCCTTCAGTTAGGATTACAATCTAACTTCTCACACTTATGCTGTGTTTGTTAATTGTATACATGAGTGGCGGGATCTGCAGTATAAAATCGTCTCTAGACAACAGATTTTTTGAGAAACTTTGCATGGCAATTTTATTTACTCTCAGTCAGAAATCTATTGAAAGGAAGTGGCCGAAAAATATTTTTCTTTTATTTCGCTTTGTTGAAAATGTCTGCGACCTAGGATTTGAAGCGAATACGACGACTATTCCAATGTTGTTGAACTTGCAATTCACTCAAATATTTACCCATTTAATATCGGGTGGACCGTCCATCGGTTTAAACCGATTATTTCGAATCTGGCAATACTTATGTTATTCTATACTGTCACAAAATTCAGAATATTATGTCCACTGAACGTAATGAATCGATTTACTTTTGAGCAACGTTGAGATTTATTGAAGATGGGCCAACGAGAAACTGCACAATGATATCGAATTTACCACAAAAAAAAAAAAAAAAAAAAAAAAAAAAAAATGAAGCCGTTTTTCACCTTGGTGGGTACGTTAATAAGCAAAATTGCTGTACTTGGAGCTCAGAAAACCCACAAGTGGTCTTATACAAGCTAAAGCACCCATTACGAGTGACCTTTTGATGTGACTTGTGAAACGGAGGCATCATTGGCTCATATTACTTTGAAAATTAGGACGGCGCAACCGTTACGGTGAATGGAGACACCTATCACCGATGATAACCGATTTTTTTTTTGTACACGCTCTTCATGGTACTGATGTGAACGATGGTGTTTGATTTCAACAGAATGGTGCAACTTGCTACACATCTCGTGCCACAAGCGATTTAATGTGTCAAACGTTTGGTGGCCGTTTATTTAGTGGATTAATTGATCGCCAAGAAGCTGCAATTTGACACTGATTGACTCTTTTTATGGGACGCCGTAAAAAAAATGTGTTATGCCATTGCCCATACACACGAAAAAGTGCACGAAAATTGGTTTGAGCGGATGAGTTATTGCGAGGCCAGCAGTGGCAACCATATGAATGAAATAATATTCCATTTCTAACACAAAATAATTGTGCTTCACAACAAAAAACTAAATTTGGCAAAATTTCAAATCATTTATGTTTTATTGCTTTTTTAAATTTAAACTTCAAATGGCGCATGCTTTATAATTTAACTCTATAAGTATTTTTAGTATTTGATTCCTTATACTTCTATTCTATTGCTGGAAAAAACTATAAAATAGATAGTGAAATAAAAGCTTCAAAAACCAAGAGATGGAAGTATTGCAGTATCCTGATTTGACACAGCTTTAAAAGAACTTCTGCAACATGGACGAGGATTTGCAGCAATCGAAATCATATTGATCATTATTCCCATTATAGACTCAACCATAACATAGCATCAGGGAATTGTTTAGAATCTCATTTCAAGCAACACATAAAGTATGGTATATATGAACCTCCATAACAGCTTTTTTTTTTTTTTTTTTTTTTTTTTTTTTTTTTTTTTTTTTTTTTTTTTTTTTTTTTTTTTTTTTTTTTTTTTTTTTTTTTTTTTTTTTTTTTTTTTTTTTTTTTTTTTTTTTTTTTTTTTTTTTTTTTTTTTTTTTTTTTTTTTTTTTTTTTTTTTTTTTTTTTTTTTTTTTTTTTTTTTTTTTTTTTTTTTTTTTTTTTTTTTTTTTTTTTTTTTTTTTTTTTTTTTTTTTTTTTTTTTTTTTTTTTTTTTTTTTTTTTTTTTTTTTTTTTTTTTCCTTCATTTAACAAAACCTTTTAAAACACTTGTATGTGGAAGACGTCTTGTACTGATTTACGATTGACAAATTTGTAAACAAAGAGAAATACCGTCGGTAAGAGTACAATTAAAGCAATGTATACCAACAAGAGATTCTGTGGCACCAAATATCTGCATAAAATTCGTTTTAAACAACTACAATTGCCGCAGGACTCTCACTACTCTTTTTAAGCAGAGTGCAAAAAAATACCGTGAAAATAATTTTAACGGCGCTGTGGCTCGTATTCAGTTCTAAAGAAAAGATTGGACTTTTAAATAAGACGTTGGACTCGTTTTGTTTGTTAAAAAAACAATTGGCATAATATTCTGTAACTAAACTAAATCATATGATACTACCAAAGACTGAAAATCTACATTGAGGCAAAAGCATAAAAAAGTATAAGGAGGAGATATTTGCCTAAAATGTTGATAATTTTTTAATATACTAGCGCTGACACACATACAATAAGCCGACATAGCTTTAATTTTTACAATGAACTCCAGATATGAATCAAAAGTAAATAATTTTAAGACCTACTTTAAAAGATAATTAAATCCCACATTTTAGAAACGAAGAGTGAGATTCGAATACACAGATATTTTAAACAAAATCAAAAATAATTTAATTTGAACTTTAATTTGAAGTAGGAATGAATGGTTAACAAGATTGCCTACCCTTGCAGCAAATGCTAGGAGGGCGATAGTGGGTAGCACCGTTATTCTAGGACCTGTTACAGTAGTTCAATCACCTGCTTAACTGGAACAACAATAGGTTCACGAAACGTAAACAAGACAGAATAACAACCAACCGTAACTTATGGCAACAACACCAGCCGACCGAATAAGATGGAGAATGCTTTGCGGTCGACATAAGCTTCTAAGATGGATAATAGGAAAAAATCGATTGAAACTTAAGAAAATTAAAAAGAAAAGTTAAGTTAATTCTTCATTGCTCATAAGTAATGTATACTTTTCTAAAATTCTGCTCAGGTTTTTGAATAATGAATTTAACTTCATATACCATAATACAATGGGTAGTATGTTGTGAAATGAAATTACAAGAAATTAGCATTCCATAGTTTTTTTTTTTTTTAATTTCAAGATTATAACATTTATTTGCCTTATCACATAAACATATTTTCTTTTTTTTTTCAAAATAAAAATGTTTTTTATAAACATTTAAATTTTTAAAGATTTTTCAAGCGTAATGTAGTACAAATATGTGTAAATACTTTTCAATTTGTAAACCAAGTATTAAATATCGAATAATAAGGTGTAGAAAAAGTTTGACACACAGCAGGTCAATATTTAATCATTGAAAATAAATAAATTTGTTTATATTTAGTTAATACCAGCTGGAAATCTAATCTAATTATGAAATCGTATATATTAAGAATGTTTTTTTTTAATAAAATTTTTTTTTAACATACGTTACGTTTTAGTAAATAAAAATCGAATTTACTGTTGATTTTCGAACTGAGAACTTACCCTTAATCTATTATCGCCTGTTGTCCAAATGCGGGCTCCATAGTCATTTGAGGTGCCAATTACATAGGCACCAGTGGAATCAAAATCAACAGAATTAATACCAGCACTACTGCCGCCTAAAACAGCACGAGGTTCTGAGGAACCTAAAATCAAAATAAAATTATGCCCGATAGTAGTAGTAAGGGAATCTGTAAAAACTAAGAATGCTTACCTTTCCCCACATCCCACAATTTGACTTTGCGATCTGCACCACCCGTTGCAATGACACGTTCTATGGGACTCCAACGGACTGCATGTGATTCGGTTTCATGAGCTTCAAACTTCATGTGAACAGAGGTGGGGCAGGCACTTTTGAAATAACCGTAACCACTACCACTCACACTACTATTAAATTGTTCATTATGTGTGTTATACATCTCTGCATCACTACCAACTTCTATACACTGCTCACCACTACTGTTATCACGATCGTCGTCGTCGTATTGATCGCCGCTGCCAATACCGGCGGCACCTTGTATGGAAGGACTGGATGAAAGGCGATGTTGCGAATAGGATGAATTTGGTTCTCGGACAGCGTCTTCCAATTCTCGTTTAACTTTATCCGAACGTTTTCTGAAAATTGACGGCAGTCTTTTTCTAGATTTTGTAAACAGTTGTTTTTGTTTTGTTTCGATATGTTCGACATGTTTTTGTGTGTATTTGTTTGATAGTGGGACACAAATATATGTTTACATGTCGGTTGATTGATTTTTTTTTTTTTTATTTTTTTAAAGGGACAAGGGTCAATTTTGTGTATTTTTGTTTTTGTTTTAGAGTTTGTTGGTATCGGTTTTGATTTTGGTTTTGGTTTTTGTTTTGATTTCGTATTAAATTTAATTATTACAATATTCAATATTCGTCAACATTTATAGACACACAATAATAATAAAATAAAAATAAAAAAAGGAGAAAAAAAGAAGAAAGAAAAATAGTGTTGGTTTTTTGTTGTTTCTTTGTCGAGTAATAGAACTTTTTTAAGAAAAGAAGAAAACAAACTTTATCTCTCATCAATTAAGCAGTGGTAAAATTTTAAATTTGGTTGCTTTTTGATTTTTTTTTTAAGGGAGTAATTTGTTGTAATTTAGTTTTTTTTTTAAGGAAACAAATGAATGGAATGGAATCGAATCGAATAGAATAGAATGTTTGAAATGTTGAGTTGTGATGATGTTCTTGTCGTGTTGCGTTGACAATGAATGCATAATTATGACAGTGAAAATTAAAGAAAAATAGAGAAAAAGAAAGAACAGAATGGATGATTGTGTTTGAAAAGTTTTATTTGCGAGTCAGTTTTCTATAAGCATTTTCCATTCCATTGCGAAAATAAATTCAAATTGTTATTTGTGGTGATTGGTTGTCATATGTAAAAGCATGCAAAAAAAAATTATGCAAAACATGTATTTGGTTGGTATGTGATTGATGTGCAACATGAAGTGAAAGGAAAACCTAAATTTTTTTTCTTTGCTTTCAGTGTTTTCGTATTGAAAATAATCAATTTATTTTATTAACTATTCTTACCGGGAATTAATTTTTCTTAGAATCATTAACAGAAACTTTAATATTTCAGACCAATGCCTAGTTTTTATGAAACGGGGAATTTTTCGCCGGAGGTGGGTAAAGAGTGATCTGTAATCAGAAATTCAAAATCCTAAAGAGTTTATATACTATACCAATCACGGAGACTACTTTCCAAAGGAAACTTCCTTGGAACTTGACAAAAAAAGACTTGGCCCTTATAAATGCCCCTTAAGTTCTACACGGAAATACTGGAAATAACCTCAATAACGAACAATTTCGGGCTTTGAAACAAATATCAATTGAAAACAATATTATAAAAGGGAAACTCCCAAAATACAATAGATTGGAGCACAAAATTCAACCTAAAAAGAAATGTTTTCGTTGTGGTCCTGATTGTTAAGCTACCTTAGCTTCAAGAGAAATAATATTGATTTTGATATTGTCCTGCTAAACAGACATCCCCTCTAGTAACTAAAGCCGGTTACTTATGTACAGTTACTTGATCCAAAGGACTGGATTATCGATAATATGGATACAAATTAAATCAATTGGGCTTGAACGAGCAGCTTGTAACAGAGGATTATATATGCAATTCCAACGAACACACAGGAAAGCCTTTCTAACTGTCTTTCCTGGCTCTACCATGGTCTTAGCGGGCTCATCATGATTCGCCACTGTTGTTTTTGGGTTAGGGTTGCCTTAGCTCAATATTTTCCAAAAGGCACTCTCCTCTATTCGCTCCACAAAAAGGTAGATTTTGAAGTTTTTTTTATTAAACATGAAATTATAAAATCCGGTTCATGAGATCTTTTTGCAATAACAACAATTACAAAAAAGAAATTTGGAGTTTTTTCGATTTACAAACGCGCTTTGAAAACATTTCACTTGTAGATTGGTATTCCTAAAACCTTCAGTCTCAGTCCGGTCAAATATTTTAAATTTAGTCATGCAACAAAAGACCAATTATTACAATAAAAAAAAAGAAGAAAACAAACAAACACGTACTCATAAGCAAATTATAAAAACAACAAATACTACATGGATGAAATCATAAATGATAGAGGGATAGGAAAAAGTCAAATATTCAGCCAATTAACCAAAATAAACTAAAAAAAAAAAAACCAAAAGTAAAGCAATATTATGTTACAATAACAAAACGGTTACAAATAACAATAACAAAAAAAATTAAACAAACAAAAAAAATTAATTTAATTTAATTTAAGGCAATAATACAAACACACACATACATATATACATACACAACACACACACAGTTAAAATATAAAAAATAAATTAGAAAAAACTGAACTTACTTTAAGAAGCTCTCGTTCTCCTCATTCAATTTATCAGCATCCTTTGATTTGTAACGCATCAAACGTTCCAATAGACAATGATTTTCGTCCTGACGCAAAGAAATACAAGAAAAACGTCTTTTAATTTCTGAATACATATAAACAGATACTGAATATGATAAAAGAGAGAAGAAAATTTGTTAAAACGTTTTGTTTTTATTGGGGTGCAAAATCCAAATGAAACTTGTTTTCCATTTAAATTTCTATCATACAGAGAGATGGTTAAAGAGTTGATAATGGGGAAAATATTCAAAACGAAAAAGAAAATATTTTGAATACAACAATAATATTACTTTCTGTATACAGTTTATAGCGGATGTATGATGATGACTTGAGCTGTTTATGAAGCATTTATCATTTTTATATGCCAACAGTTGGCCGATTAAAATTTTCTTTAATTGCACAAAAAAAAAAGAAAATATTTTCTGAAATTTGGAGAAAATAAAAAGCACAGAGACGGCTAAAATTCAATTTTAATTGTAATGTATTTATTAATATTGTAAAATAATATAATAAAACATAGCGAAATACATATGAAATATTTTTTCCATAATTAAGAATTTTTTTATTACATGATCTAATCATTTACATTCGTCAGCTGAGAAGAATATTACAAAATTTCATCAATCAATGCTTCATCACATCTCTGAATTTTAAAAATTATTATTTTATTTGTTTTGCATTAATACAAACATTAAAAACACCCACTAGAAGAGAATAAAAATAAAATCATAATAATTCGAAAACCGCCCATTAAAAATTCTTTAAAATTGTCAAATATTCTGTTAATGTCTGCATGTATCGCAGGCCGATCAAGCAAAAACGTTGAATCATTTATTTAAAACGCAAACAAATTAAAAGAAAAACCGAAATAAACTACAAAATAAAACCGAAACCAAACCCCTTACGAGTGAATTGACGGGTCAATGTTTTGCAATATTTACCAGCCAGCAATTAAGAGCAATTAAAAATTTTGACATCAAACAAGAAATAAATCGTATTCCACTGTGTATAAAAAATATTAAAGAGTGTTTAGAAAAATGCTGTAGAATTTTTTAATTTCATATTGTGGTATAAAAGCCTTATAAGTGGTAGTAACATTGCTTCAATTATGAAACATACTTTGCAATTAAGTTTAAGGAATGTTGGTCAGGGGCATAATAATGAAAAACAAAAATTTTAAGTACATTATTATAAAGGTGGCCAGCTTAATTATTATAAATATTTCATAACACAGTGACCAACTGCATTATTATTAATAGAATAAGGTAGTGAAGCTTCGGAGATGTTCTCATTTTCGATTCATAAAAGGCAAGGATTTTCAGGACATCGATTTATCGTTATGCTGTTTTTAGGACAAAACTTTTTGTAATAAACAAACGGATTAGCTTTTCAAAAAAGTATTCTAAGGACACAACAAAATTTTAGGTAAAACCGATACCTTTCCATTTGATATAAAAAAAAACAAAATAATGAATATAAGAATACCATTCATAATGCACAGCTCAAAGTCGTTTGAAGGGACATCAACCATTTGTACCATTTCCATAATTCACATTCGCCTATTTGGTTTCCTAATCACTCTCAATGGAAGGTAATACAAACCAATAGACTGTGTAATACAGTTCGTTTGAAGGGACACCAACCATTTGTACCATTTCCATAATTCACATTCGCCTATTTGGTTTCCTAATCACTCTCAATGGAAGGTAATACAAGCCATGGTTTGAAGGGACACCAACCATTTGTACCATTTCCATAATTCACATTCGCCTCTGTGGTTTCCTAATCCCTTTCAATGGAAGGTAATACAAGCCAATATACTGTATAATACGGTTTCAGTTAATCTGCTTTTGCTATAAGCACGTTCAAATATTTACACTTACAGTCCAATAATTACAATTAAGTTTGCCAAGCTTTTCAGTGTCATAAGAAGATAGGAAATTTATGTCTATCTGCCTAAAATCGTTGCTGCTTTGACAACATCTACGAACATAGAAGCACTGTAAATAAGGCCTTAAAATAATTTAAAGGAAATCTACTGAGTAGGGAGCTATTTATATACCCAAATACACCGACAAAGTATGCATTTGTGGTTGTACGTTATATTTATCCATTATGGTAAATCAAAGACTAATAAGTCAATATTGCTCGCCGTTACTAATCGGCATTGATATCATTAGGCGTGTACGATATAAAGGAAAGATCTAGCAGCAATATTAACGTCAGCAACATTCGTTGCGATATATGATCTAATGAAAGTTTACCATTTTTGAAGAAGACAAAACATAGATAATGTTGAGAAAAATGTCTTCATGTACAGCATCCTAGGTTTATGCGATAGCGTTTGTTCATAACAACTATAGTTTTACATTCAATTTAAAATAAATTTAAGAAGCTTTTCAATGGAGATCATTTTACACTCAGCACTTTTACCAGAGACCGTTCAGAAGGGTCACAGTAAGAAAAAAATTTTTTAATACTTCTTTGTTCTAAGTGTTTACAGCTAAGTTTTGATCTCTTGAGGGATCTCACAGTAAACCAACCAACCTGCATTTAGTATGATTCTAAATCGTTCGATTTGTCTAGTTATTTCAATGATAAATGTTTACTTGTTTATCAACGTTTTTGCTTTAGTAACTTTTAATACGCCGTGTACCTAGCGATTAAGTAACGTAATGTGGTTTTAAAATTCAAATACCTTCTGGTTGTAAACATTATTTCTTTTAATTCCCCGATTAGTTGGTATTAGCAAATCATAACCCAATATAATGACACGAGAGGTATGAAATAATGTCAGCCGTATTATGATTTATTAGTCCTATTATGAATATTTATAAAGGGTAAAAACATAGTTCAATGTAGGACTTAAAAACTGCTTGTCTGAATAGATAGGACTATTACAGGTATATAGATTGCAAGCAATATAATTCATATACGGACAAACTAAAAAGAAATTTTCAAAATTGCGTCAAATTGCAATTCGTATCGATAGATACATACAATGAAAAGATCATTAAAAAGTATGCTGGTCAACTTAATCAACAAACAAAAAAAAACATACATTTTCATATGTTTGCTTATATCTTGCCATTCATTATTTTATAATTCTATAATGGACACAATGTGTAAATTTGGCTTTCAGCCAAAAATAATTATAGCACTTAAATTTCATATGTACATAGCTGTTCGTGTTGTTCGTTTGTTTATTCAAAAAACAATCATCCACGACAATATAGATGGATTATGATTTTCAATATACAATTATTTGTAGGCAATTGAGAATATAAATCATTTAATAAAATCCATAAGCAACAAAACGTACTTAACAAACGTTGTTTAAATAATTAATAAAAAAAACAACAATAAAAATTGAAAAGCGTCTATTGATAAAACAAAAAAAAAGTCAAGTTTGAATATATTAATTTAGAAATAAACAATTTAAAGTGAATTTAATGCACATTTAATTATATTGTATTAAGAAATTTTCATTAACAATTACTTTAAATAGATAAGAGTTGAAGTAGCTATAAGCTTCTACATTTTTTTGTTCTAAAGGGGCTTGTTGATGATGATAATAATGTCAATGAAATGATAATTTCTATACCATTGGGGCATTTATATTATATTTATTGCAATAAACAACTAACTCATTTACATTACACATGTACATATTAATTTATATATTATATGGAGAGAGGTGACGTGTATGTGGGAATAATATAATCGAACAATATATTATTTACTGTTGGAAACTAAAATTGGCATATATTTTCTCATATTATTTTATTGATATGTTTATTTAAATTCATACATAATGTGCTGATAAGACAGCAATTGATGCACTGTAATTTAATATTCATTTAGGTATTTCAGTATTGGTCTTGTACAATTTTAGATACGAGTGATAAGAAATATATTTTCCCTTATTCAAACAAAAAAAAAAACATTTTGGACGTTTAGTTACTCACAAATCGTTGTTCTATTGGTATTTATGGAATCTCTAGGTGAAGATAAGAATTCAACACGCGTCATAGATTAGATTTAAAATATTTCATATTTTTATTGCCTTAAGAATGCAAAAAAAAAATCAATAAATCTCCACCTTCAATTTTGAACTCACCAATCAAGGTAAATAAATTGAATAAAGCAAATAAGAAAATTCGAATGCATAATAGAAAACCAGGAGATAAAAGTATATTTTGCTTTTGTATTCTAAGGTTCATGGAAACCAGAGGACCATTTTTAGATTTACAAATAAAAATTTGAAAAAAGCGCATAGTTTGAGGAATTAAAAAAGAATTTGCAGTGATTAAATCGTTTTTATGAATTATTTGCATTGCAATACCTTAAATAAATATCTCCAAATTACACTTTTTTAATTTTTTACTTTTTTTTTTGAAAATTACACACAAAAATTTATTCTTTTTTTTATTGAACCAAATTTTATTAAATTTCAATTACAAAAGATTTTGAATGTCAATAATTCTGACTAGTGATAAGACTTTTTCGATTTTTCAATACACTTTAAACGATAAGGTTTTATATTGAACGAATTTAAATTTTTCGAATATGTAACTTAATTCGATTCGATCGTAAGGACGCTCTACGGACTTGGTAAAACTTTTTAATTATGCAGATCAATTTAAATGGACTTGGTTCTTTTCTTTAAAAGATGTATTACAGGTTTAATAAAGTTCAGCGTTAGAAAAAGTATTATTGCTTGGGTAATAACAAACCAGATTTTTTAAATATTTTCCATAAAACATAGGCCAAATACACCAATACTATACATACATAATTGGCCATTACAACCCTCCAGTCAGGATTACGGTCTGGCTTCTCACACCACTTATGTTGTGTGTGTTAATTTTATACATGAGTGGCGGGACCTCCGAACGACATTTTTTTTGAGCAACTTTTTATGGCAATTTTATTTACTCTCAGAGTTTTTGCCAGAAATCTACTGAGAGGAAGCCGCCGAAGAAATATTTTTTTTTTCATATTTCGTTTTTGATGTCTGACCGGGGATTTGAGCCCTGGCCTTTCGCCTAATAAGCCAACACAATACCTACTAGACTACGGCGACTACTATAATTAAACCAATACTATACCAAATAAAAATTCAAAAACAATTGAAAAGTTTAAATAATTGCTGTTGTTTTGTTTTCATTCACACAGCCTACGGCCTGAAATTATTAAATTGAACATAATAAAAAAGAGAGAACAATGCTGAATAAATGGTTAGCATTTTGAATAACAGATATTTCAATCAATATGTCAACGAAACTGTTTTAAAACAAACTATCCAGTTGTCGGTCTACTCAGAAAAATGTGTAACACGTTTAATCAAAACAATTGACTTTTTAAGCCTCAACATAATAAGAAACATTAAATAAACAATTTTCTTAACTCATAGTCTGACATCTTACAGCTGTTGTCTTTGTTGTATTACCATTACAACACCATTTTAAAAATCTGTATAAGAAAACATTCCATAGACAATAAATAAACAAAAGGAATATAAACTATGTTCTCCTCTCAAGAAATTTTCATTGCTTATATGTAAAAGGCTAACGCAATCTATCAGGTCAACTATTCTGTAATGAGAAGCAACTATCAGATTAACATTGATGATGATGTTGTGAATGTTCTAAATCGAATCGTGAGTAATACAAAAAAGATCTGATCTTATATTTCAACACTAAACGAAATTAGAGAAACTTCTTGCGTTATCAAATAGAGAAAGGCAATCTGACATAAAAGCATACTTATGTCTGGTGTCCCAAGACAAATCATCAGACAAGAGAAGTTCGGGCATTAAGCTCGGAGAAGAAATTGTCATTAGCTCGGACAAACATTATACCACTTGGAAAAGGAACCGAAAATCTACTCGAGAAACAGTCAGGCCAAAAACATGCAGGCTTAAAACGATACCGTAAGAAACTGTCAATTCTATTGGTCAATTCTATTGTAATAAAGATGAATGGAAAAATGTGTCGGTAGATGATATTTGCAATTAGGCAAAATATAAATACATAATCAGCTATTTTATGATTAGAACCTTGTAATCGATTGATATTCAATATCAAAAAATGTTTCAATCAAAATCAATGATGCTCGAAATCGAAGGAATCCATTGAGGCAACTGAAACAAGGGATATCAGATCGGCTAGCCATTTAAGAATATAACACATTTTCAGTGTCCCTTTTACATTAAAAAAAAACAGATTCATTTTTATTATTTAGGATCAGCTCTCATTATAAAAGTTTTAATCTATTTATGGGAGGGTCGACGACATGCATGTATGGTATACAGGCTGGTACTTAAAAATTTGATTTATTTTTAATTTCGCAATTGTTAACTGGAATTTAATTAAAAATTAATTGAATTTCATATACATTTCTCTAGGTATGTAGACACAAAAGGAAATTTAAAAGAGCGCTAATGAAATAAATAATCAGAAAATAACAAATTATTCTAATGTGAAGCCAATACTTTGAAATAGTGCACTGTTTTTAATTACTATTTAATATAGGCGGTCTATTTAATTAAAACATACGTAACTCTTCCAAGCGTGTCAATTATATGGCATAGAAAATGGCTTATTGAATTGATTGAAAAGTTAATCTAACATTTTCAAATGAAACAGAGAAATGCTAATTACTACAAGATACGAAAAATCTATTAAATTAAGCCGCCAGAATGCCTTCATTAATTCTATTATAATAAATGAATCTTTTATAAACTGTAAGACTATTTTTGTTTACTTACCTGAACTCCTCTTAGTTTAGCTTCAAGCGAAGTAAATGCCAACTGCAATGCAGTATATTCATCTCTTAGTGTGGTATTGAGATTTTTCAATTCTTCTAGACTTGTTTTAAGCATATGAACTTCAGCTCTTAAGGAATTATTGGCAGTTTGTTGTTCAGCAAGGCTAAAATTTCAGTAGAGAAAATTAGTTTATTTTTACAACCGAAAAATAAATACCTATTAAAAGATAAATCAAAGGCTTTAAAGTGCGAACAAACATTACCATGGCTTATGAAAATATTTATCTTTAACCACTACAAATTAAATAACATTTTGATCCATTAAAACATAATTTTTGTAATACCTGTGCTCTTTTTCAGCTAAAAGTTTTTGATGTTTTTCCATTTTTATATTTAAATCTACGATTAATTGTGAATTTTCACCCTTGCGTTTATGCAATTCGGTCAACTCCTCCTGTTGGGCCAAAAGTTTCTTTTCCATGGCAGCAATCGTCAACTGGGCAGCTGTACTATCTTTGCTGCCCACGCTACCACCTGATAAGACGGCCGAACGTAATTGTTCATTTTCTACCGATAGCTTTAACCTCTCTGATTTCAGTTGGGTAACATTGTCTAGTAAACGATTGTCTGGAATTAAGAAATTAAAAACAAAATCAATTACAAAAAAAAAATGAAAATTATAAATAACACAAGAGTAGAAATGTAAACAAACCAAAATTAAACTAAAATTAAAATTTTATTTTTTATTAATAGAATATACATATGTATGTATGTATGTATGTACATAGACGTCTCGCCGCATGTTGAGAAGAGAAATATGCGAATAAAAACATACACGCGCGAATACACAAACAGGTAGTTTCTATTCATTGTCTACATTTAATCAAACATGGAGCGCCCTAGTCATTAGAGGGTGATAAGAAAAAGTACGCGTATATTTTGTTTGGTTTTGGTTGTAAAAAATCTTAATCAGTCACAGTTTGGTGTAATTTTGCTGCTGCCGAAACCTTTTTCAGAGCCGTACTGCCTAAATCAAGGGATGTAACAGTACATATTAAAGGTTAAATACATCGATTATTTTCAATAATATGGAAAATATTTTTATTTCATTTGATTATGTATATCAAAGACACTAATGAAGTTAATATGCCGAAGGTATTACTCATCTCCAGCTATTCAGTCAAAGAAAAAATAAGTCTCTGTCTCGTGTTAACCACCTGACAATCAAAGTAGTAGTAATAGATCGCCAAATATCCCCTTACAAAAGAATAAGTGTAGAATATCAAAGGAAGCTAATAAAGGTTTGTTTCCAAAAATCTACTTCACGGCTTGATTATTTATACGTATATGATACTGAAAAAAATCCATCACAATCATCATCTTACTCATCAAAACTTATAATATAAGTTACATACAAATTATCATACTTCACACTTAACTCTAATTCAAATCAGAAAAACTTCAGGACGCTGCAGGACCGTTACAAAACAACAACAACAACAGCTATATCGTGTTAAAGTTTGTTAGGCTGATGGACTCAAAGCAACTAGAATCGCAATAAATTCCGATTTATGCTTTTAAATCAAGCAGAGAACTGACTTCAATAATATCCAACTTGATTCCAAAAGATGAATAGACAGTGATGTACTGAGATTATTAGCACAGTAAAGAATGAAGCCCTTAAAAGATATTGCAGCTTTGCAAATTGGATATGAAGAGAAATTTTAACCTTTTTAGCAAAGTACTTTCCAGAAAGTGTTTTTGTTGGTAAAACGCAATGATCAGCAAAGTAGTGAGCAAATATCTTCGTTTCGTCTACATAGATACAACCGTTAGAGAGGTTATTACGTATATGGAATATCAATTTTCCTGCTAAAAACCTGTATCTACTAATGGGCAATCGGACACAAAATAAATGAGCCTCGACTCATTACAGCATCAGCAATTTTATCGCTAGAAGAGTGCTTATATTGCGATCAAATTAAACGTTTTGTATTATTCAGTTGAAAAATACAAGTTCCCTATTGGTTCTATGTATTCCACCGCATATATGTTTGTGCGCACATACGATTTTCGTTTAATTTGATAATGAGCTTAGTTGGGCTATATCAATGATTATAATTTCCTTTCTTGTCTCACTCAATTCAATATTGAAATCCAGGTTAATATTCATACATAGCTAACCCTGCTCCATAAGATTCATAAAAACGGTTCAATGTTTAAGTAACAACCGTTACTTTACATTGGGTTACATGCATGTTCTCAAACTTATCTGCTCTGGCTATACTTGGATAGGGTGTATGCTCACACTTTTATAATAAACAAACGACCTTGACCCCACACTTTTTCGCACACACACACAAGCACATGTACATTGTGATGTTTTTAAATATACCGTTCGATCGCTTTCATCTTCTTCAACGTCTTCGTCGACATCTGGTGCCAAGAATAACCGTCAATAACAAAAACAACAACTATTGCTTTAATGCTGTTATTAAACAAACATAATACTTACTTTGTTGTATGATTTCCTTAAATGGCTCCGCACTACGTCGATCACGTTCCCTTAGGTTTTGTACTATTGACTGTCTCCATTCCTGATCATCGTTGGCCATCTTGTTGCTGGTGGTCAGCAGCGTTTACAGCTGCAGTAGCAAAATCCTTAATTTGTCTTCCGTGTGGACTTCCGAGGAATTGCGTGCACAACGTCAAATTGACGCGTATTCCTTGACTTCTTGTCCAATACAAACTGTTACTACTCGACACAATCTTGCAGCGCTTATCATTTATGGTTCGGCAAAGATGTTTCTGCGGTTATTCTAATAATTTTGTAGAAGGGATGTCCTTTTATCAGCGTATTTACTTATTAACTGGCACCACCGTCTATATTTTTATTCGCTTTTAAACGGACACCGTTGGTCTTACCGTTAGTCAGTGTTTAATAGGTCGTGTATGTTTTAACTCTAAGATTAACGATCTTCAAATTGTTTTTAACAATAAAATAACGTTAACAGTTCCCTTATTTTGTTTTTTTAATTATTTGTGGTAAAAATTATACGGGAATTAACACACTGAGCAGCAGGTTTCATTATTTTTATTTTGACATTTCATCACAGACTGTGTTGTTTTTGTTACTGTTATTTAGTGGTTTTGTTTTGATTGTCATTAATCAAACGAACACTTCCTAAAAATAAGGGAGAGCTACCAGATGGATAAATAATTGGTCTTCTACCAAAGAAATTTACAGTATTGCCAGGATATAAAAAGTTTTGTAACTTTAACCGCTTCATTTTCGCATTTATGAGTACAGATGGAACATAAAAGAAGAATGTAGAAATTAATCACAAACGTTTATTTTTTTTAACGAACAAACGAATTTTTATAACCATTAGTGTTGCCAAGAAGGAAAAATTTTTGTAATCAACTGAAAAAGTCGTAATAAGAAGGAAAAAATAAACGAAGTTAAGTTCGGGGTTAACTTTAATATTTTTTTTCGATATTAAATTGTGTTATTTAGTTTACTATAATTAATTAAATTAAATTTTTTAACAACAAAAAGAAACCAAAATCAAAAGAATCAACACATTAAATAAAAAAATAACCAGTTTTAGATAGAAAAAATCAAAACCGGCAACAGCAGGAACAGGCCATGATTACTTTAATGCGCATTTATCTAAAAAGCTCGTTGCTTCCGTTGTTATACAATCGATATTTGAAGCGTGATAATATCTTGATTGAAGGCAATATACTTTAGAACGTATAAACATAGGAATCCGACTGATGGTAGATATGTATCTGTCCTTCACAGCGATTATTTACACTTCAAAATCATTCTGACTGGGATTCCTGGTTTAGCCACAGTTTGCGTTAATTTACTGCTGTTTCATCGCAATCCGTTTTATTGCAATCAACAGCTCCGGCAAGAGCCTCCAACCAGAGACCACAACATATGAAAACATGTATACGAATATATAAATTCCATAAGAGCTTCCCTCTTTATTAGGGGTCGGAGGCTATCTGAACTTCTGATGTTCAACAGAACATGGCAATTTGGGTTTAAACCTCAACTATCACATTGCTCTCCAAAAGGCCTAGACATAATCCGTGGAACCAGAGATAAGTTTCTACGGTCAGACTTCGTATTATAAGTACTACCAACAGTTGAGATCCAAATGACTTAAAAGGGTGGTCAACATCATCAACACACTCATAACTACACGATGTGGCTCAAACAAGAAACCATAAGTAATATAACAATGACAAGAACACTGAGATTCTTCAATCGAGCTAGACAATGCGAAATGAAATGGGACAATCGGTTGCAGGAGTACCTAGCTATGCGACGAATACACTCAATCTCCCAATCTTCTAATGCTCTACAAAAATTCCACATTAGCATGCCAAAATGCAGTAAAAGTACCATGACTTGATAATATGAACCTCAAATTTAAGCTTAAGTCAAACTGGATATTCCAACGTCACACTAGATGTAAAGCCCACATTTGTTGCACTTCGGTCATCTTGTCTGTTAACTATCCCAAATGTATCAGTGAAGTTGAGCCTCCCAGTAAAACAATCGAACAAAATCCAGTTTAACCAAAGCAATCGCAATACTTGTCTATGTTTCTTGCTTTAACCCTGTGGCACCATTCAAAACTCTATTAATTTGATAGGAATGCGCGGATTTCATAAATTCAATAACATTTTGGACAATTGATCTCTCAAAGCCTAGAGCATGTTTAACATCAAAGTTAACGAATTGAAATTTTTGAAAGCAAAATGAGCATAATACAGGATTAACACCACAAACAAATGCGGATAATAGCCAATAGCAGTCAGCTGTTGAATCTTAAAGAAGCGATTCTCGATGATGATTAATCAATTCAGAATTGTGTACAAATATGATTAGCAGCAGTATCACAGGTAAAATTTTTTAATTCAATTAAACAATTCGTATTTTGATATGATATTACTCTTGCGTCACTTGGTGGTATAACGGTTCTATTCTATTCAGAAAATATTGAATACATTATTTTGAAGAAGCCTTTTCTATTGTTGTTTACCTTTAGTGGCGCATATTATAAAGATTTCCTAAATTTTTTCAATCATAAACAAACTAAAAACATTAGAAATAAATGTTAAACAACATGTAACAACAGTAAGGCTACCATAAGAAACTATTTGTGATGTATTTCCCTTTTTCGTAAAAATATTTTAAAATTAAAATTAAAAAATATCAAAAAAAAACATTACAAAACCGTATTATCATTTAGAAATATGGCTGCGTAAACATTTCAAACATAAAAAAATGAATTTTTATAAGAGTTTTAATTAATTTTTCTATTTCTATTCTGATATTGAGACTCTACATTGTCTACATTGTAGACAAAGATCAAAAGATGATTCACGTTAACAATAAAAAAAGCAAATGATAAATGATTTTAAAAAATAATTCAAAACACATAAATGTTTTCAAATATTAGGTGTTAAGAAAGTCAAAAAAGTAAAATATTTACCAAATAGGTTGTCAGCGACTCATTAAATAACCTACTCCACTCATAGGTTGTTTGTTGTCTTTTGGATTATAATAAGTTACCTGGATGAGCTATTATATAAAAATCTTTATTCTTTGAAGATTGTTGGATAATATCATAATTTAAGATGTATAAAAATAGACAACTCATTGTGTATAGATTTGAATTTGGTAGCGATGGATAAAATTTTGCACAAAGAAAACTAATTTATGATTTGTTTGTAATAGCCTATCATGTACTTAAAAAAATTAAATTAAATAAAGAACATTGTCTTTCCTAAAGGCCGAGTGTTATGTAGGTGGTGGTTGGATTATGCAGAAGCCTTAAAATAGAATAGAAAGATTGGATACAAACAGAACTTCGCTGTATAGGCTATATAGGAGTAAACATAGAAAAAAAAATTCCTTTTGTGAATAGCCGCTGAGATCGCCGTAGTCTAAAGCGTAGAATGCCCTAACATCTAGAGAAAAGAGAAGTACAAAAAAAAATATATGAAAATTGGGTGTCTCGATGCGCCCTCCCAGCAATTTTCTGTTTCTTAAAGAAAAATAAGTTCAAAAAAAATATATAAAAATTGGGTGTCTCGATGCGCCCTTCCAGCAGTTTTCTGGGTCTTTAGAAAAAATAAGTTAAAAAAACAAAATTGAGTATCTCAATCCCCTTTCAGCAGTCTTCTGACTCTGACTTCAGAGACAACCTATAGCTGTGAAAAATCTTCTTAAATCTTCCATTCAAAGACGTGATTTAAAATTCAGATTCCGCCCTTCATGGACAAAATTAACCACACAATATGTCTTGGTCTGGTGATGACCAATAACTTATATGATTTGTTTGTCAGATATGACAACGCAATGGTAAATAATCATAATCAAATTGTGCTAAGCCAGATCAATCGGCAACTAAGCTACGTTTGAGGTTAAAAATATTTTCCTTTAGGGATTTACAGAGAATTCTTGAAATTAGTTACTGTCTTGTCGTGACAACTCCTCCGTATCATCCATATAGTAAGCACCCAAGTACCATTTTCTCCTTTTACAAAGTACCCGGCATGAACCCAGCAGCTAAAGGAAAGTCTCTTCTTCTTTCAAAACTAATGCGCCTCGCTTGTGTACCCATAATACAGCGTCCCATAATGACCCTGACAACCATATTGAGCGCGCGCACCTGTAACTTAATCAGACGTGTAGTGCGTCCTTTATCCAGCCTTGGACAGATTATTCGCACCGTTCTGCTGTGTCCGATGTCATTAACAGAATCAACGATTGCATTGTCAATTATGAACCTGAAGGTTCTCATAGGGATTCCCAAAGTGGGGAATTCATCAGAGAGTTCGATGGCCTGGCCTGTTTACCGTTATGAAGTTGAACACCATATCGTTCTGCTACCTCGTTGAGAAATCTGAGACAGCTGTTTACCGTCTTGGAGATTATAACGTTGGAATTCGGATCCTTAATAGCCGCTTGACTATCAAAAAGTATGGTAATGTTTCGCTTGAAGAAACATTCATTCATTCCAATAATTCTCGCCGCAGCATGTATTTCCAGTACCTCCGCCTGACATCTGCTACAATTGTCCGGCAGTCTTATAGACTGGGCTATTTCGACCGATTCCGAAAAATGGTTTTCGAACTTTGATAATTTAAAATCTTCGTACTATTTTTGTAATAATAAATAAATTTTCATGGAACTCATTCAAGTTAAGCATAGTATGAATGGATGATTTGTTGTAGGGTATTCAAGTATTTTCTTACAATTATATCATGTGGATGGATGTATTTCTCTATTTCGAATTTTTTCCAACACTGCTGAACATAAAAGGCAATTTTAAAAACAAATAAAAGCCAGTGATTTGTATGAGTCTATTAACGTGGCTTTTGTGACTCGGAAACAAATCGTAATGGTTGAAATGAACGTAGGTGGCAATCAGTGCCACTGTCAGTGTTAAATTCAACAAGATTGTTTTGATTCGTTAAAAATACTGTTGTTCTCTGTCTGTAAATAGTAAAAACATATAAACAAACTAATTTCATAAGCGGAGAAGTAGAAAGAGAAGTTGAAGACGTAATTTCTATAAGACAGTATAACGTCATGGTTAAATTATATTTTCTATATTGTTTTCAAATAAATTACGTTAATAATTATTTAAACATTTTACAAAACAAAATAAGAAATAATAAATAAAAAGTGGTTAAACCACAATTCCGACAATAGAAAACAGTCGCGATATTTTTATAGTTTGAACGCGACTTTTAAAATAACAGTCTAGTTTTGAAACTCAAATCAAGCGGTTGAACAAAAACGAAAATAAAAAACAGAAAATTTTAATAAAAAATCAAAATAAATTTTTTAAAAGAATATTAAAATAAAATAAAAAATAAAAACAAAATGCCTTTAAAGAAAAAAGACGATTATATACCCATTAAATGTGAAGGTTGGAACGGTAAATTTCTTTATCCTCCCGGCACAACAAATAATGTCTCAAAAGTCCGACGTTATAATCAAAATATTACCGATACACAGAATTTCTATGGCTATTGCAATGAACCGATTGTTTTACCGCCCACTTGGGATGGTACCTTTAAGAAAAGTGGCGAAGTTCTTATGAAACAAGAACGTAATCGTTCCGATGATTCGAAATATTTCGATTATAATACCGAACCCACTGTTTTGCCTACAACATGGAATGGTGAATTTCAATTGGATCCCAATGATGTGCGCATAAAACCAGAAAGGAATTATTCAGATGTTCGCGATTATGCCGAAGCCAATCGTTTTAAATATGTCAATTAAATGTTAATTAATCAGAAATTATTAAGTTTTTACTTCATTTAATTATGTTACTTTGAAATTAGTTTGTAGGTTACTAACATGATATATGTAGTCTTAAGGAAATTTAATTTATTCGTAGATGTTTAGTCGATGCGAAACTAATTGCTGTGGAATGCAAATACAACAACAACAACAAAAATAATTAATAATGTTGCATTAAAAAAAATATAACAAAAAATTTACTTTGTTTATTAAAATTCAAATTCTTGTTGTCATTCATAGAGTTTTATACGTGTGTGGGCTTCTTTTAATTTTTCGTAATTATAAAAGCTCCAATTCCGCTTTACTCTAACGCTCAACAGTTGGTATTTGACTTCATTAAAACTATGCTCAAAATATTTGATTTTTTAGAAACTTGAAAGAAATATAGTTCATCGCCTATGGTGCATCTAATTTTATTTACAGTTCCAACACTTAATTACTTTCGCTAATGAAATTGAGTTTTGCTTCAATCGATGCACGAAAAACAAAATTACCGAATTTGGTGTGAGGACCAGTCAGAGACAGTTTAAGAGATGGCTTTGCACACTCAATCAAAGGATGTCACATATCACATGACACTTGATATCAAGGATCCATTAAAAGATTAATTTAGTGAGCAATTAGCCCCATTAGTCGCCGTAGTCTATTAGGTAATGTGTTCGTTTATTAGACATGAAGGCCATAGTCGGAACTACAAGTCAGACATCTCCAGCAGATTTCTGATAAAAAAAAACTCTAGAAGTAAATAAAATTGTCATGAAAATCTGTCGTTCGGAATCGACTTAAAGCTGTAGATCTCGCCACTCATGTATAAAATAAACACACACAACATAAGTGGTGTTAGAAACTATGTCGTAATCCTGACTGAAGTGTTATAATGATCACATGGAATCTATCGTATATAGTTACAAGCCAGTCATACTTTTAGCCTTCTGCTGCCAAAAAACAAGAAAAATTATGCTATAATTGAAGCTCATAGATAGAACAGTTATGACATAACCTCGAATAACGTTTACATGAAATAATATTTAAAATTCAAATGACATTTCATGACATTGTCACGGATAAGATTTACATGCAATAACACTTCAAATTTAAATGACGTATCATTTAACGTTTCATTAATTTCATATACGTTTTCAAATATTCTATGTTTCAATAACATATTGAATTGATTACTTATCACAATATTTGAAAGGTTTAGTTTTAATGCTTTATCACTGGCGCTTAAAATGCCATTAACATTGTCGAGAATTCATTAACTTTATCGAATCAAAACCAAATGGTTTTTTTTTTGCTAAAACAACGGCGAGTATTTTCTTATACGAATGTCGCCGTTACCATTAGAGTTTGAATGTAAACGACAAAAATAGGATGTTTGAGTTCGAAAAACATTCAGTGAAAGTGAAAATTTTCTTAATTGCTCTTATAGGTGTTTGGTTAGGTATTATCATATACAAAGTAAATAATTTTTATTGAAAAAAAATCAGAGCAATCAATAAATCATAATTAAATGATATGCTTTGTACTCCAAAAATTTATTCATCGCTTGGAAAGAGCACAACAAAAATTTATTGACATTTGGTCCGAGGAGTCAGAAGTGTAGATAATTAGTGGGCAATTTCTGGAATAAATTCTTAGATTAAATAAAAAAGTCATAAAAAGTTTCTCAAAAATCTGTTGTTCAGAGTCATGTTTAAACTGTAGTTCGTTGCACTTATGAATAAAATTAACATACACAACATAAACGGTGTTAGAAGCTTGACTGAAGAATTTTAATGTCAAATTATGTATGTACGTATGGTGGTCTAGTGTGGATTAAATTTATTTGGCACAATAGAGGTCCAAGAAAAGTTTTTCTTTTCGTTTGAAGAGACCTATTGATCCTATAATGTTCAAATGTCGCCCACGTCTTCTTTGGGTGTGGAACACATCCAAATTTTTTTAGTTAATTGCCCATGTCTTTGGCACATAAATCAGGCAGAATGTGAAATGTTGGTGATTTTGGTTCTGAAGATCGTTATAGTATGAACTACGCATACACATACATATATAAATGTACCTATAAGCTAAGAAAATAAAAAAAATGTTAAATATCAAATCGCACGATCAGGTTAAATATCAATAACTGATTGGATTTACTTATAGAGGTACTGCTATAAATATGGAAAAGTGTTTATGTAATTTCAGACTTTGGCTCATAGAACATTTTAAGAATTTAAATTATTTGATAGCTTTACAAGCAATATGCCCTTGTATGTTAAAATCCAGTTTTTGTTATTTTTGTATACAATTTTGTGTTAATAATTCTGATATGCATGCATACACGTACAGATTTATTTATTAATTAGAACACAATCATACTATACTATATCACAAATCATACTATAATCTTTAGCAACTAAGTAACACAGACCTTATGCTTGGTATAGTGTATCAGACCAGAGTTTCTGGAGGGAATTGAACCCACTAGACTACCAGGGCACCCATTAAGATACATGTTGCTGCCTATAAACGCAACCAAATTAAATGTTAATTGTTGTAATTCGAATACATACATACATACATAATTGGCCATTACAACCCTTCAGTCAGCATTACGGCCTAGCTTCTCACACCACTTATGTTGTGTGTGTTAATTTCATACATGAGTGGCGGGACCTACAGTTTAAAGTCGACTCCGAACGACAGACTTTTGAGAAACTTTGCATGACAATTTTATTTACTCTCAGAGTTTTTGCCAGAAATTTGCTGAGAGGAAGCCACCGAATAAATTTTTTTTTCATATTTCGTTTTTGATGTATGACCGGGGATTCGAACCCTGGCCTTTCGTCTAATAAGCCAACACACTACCTACTAGACTACAGCGACTACAATTCGAATACAATACTAACAATTCGAATAACAACAATCAAATAAAGGTGTTTAAAATTAATCACTTTTAAATACAAATTAAGTCACTTAAATTGCGACTATATTTCTATAGTCAATACCAATAATAATAGCAGTGCTGCTTACTACACATATAAGCAAGCTATAATTAAAATATTTTTTATAGCAAAAAATTGCTTTTCTATCAAATACAATTTTAATTAGATGAGATAAATACGCCGCCTACTATCTGTTTTGACAATCGTTTATATAATTTACTTTTAATAAGTCAAACACCTATAGCCGGTTAAGTTTGTTGTCTATTTGATGCCCTACGTACACGTATACAAAATTAACCCAAGATATTTATTTGTTTATATTTTATATTGTATCTAGATTTGATAACCATTTTATACATTTTACATATGAAGACATCGTAATCTAGTGTGTAGTCTATAGGCTTATTAGCTAAGGGCCCGTAGAACCCATAACTTCGGTGACTTCCTCATCAGCAGTCATCTGGCAAAAGTTTTGAGAAGCGATACTTAACCTAAATCGAAATTGAGCTCTGATTTCAGCTAAGATGCAACTCCCTACTATCCTACATAGTAAAGGATGACCATTCATCGTATTTTTATGATGATTATTTAGAGAAAATTAACTTAAATGCATAATTAAATGACTTATCAATGTTAGCGCTTAATGTGGAATTTAAGATAACTAAAGCGATAGGTATCCAACATAATATTAGCACCGAACACAATATGTTGTAATGCCAAACAGTCGAGAGCTATGGAAATCAACCATCTGTATGTGAAGTACATTGACTAAAGACATTAAAGCAGCAGTAAACATAAACTGTAAAACAGAGAGCGAAAGACATTCGGTAGACTGCAGTCTGGTCTGTATGGTATGGAGTATCTCACAGATGTTTAGACAACATAAGCTTAGATTAGTTACTTACCTTATTGGCCTTTACAATCCTTACTCTTTACAAATCCTTACTGTTGTGATTACTAATTTGTATCCATGATTGACGGCATCTATAGTTTCAACGTCAAATCCCAACAACATATAGAGAGGGTTCTCATAGCAAACCGAAAAAAAAATCCAGATTTTCTAATTTTGTTTTGTTCGAGATGATATTCAATTCAATTCAATTTTCTTGGACGTAAAGTCAAATATTGAAGTCGCATTAGTTTAGTAGGTAGTGTGTTGGCTTCTTAGACGAAAGGCCAGGGTTCGATGCCCAGGTCAGACATCAAAAACGAAATATAAAAAATATTTCTTCGGCGGCTCCTCTCAGCAGATGTCTGGCAAAAACTCTGAGAGTAAATAAAATTGCCATGAAAAGTTTCTCAAAAATCTGTCGTTCGGAGTCGACTTTAAACTGTAGGTTCCACACAACATAAATGGTGTGAGAAGCTTGGCCGTAATCCTGACTGAAGGGTTGTAATGGCCAATTATATAATGTAAAGTCAAATATTTTTGTCATTAATATGTGACTCGAGGAACCTATACTAAAGCATGTATAGGGTGGATGATTTAAAAGTTTAAATTTAAAAATGCAATAAAACAAAAACGGTTTGAAATTTCTCCAAATTTATTCTTTGTTGTTGTAAAGTACAATTGTTCCGGTTAGAAATGAAATATTATTTCATTTACATGGCTGTCGCGCTTGACCTCACAGTACCTCATCTGATCGGATCAATTTTCGTGCAATTATTCGAGTGTATGGAATCGTATTTCCCAACGTTGCTCAAGAAGAAATCGATACATTACGTTCAGTGGAGGTAATAAACTGAATTTTATTACAGAATAGAGTGACATAAGTATTGCCAGATTCTAGATAATGGATTTAAACCTATAGATGACGCACCCGATATTAAATGAATGACCATTTGAATGATTTGCAATTGCAATAGCAAAACCGATATAATTGTAGGAATGTATTAAAAAACCCTGGTCGAATAAAGAACACTTGGGGTGTTGCAATAAGAACAATACCAAACCAAATAAAATGGAAATACTTGGTGTATGTCATATAATTTCTAGGGGATTAACGAAAAAAAAAAACAGAAATCAAGCATTCCCTACATTTGCTCCTTTCAAATCTTTTGCGAGAGACTTTGACGAAACAGTGATGAAAAAAATTTTATATAAAGAGCGTTACTACATAGGGCTACATAGAAACAGAACAATTACGAAAAATTATAAAAAAAAGGAAGAAAACAAATATTTTTTCTTACCAGAAAATTTTAAATTAATTCAATTTGAAACATTTTAATTAACGAAAGAAATTCGTTAATAAAAAAATATAAACCGTAACCGTGTTGTAATCAGAAAAATTTTATTTTTCTCCATAAAAATGAGCAGAACATTTAAAGAAACTTCAGTTGTTTCAGAATAATTAAAATGCAAAAGCATTGCGCAACTACCGTGATGTATAATTTAATTGCAGTTTTAAGTGTGCTAGTGGTAGTAATAGATGGACAGGTAAGCAGTATAAGGAGCAAAATAGAGTTAAAAAATCAAATTACAAAAAAGGAAAAAAAATTACTTTCCGCCATAGAACCCAGGGTCTATGACAGGAACCGATGGTTACATTTATGCAGCGAAACTTCAAAATGCCAACAACATTAAGGATTATGATAAAAAAATAAATGAATTTAAAAGACGTTACAATGAACGTGTTGGCACAATCAATATCCAATTGGATCTGCTAGTGAATACTATGGAACAAAATGAGGCACGTTTATATCCTCTGGAACTTTTAAGCGATTTCAGCAGGCAGTGTGTCAGAAAACAATTTTCTTATTTACCTACCATAGCTACAACCAAATCAGCTATTGAGAGTTGTAAGAGTGCAGCCATAAATGATCTGAAAAACTTATTGTCTTATCCACTAAACACTAGAAATACCCTTGAAAATTATTATACTAATATCTTTGAGGAAAACTTAGCTAACTGTGACACCAAATTCAATATTTTTGCTTTAAATCACACTCTGTGCATAACGAATTTGGTAAGATTTCTTTCAGTGTCGTTATTTATTCTTTTAATATTTATTTATTCAATATTTTTTAGACTGCCTCTGCCAACAGCCATACTGTAAGCAGTCAAAAGACTTTTGCCTTACAAATGGATGCGGCTGAATGTTCGGCCAGTCGCAATATTAAAAGAGCTTTACATTGCAGTTTTGGTGTATTTAATCGTACAATTGCTCAAATAAGTGAGACAAATATTTTTATTAATAATTGTTTGGCGACTAAAAGTGAAAGCAATTGTGAAACTTGTGATCAAATGCATACGTGTTCAAATATCTACTATTTGAACAGACGCGATGTACATTATACTAACAGCACAATGCCAAATCCATTCTATGGTCTCGAGAGCAGTCTATCTTGTCTAATGCTTAAGATTTATGAAACCAATTTCTAAATTCCATAAATAAATAAATAAAAAAAAAAAACTATTCATAGATAATTAACTTATCTATGACTTGACTATGAAGTTATATTAATTTATAGGGTCTATCTCCCTGCCTCTTCTCCTTTTTCAATTTCTCTATCTCCTTTTGCTATCCTCTCTATCTCTCTCCTCTAGGACGTATTACAGTGGGTTATTTTGTACTCTGAGTATTTTACTTGGTCCAATGACAAGTATACGTTCTCAAACCCAATCTAACATAGGGCCTATTGATTCAGTTCTACATCTTAGAATATAAATTTATTTGTACAATAAATCAGATCTAAATCTGGATCTCCTATTGGATGTTCTATTGAATAAAACTTGACTTTGACAAAAATTAGTTAAACTTTTAACGCCTTTGACAAACGCCTTCTTTGCTAATAAAATGTCCGTTTGTTTGACACTAACGTGCTAGACAACGTCACTTATTCTGTATTTAAACGCCTTTCGCATGACTCGTCAATACCTTAGGTTTTAGTCAAGCCGACAAATGAGAATGGTAAGTCATACAGGCTTAATAATTCTAGCAAGTATAATCTGCTTTTTTTTGGCTTTCTCAGGCACGTTTTGTTGAAAACCAATCAGAAAAACACTTGTGGTGAGCGTACGTAAACGCAAGTACAAAACAAAAAAATTTAAAACATAGATTAGATGAGTGCATACATATGTACATGCATATATAATTTGTCACTACAACCCTTTATGTTGTGTGTGTTAATTTTATTCATGATATACATATTAATTATGAAATAATACGCAACATTAAACAGTTGTTTACATTATAACGTAAATAGAAAGGATTTTTCATAACACTACTAGTATAGTCCACTTCAGAACTATGGACGTAAGCAACATTTGGGCATGATAAGCCTAAACTGCATTTTGCACACTCTTGGCCTGTGACACAACTAACGACCAAAGTATAGACTCGAGTCATTGCGGTTAGAACATTACTCTGTGCTTGGAAACTACAACTCACGGCCTTTTGAATAGACTTATCAGCTGCCGCCTGGGCTATAACCATTTGAGTGTCAAACGTTCTCTGATTGTTGGCCATGTAACTTTCGGCAGCATTATTCTAAAATATTCGAATTTAAGTACAATAAACATGTGTTATAAGGTGATCACAATACTTACCACTTGTTTAAGGCAGCTAGTATCATTCGAATTTGAAATGTTTATTATGCCATAGGTATGTAAACAGTTTTCCATTTGTTTTTCAAAAATATGCGTGTAATTGCCTTGCAAATAATTCCTGGTAGCTAGAGGAGCTTTCATTATTTGGTTAAGTTCACTTGTAGCAGTCAGAATGCAGCTACCCATTGAAGACTTGGTGGTTGAAAGTGTCGGTAACGAAGAACTGTATTTCTTGACACACACTTTATTAAGACCATTTAAGGTTTGGAAAATATTCATAAACTGTTCCATTGCCATAACGTTTTGAATAAGCATATCCAATTGCATGTTAATAACCGCGAGACTAGCATTAAAAGGTTGTTTCAACATTTCCATTTTCATGTCATACTGTCGCAATGTCTTCATATAAGTTTCATTCAGTAGTAATGAGCCATTGTTGTAGGATCTATTGTCGAGTGTTGCTTCCTCTCCTTTTGCCATCAGCAGTGCAAAATACAAAACTGCAATTATTTTAAACATTTTGTTTCACAATTCAAATAAAAATCTGCTGTTGACTTTAGTTGCTATCGATAGTAACTAAACAGCTTGAATGAAATTTGTTTGACCACTTTTGTGTTTTTAAACGAAAAATTTGTTCAATTATTTTCACATTCTTATCATTCTTATCTTTGATTGAACGTCTTATGCTTTAGACTATAGTAGTGCCAATAATTGTTAACAAGTGTAGGATTTCCTTTCTTCGGGTTATAATTTTTTTAATATTGTTACGTTTTTACCTTTTAAAAACGTTTGAAATATGAGCTCGTAGATTGCAAATAAAAATAAAAATAAAAATAAATTTTTGTTTAATTTTAATTAAATCCTTTATTAATCACACAACTTTTGTGTGCCACTGTTCACAACTGATTCTAACAACAACAATTGCTTTATTTGTATTCCTTTGTTTATGCCATTTGCGATAAACAATAACAATTACGACACAATTGTTCTGTAGATCTTTGTAACGGAGACCTTCAAACTACGATTGGTTTACTTCACACGCAACGCGTCTTCACACACTGACTGACCTACCCCGACCTTTCATGCTTTGCTTTGCTTTAATATAGCGACGTAAACAGTCTGATGAATATTCTTGAAGGCGAACGTTCGAGGCTTCGCCTTCTCGAAATTACCATAAATGTAAACAACGATGTTTATATTTATTTATGCTTTCATGTTTGTTGTTTTTGTATCTAGTTTACGTTCGTGCTTACAGAGTTGTTGTTGCTTTTCGTTTACTTGCTTATTCCTTTTTTTCGTTATACTGATGTTGTTGTTTTATTTTCGTTAATGAAGTAAACAAGTACGTTGTTTTGTTTTTGTAGCTTTTGTTTAACATTTTAATGTTAAACGATGTTACACCATTTCCATTTTCGTAACAATATGATATATTGGCGACATCTTTAGAGTGAGAAAAACTGGTGATATATTGAGTATGTTGTTTATTCCATATATATACAGCACTAAGTCCAATGTCATTGTATTATGCAGTACTGATAATCTTTCATAGTTTATTCATCATGCTTAATTAGTCAATAAAGTTATGCTTCAGCTAAAAATAAATTTCTTTTAAATTTAGAACCAACTTCTGACAAACTTTGGAAATCGTCTGTCAGTAACATGAATATCAAAAGCTACTGTATAGATAACATAATTCTAGGAACGAGGCAAAAGAAACCATTATTTTGACAATTCAGAATATCTCAACGAAAAATTTCCACAAAAACTTGCCAGTGCCTAAGCATTGTCTACTACTTTTCATTTTGACGATTTGAAGTATGTCGCACAACAACAATATTAACCTGACAATTTAATCTATAAATACATAAATACATACATATGTGTCTATCTAAATATACACTCCTAAACTGAAGACAGTGTGGCTTTATTAGTTCATCAGTTTATTTGTTTGAAAGCTTTAGATTTCTATTCCGTCATTCAGTATCGATATTTTCCATATTTTTTTCGAGTATCTTAACGCAAGATTTGTATTTTAACAATCGAAGATCACGTGAAAATAGTTATACATACATAGACATACATAATTGGTCATTACAATCCTTTAGTCGGGATTACGAACTAGCTTCTCACACCACTTATATGATGTGTGTTAATTTTAAACTTGAGTGGCGAATGACAGATTTTTGTGATACTTTTCAAGGCAATTTTTATTTACTTTCAGAGTTTTTTTTTTTTTTTTTGCCAAAAACCTACTGAGAGAAAGTTGCCGGAGAAATATGTTTTCAAATTTTGTTTTATTGGAGATGTTTGCTCTGGGGTTTGAACCAAGGCCTCACATCTAATAAGTCGAAAATAATTAAAATATACTACGAAAGTGGTAATTCAAATTTGAACACTTTTTTAACATTACGGGGTGATTATGGTCGTTATAAACTATACATGGAATTGATAAAATTGATAGACTTGTGTTATATGCTAAATACACTTTATGAAAGAACCTATAACAACCTATTAAAAACATTGATTTACAAATCTGGCCTGTGTATGAAAACGTTGTTGTTTCTAT
Source organism: Sarcophaga bullata (assembly GCA_005959815.1). Classification (NCBI taxonomy): domain Eukaryota; kingdom Metazoa; phylum Arthropoda; class Insecta; order Diptera; family Sarcophagidae; genus Sarcophaga; species Sarcophaga bullata. The sequence continues at coordinate 402,265 of QOCX01000029.1, read as the reverse complement.
CAAAATGTTGTTCAGCAAAACTGTCGTTTATTGGTTGTGAAAACCCAGTAGTGGCTGTGTAAAAGCCATGGAAATCTGGAAAAAGTGAGCACTTTGTGTGAAATATAGTTTGGAGGTCCTATGGGTTTATTTTTTGCCTGTAATTAAATTACTGGACGGTATGTGGTTTCAACAAAACCATGAGAAATTGTCGAAAGGAGTAATTTCACGTTTTGGCAAAGTCTTTTGTCCACCAAAGTTTTTCAGTTTGATGCATAATATGTGAGGCTACATCAAAGAAAATGCGTTAGAACGTTTGAAACCAAATATAAGTCGCGTATCAGTTAAGATATCGTTTGAAAATTTTCTATTTTTGTGCAAGTAGAACTTTTCAGAATATTTATTTGCATTTAATGTCTCATAATGGAACGAAAAGATCGGATAAATAAAACAGCGAACATGGCACGATTCACATAGAATCGTACAACTGGTAAATAATAAAGTGTAGAATACTTATTTACAGCAAATGTAAATCTTGTCACCTCCCACACAATGACTGTATACCCAAATAGAATTTCGATGGCGTAAATGTTAATTAATTGAAACAAACTAGAATGGTTGCAACGAAACCCAAAGGGCTTTAAATAAAAATAAACAATACGCCACTCGTTTCTTATAAAGTCTTTATTCTACATAAACCCCCCCTACAGCTGTTAATTCTTCTAATTTCGAAACAATTTGGTTAATTTATCAAATGAAATTAAAAATAAATTCGATCAATTATTCTACTTCAAGTGATAACGTGTAGAAATATGATAAAAAAGAAAGGAAATCCTACACTTATTAACATTTATTGGCACTACTATACTATAGTCTAAAACATAAGATGTTCAATCAAAGATAAGAATGATAAGAATGTGAAAATAATTGAACAAATTTTTCGTTTAAAAACACAAAAGTGGTCAAACAAATTTCATTCAAGCTGTTTAGTTACTATCGATAGCAACTAAAGTCAACAGCAGATTTTTATTTGAATTGTGAAACAAAATGTTTAAAATAATTGCAGTTTTGTATTTTGCACTGCTGATGGCAAAAGGAGAGGAGGCAACACTCGACAATAGATCCTACAACAATGGCTCATTACTACTGAATGAAACTTATGTGAAGACATTGGCACAGTATGACATGCAAATGGAAATGTTGAAACAACCTTTTAATGCTAGTCTCGCGGTTATTAACATGCAATTGGATATGCTTATTCAAAACGTTATGGCAATGGAACAATTTATGAATATTTTCCAAACCCTAAATGGTATTAATAAAGTGTGTGTCAAGAAATACAATTCTTCGTTACCGACACTTGCAGCCACCAAGTCTTCAATGGGTAGCTGCATTCTGACTGCAACAAGTGAACTTAACCAAATAATGAAAGCTCCTTTGACTACCAGGAATTATTTGCAAGGCAATTATACGTATATTTTTGAAAAACAAATGGAAAATTGTTTACATACCTATGGCACAATAAACAATTCAAATTTGAATTATATTAGGTGCCTTAAGCAAGTGGTAAGTATTGTGATCACCTTATAACACATGTTTATTATACTTAAATTTGAATATTTTAGAATAATGCTGCCGAAAGTTACATGGCCAACAATCGGAGAACGTTTAACACTCAAATGGTTATAGCCCAGTCGGCAGCTGATAAGTCTATTCAAAAGGCCGTGAGTTGTAGTTTCCAGGCACAGAGTAATACCACAACCATACTGTCTCAGGTCAATACTTTGATTAACGTTTGTGTCACCGGCCTAGACTGCACAAGATGCAGTTCAGGTTTCTCATGCCCAAATATTGCTTACTTACCCGATTATGAAGTGGACTACACTAGCAGTGTTATGGAAAATCCTTTCAATGGACGTACTGATGTAACCAACTGTTTAATGTTACAAATTATTCAGTAATTTTATGGTACAGTGAATGAATAAATAAAACTCATTGATTATACTGTATACAAATAATAAAAGGAGAATTGCTTATTAAATTTCGTTATTATACTGCTGGTAACCAATTGAAAATATTTCACTAGAATGCAATCAGGATTATAATCCATTGAATATATTTTCCAATTGTTAAATATAAAGTATCGAACCATAATTACAGCGTATATTGAGTGATAATATCAACACAACTAGAGATATTTTTGTAATTAACAAATGTTTTATTAGGGTTTTGGTGTTAAAAAGTATATGAAACTTTATTTCGGAAAAATAAAAATGATCAGGAATAGCTGCAGTTGAAATAATTCACTCCATGCATGGTTTATGTTATTTTTTAACTGAAACCATGAACTGAACGTTCTTTTCCGTATTATCTCCCTGCGGCATATTATTTGTTTTTTCATTTTCTTATTCTGAGCTGTGACGATTGGCTCTCTGACGAGATCATGCTTTCAGAACTCCTAGATGTATACACTGATGGCCCTAAACTCGATAATGGAGTTGGGAGTAGTTTCCACTCTGGGAAATTGGGCCTGAATATTTTCCTCCGACTGCCAGATGGATGACGGTAGCGTGTTTCAATGGCGACTTACCGGGCCGCTTAATGGATTCTCATCCACGCTCTTTTCAGCGGCAACTCAATCTTCTCTGATAGTCAGGCTGCTATAAGATCTCCATCGAACGTTACGATTAACTCTAGGTTCGTTAGGGAGTGTCGCCGTTGTCTCGACGTTCTATCTGGCCGCTTCAGGGTCTCACTTGTCGGGATTCCTAGACATATTACAGGTAACTGTAGGGCCGACGAGATCGCCACAGCTGGTGCAATGCTTCCGGCACCGTCATTAATCGATTTTGGTATTCTACTTACCTCGCTCTGGCTCCAATACCAAACTTACTTTGCCCACGATGGGTGGAAGACGCACCTGTAAACTACTCGGACTTTACCTTAATGTCGTCTTGATCACAGTGACTGTGCTTACAAGTTATTGCATTACAGGAAGACACGCAGGGAGACTGCAGCTCCCATCCAAAGACATCATAAAACCGGAGATGCTTAAATACTAGTCACCAAGGTATCATTTATGAATGACCGAAAGTAGTTGGCCTTATCAAACGCAAATGCTAGTAGTGGCTAGTAACAAATGCCATTTAATTGAGTGCTCAGTAACGTTTAATAATGGACTGTTTCGATTCTTCCGCTCGTTAGGTAATATTGAATTGAAATGTGCAGAGAGACGAGTATTTGAATTTGAGCGATTATTCTGTTATAGATGTTGATGAGATTAAGTTATCTTTTTTCGTATGTTTAGGATCACTCCTTTCACTAGCCCATTACACAACTTTTTAGTCGGACAAGAACGCGTATATGGTGTTGATTAAAAGTGCGACGTTAGTTTTAAATGCTGACTTTAATAGTTCTGGATATATGTTATCCAGTCCTTAAGTTTTATTGTTTTTGAAAGATTTAATAATCTCTTGTATTTCAAGCGTATTAGTAGTATCCATCGATATAACTTGTCTAACAATGTGCCTTGTATAACCGCAGAGATAAGAGTTACGTGTAGTGTTCTGCCACATCTTCTAACGGATCTAGCTTGGATGCGGCAACTTTGATGTTATGTTTTCTGAGTGGCTTACAAATGGTATAACCCCTGTTTGTAATCTAATTCGTGAAGTGTTGTTATGTTAGTTTATAAAAGCATCTTGTCATGTCACTTGCAGTTCGTTTTGTAACTCGTTTGCCAAGTGCATACTAATTCCCGCGAAATTTTGTCTGTCATTCTACGATCCAGTCGTATTGCTTTCCTATCCACTGTCTTATACCCGAAGTGGCAAAAGGCAGATTTTATGAACGCTTCAAATTTTTATATCCTTATAAAATGAATCAATTAACAATTATTTCTTAAATGCTTCAGTTACGAAATGTTTATTAATATTTTTTTTATTTCTTTATTTAATTTGTTCTATTTCTCTACTTAATTTTCAAAATTAAACAATCTTTAGCATCATAACGTCCATAGAATGGGTTCTGAATGTCTCTAATTCTATAGTCAGCACTAATTGCAGTTATATAGGAGATATCAGAACACTTGTAACCAAGCGAACATTTATTGCAATCGTCTTGACCCAATAGACATTTCTTAAGTAAAGTATTGACTTCAGCCATCAGGCTTATAGTTGATTTTTATTATTGTAACCGCAATCCAAAGCCTTCTTAATATTGGAATTAGCAGTGCAATGGGCTGTTTCCATTTGGGATGCAAATGATTTCTGACTTGTAATAATATACACTTGGGCTTCATCAACCTACATATTTACACCAGAAAGAAATAATTTTTAATTCAAATCTTAATTAAAAAAAATATTCAAGAATTACTTACAGCATCTACAATGCACAAAGTGTAGTTTAAATAATAATACTCTGAGCTGAATTTACTTTTACAGTTGGAGATACTCCTTTCAAAAGTTTTCTCATAATAGTTTGCCAAATAAGATCTGGTAGCCAATGGTGCACTTAACATGCTACTGAGCTGTTTATTTGCTGTATTAATGCATGTGATTTATGGAAGTTCTAGTTGTAGCTTCAGTAGGTAGACTGGGGACGATATTTTTTACACAAGCTTGACTGAATTGACTTAAAGCTTCCAATGAATTTAAAGTTCATTCATTTCGTTTAGATTATTGATAAGCATATCACCCTGAACTTCGATTGTTTTAAGACTCGCAGCATAGGTTTGTTTGAAAACGTTTATTTGGTCATCATATTCTTGCAAATACTTTGCATGCTGTTGTCTATTCAAGTTGATGTAAGTATCGGTGTGTAGAACAGAACTATTGTAGTAAACATCAATACCTTGACCCTAAATATAAGAACAATTTCAATTTATTAAACATAATTTAGAATGGAAAGCATTTTATAAAATGTAACTTACCTCTGCCCTTGACATGGCCAAGACAAACAACAATACTGCGACTAATTTATACATGTTTTGTTTGGCACTTCGAGTTGTAGGAGGTTACTTGCTTGTCGACTATTCAAACTAATTGAACTGTTTCTTCAAACTGTTCGCCTATTTTATATAAAAATTTGTTTCTTTTTTCAATTTACTACTCTTCTTATCTTTTGATAGAGTGGTGGGCAGTCTTTAAGTTCTAACTTTTCAAAAGAAAATTGCGCTTATCAGACATTTAAACACTTTTTAGTGAAAGATACGAATTCGAATTCGCTGCTTTCGGCTTTCTTGGTCGAAATAGTTTATTGTTTTCATTTTAAATAAAATATAATCGAATATTGTTAATGCGAAGTTCTTTTAGTAGCTATAATCTTATAAATTTTATTTATTTATAACAACGATTAAAATATTTAACACTTAATTTGATTTGTTTGTTTCTTTTAAACAATATTTATAGATGGAATGACTAATTTAGTAATTAAAATGGTGATTGATTACAGGGGATGTCCCCGGAAATAATTATTATTAGACACTATAATATACCGGAAGAAAACAAGTTTAGTAAACAGAATTATTTTAAAAATTAATTTAAAAAAAATAGTGTCTACTGAATAATGTTTCGAAGATTCAACAAGAATTATAATTTAATGTAAAATTAAATATTCAATAGCTTTAAAATAATTTAATTCTTTTATAAATTACAATTCATTTTATTGTTTCGAAATCATGCAGCAGTAATAATCAAAGAGTATTAGATAAATACTTGAGTTTACATCATGACTAACCTATGGGTGATATACGATATTACGAAAGCAGTCATTTCAGATCACTATTGTGATTAGCAGCCAGCATTAAATCTTCTACATTTTGAAAAGGAACAGTAGTCGTCTAGAACTTAGAGTAAAGATTACTTGTACCGATTGTACAGTTTGTCTCTGAGGCATTATTATTTCAATTCCTATTTCCCGAAACTAATAAATAGGCTCAGCACATGCTTATGGATTACACACACGTCTTAACCGATAGCAGAATTACTGCTTTACAAAGGATAGGACAGTATTTTGGATTGGCTCTAGTGATCGTTAGCGAGTATTTGGTTTAGTAGACATTTTCGAAAATTTTAAAGAAAGTATTAACACCGTCCTCTGGCACTATATATAAAGAACGATTACGAAGAACAATTTAGATGGTGTTAACAAATCTACACGTTTAACCAACCTATGTTTGTTTGTATACTAGGAGCACTAACAAAACATTCTATTATTACTGCAGGTAAGGATTACGATCCTACCAATTTAAGCCACAGTTTTGAATTAAATATGTTAACTAAGTGCAAGCAGAGTGTCTCAGATCTTGAGCATGATGTGCAAAGTAAGCGATCAAAGTTACTGGTTGGAAAACCATCAAGTTAATAAATAATCAATTAAAGAATCAATAACTACATATAATAAATCAAATAAATCACAAACTACAACAACATAAAGTATTATATTAGTTTTACAATTAATAGATGAACAACTCAAATATTGCTTTATTACGTTACAAAAGTATTGAAATTGTGAATTTTTATTAGTTTCTACGTCTACATCCAAAATCACAAAGGCAATCGTGGAATAATTAAATTCAGATGCCGTATTTAATATTAAAATTTCTAAATTTTGCGTTGTTCAAAAACAAGAAATTTATTAGACCTCGGCTTAAAAGTACTCAGAAAGTAAACCTTTATTATTAATTTACAATTTCGTACACAAATTGACCAGATGTTTAAAATTTTATTATAAATTCGTTAGAAATTTTAAAAAATATTCCAAGTAAAATACTTTCTGCGAAATTTTCTAATTCCACAAAATTTTCTAATGCTTCGAATTTAAGTTTTCATATTCAAAAATTGATAAGAATCAATCGAGGTGCGCCATGTGCGCTAAACAATCAATAATTGTGCCACTTAGTTAATATTTTAATGATAATATTACTAACAAAGATAATAATTTTTGTGGAGTTTAATGCTGCCAAATATTTCAATATAAATTGGCAAAGATTTCAAAGAAAATATGTAAAAACAATATTGAGTAATCACTACTGATAAGTAGTTTACAAATTTAATACGAAATTAGTAAGACCAGGAAAATATAACTTCGAAATTTTTTTGATAATTTTTAATTTCGGTCGCAAACACACAATTCTTCTGTTGATTATACCAATACCGATTTGGGAATGAAGGCTTACATTTATGTTGTGTGTGTTAATTTTATACATGAGTGGCGGGACCTACAGTTTAAAGTCGACTTCTAAAGCCAGATTTTTGGGAAACTTTTCATGGCAAAATTTTTTATTTATTCTAAGACTTTTTGTCACAAATCTGCTGATAGAGGTACCCTAAGAAATATTTTTCTATTATTTCGTTTTGCTGGAGATGTTTGACCAGGGTGTTTGAACAGATGTCTCACGTCTAATAAGCCAACACACTACCGAAAAGACTACGAACACTTATAGGCTCACATATAGGATATGACAAAAATTAGCTTTAAGGCGCCACTCTCTTAAAAATGTATCTTTTCTAAGTATTGCGTCGAGCAGTGAAGAGCAATGGAAAACAATGGAAATACTTAAGTTCGACAAGAAAACGGTTCGCAAACTAAAAAGAATTCTAACGATACTGGCAGTTTCTCCTCTAGGATTGCTATAGAAGCTGCCAGGATGTAGTAGAAATGAAATCGGTGCAACTACTTTTATGTGAGGCCCAATGTTGGAAGGTCTGGGCATGGTGACGAACGTACCACGTATGGAAATGGCCGGTTTCATCCGAACTTCGGAGTTGTTCAAGCCCACTACTAGCGGACGTTCACAAGGCCACTTACCTAACACTCCAAGTGTTAACTAAGTACTTAAGTGTTGCTGTGAAGCCCAAGCCCAACGTTTGAAATTTTGGGCATGGTGACGAATCTACCACGTATGGAAATGGCCGGTTTCATCCGAAGCTCGGAGTTGTTCAAGCCCACTACTAGCGGACGTTCACAAGGCCACTTACCTAACACTCCAAGTGTTAACTAGGTACTTAAGTGTTGCTACGCGGAAAGATCTGCGCTTTATGAGGACTCAAAAATAAAACCCTTAAAAATAATTAAAAAAAAACAGTCAAAGAGATTTTTCAATATTTGTCCGCCTTGACTAACTATAGCCCATGAAATATGATAATAATTTTGCTTATGTAAACTAAGAAAAAAAACGCGTTGTTTTGTTTTAATCAAACGCTTATTAACAATATCAGGTTTTTTTTATTTATAATAAATACTAGAAAGTTGTTAAATTTTCTATTTAATTTTCAATATCATACAATCCTTTGCATCGTAACGTCCATAGAATGGGTTATTAATGGTTCTGATTCTATAATCAACATCATATCTGTTCATGTAAGAGATGTTGGGACATTTATAATCAAACGAGCAATGTTTGCATTCATCCTCATTCGCTAAGCATTTTTTAATTAACGTATTGACTTCGGCCATCAGGGTAATGGTGCGACTCTCAACAGAGTAATTGCAATCCAAGGTCTTCATTACATTGGCATTAGCTGTACAGTGGACAGTAGACATTTGATTAGAAAAATTCTTTTGATTGTCTTTTGTATACCTTAAGGTTGCATCGTTCTAAACAAAAAAAAAAAAAAAAAGGAATTAAAAACTAAAATTTTACCAGAGAATATTTTGCCACTAACCACATCCATTAAACAAGTGACATAATTTGCTTGGTATTGAGGCATCTCGTATAATCTTTTACAATTTTCAATTGCCCATTCAAAGTCTTTGGAATAATAATTTTCCAAAAACATACGAGTGTATTTGGCATCCATTAGTAGGTAATCCATTTCGTTATTTACGGAATTAATACAACTATTTAAGGCCGCTTTAGTAGCTGCTACTGTATTCAAATTGAAACGATATTTATTGACACAATTCCTATTGAGGGCATTTCCAAGTTCCATGGAATTCAAACGTTCATGCATTTCGTTTAAACTTTTAATTAGTTTGTCGTTTTTTATTTGCGTGGCATTATAACTGGCAGCATAAGATTTTTTCACGCTTTCCATCTGATAGTCATAGTTTTGTAATTTCATTTTATGTTGCTCTCGAATAAAGTTCAAATAGTCTTCGGTATTTATACTTGACGGGTTTACATTTTGGAACTAAAATTGAAATAAAACGCATCATAAACTTTCTATTTAATTTGTTTGTGTATTTAAAATTCGTAATTACCTGTCCTTTCACAAATGCCACCGTTAGACAAAGTATCGCAATTAATTTGAACATTCCGTTCCGTTCTACACAACTGTTTAAAAAAACTAAATTGTTTATATCTCAAGTCTATTTATAATAAATAAATGTTTACTCGTAGTAAACATTTTAAACATCTTATCGTCAAAATAGAAATTAAGTGGCATAATTATTGATTTCGGCTATTTCCTCGATAATATGTTCTATAACCAGTTGTGTGATTTCTGTCATCTCTTAATTACTAGAACTTATGTTTTAATCAATCGTAATTAAATTTTATGAGAAATTAAAACATTTCGAAGAAATATAAATTTTCAAACATGTGGTGGTCTTATCACTAAAATTATGAATTTTATTCAAGTTCTTTCATTTGAATCTAACTTGAGTTATCAGCTTGGTCAACAGTAAATTCCAAGAAATTTTCTTCAAGCCTTCTTCTCTTCTACTATCGCAAGATATCTTGAATATATCATCATACTGTGATTACCTAAAAATATAAACGATTCAGCTTCATTTCCTCTTTATAATATCGTGCCCTATTGGTATTCTCTCTGTAGTTTGCCAGGCTAAAATTGTGTTATAAAATAAATTTAAACAAATTTTTCACAACTACATACATAGAGAAAAATCGGTGACTAGTTTTAAGAGCCTAATTTACCATTAAGATTTGTATCGGATGGTTATTTCGAATCCGGCAATACTTATGTCATTCTATTCTGTCACAAAATTCAGTATATTATCTCCACTGAACATAATAAATGGATTTACGCTTGAGCAATGTTGGGATTTATTAGAAATTTAGTTTTCAAAACAAATACAATTGGTCGGAAATTACGCGATCAACAATGCCCGGTATACACAAGTTTATTGATAAAGTTCGTGAAACTGGTTTCTTGTGAATCCGTCAAGACGTGAGCGGGCTTGTACAGTGGCGTACTAGACGTGTGCACAAGACGCTTAAAAGTGTACAGTATTTGGCATTTTTCTCAATGAGCGAATATTGATTGTAAGTACAAATACCAAATAAGTAGTGAGCAAAGATTAGTGGTTGCAAAAAAACTAGTTTGCACACAAAACCATTGTAACAAGAGTTTTAAAAAAGTTGTGGTGAAGTGTACAACCAAAAAATAATTGGTCATCTTCATACGTGTCACAGCGTGCTATTTCTCTTTCAGTAAATGGAAGAAAAATAACAAGAAAGGCCGATATTTGCTCCTCGGGAGCCGAACATCTTTTGAGTGTCGTTGCATCTGATCGACAACTAAAGCATAATCAATGTGTTTGAATTCTCTCTGCACAATTTGCTATGAAATGGTAAATCCCTTGTATAGAGATAGCACTTATGTACGCATTTTTTCAAACGTGAACACTTACTGAAATTCATTTGAAATACTGAAAATTTTATTTCAGTAGTGAATATGCTCCTATCACACAAGAGCAGATTTCCGTTACTTCACAATCAATAAGTGCAGTTGTACATTTTGAAGAAAAAGAGAAATACACATTTTCAGTGTATTCGAAAAATCAAGACATAAAGAAGAAAATCAGTATGCATTTAGTGAAGGTGTGTAAGCTAACAAAATGTTTTTAGTGCACACGTCTAGTGCGTACACCGAAATATCGAAGCTAGCTGAAAAGGTGCAGGAGAACCATCAACTTGCATCTCGTTATAAGAATTGACAGATTTTCTCCCACAGTTTATCGTAGATAATTTTGCGAGAAGAATCTCGGTAATGACGCCTTAAAAGTTCAATTGAAAAAAAAGTTGTAGTGGCAATGACCTGTCGCTTTGTTTTCGCTTTCGCTAAATGAGTCGAAGATTTGTACTTCACAACAAAAATAAATTTGGAAAATTTTCAAACTGTTTTTGTTTTATTTGCACTTAAAACCGACACCCTTTAAGATCCCCAGTTATGATTCGAAACTTTTTTTCAAAGCAAATTGACTTGGCCCATGAGTTTCGCATTGTTGTCTATGAACTTGGAAGGGTTGTTGATGTTGGGGACCCGGTAAAAATTCTCTAAAAAGAAACTAACTTACCTTCCAAGGTATTGCTCCCAGATAAAAATAGAATTGATCCTTCATTATTTGGATATAATTACGTAGTTCAAATTTGATCGATGTTTGATATATATACCCGATTTGACAGACATCTTATGGATAAGACAACAAAAATCATCGGTATAATCTAAATGTTTTAGACCGTAGTCTAAGTGAGGCCATGATTCAAACCCCAGATCAGAGACATCACCAAAACAACACGAAATTTTGCGAAAATATTTCGTCGGCGACTTTCTCTCAGCAGATTTTTGGCAAAAAGTCTGAAAGTACATGGAGGTTTAAAATGAAGGTCCAGCAATTTATGTAAAAAACTGACACCCACAACATAAGTTGTGTGAGAAGTTATGTCTTAATCCTGGCTGAAGAGTTTTAGGCGATCGTTAATACCTCGTATGATGCAACTTGCGAACCATGTTGTTCGCTACAAAAACAAATTCCATGCAATATTGAGTAACGTAAGTAGTTGTTAGCTTAAAGAAGTCAATCAGTAAGCGTTCATTTAGGGCAGGAGTACCAATGCCCGTTCTGACTTCATTAGGAGAACAATGGCACTGCTAGATAAGTGTTGCCAATTGTAGCTGCATTGAGATTCATTTTTCATTTCTGAATCTCTTTGTGAATATAAGGTCACATAAGCATTTTCTGAGATCTGATTTTCAATTAAATACTCGACTATTGTGGATATCAACAGCAGCCTGTTTTTGTTTTAACTGATGAAATTTTCTACTTTTTGCCTTTCCAACACGGAAGGGATCAGAGATGTCTGAGGAGGAGACGATATTGTAAAAAGTAGCTTGGAATTTAACAAACCGGGGCTGGTTGCCGACTTTCTAATCTTTTATGTCCGGCCTTGGACAGAATGAAAATCAGGGAACTACTTGAGTTCGATAAGGGAATGGTTTGCATTCTAATAGGAATTGTAATGGAACACTGCGCTCTTAGTAATTTCACTGACAAACTCGAATTGCAAGTTAGGATTACTGCAGAAGCTGTCATGATGAAGAGAAAACGAAATTGGTGCAACACCTTTTATGCGAATGCCCTGCACTTCAGAACATATGCAATCGGCTTTTGAGTGCCAAGCGACAATATGGCCATCAAGTGAACTTGCGTGTGAACGGCAAGCTATTCGCTAACCGAACTTAAGCTGACCTCGTCATTCGAAAATTCTTTTTATACCTCTTGCAAATCTTTGTTTATTTTATAAAAATCTAAATTATAGTAGACATTCCAAGTGGCAGATGTCTCCAGCATAAATAAACGAAATTTTATGTTGAAAATTTCTTGTTGTTCACTTACCACATCCTATATATTTTATAATAATTTATTATAAAATTATGAATTTATATTACATGATATACTAGAAAATAACTATTACCGTATAGAGATATCCATCGTATAGTTCCCATTATCATATTAATTTATTGTTAAAGAATTTAAAACTTTGACGGCATTCGTATTTTTAGACGATCTTGTTGACGAAAGTGCTTTACTTCCGGTATGATTGCTACAATTGCAGATCCGGTAGTTACCACGTCTAATAAAAAGTATTTCCGAGGGCATTCCTCTATAATTAATTACAAGTGCTTATATATACTAGTTAATATATCAACATTTTAATCAACAATTTAGTCATTTCATCTATAAATATCGTTTAAAAGAAACAAACAAATCAAATTAAGTGTTAAAAATATTTTAATCGTTTTCATAAATTAATAAAAATTATAAGATTATAGCCAGTAAAAGTACTTCCCATTAACAATATTCGATCACAACTTATTTAAAACGAAAAAATATATATTTCGGCCAATTTACACAAGAAACTCGAAAGCAGCGAATTCGAGTTCGTATCTTTGACTAACAAGTTTTTAAATGTCTGATAAGGCTATATAATCTAAAAGTAATTTTCATTTAAAAACTTTAAAACATAGACAGCCCACCATATCAAAAGATAAGAAGAATAGTAAATTGAAAAACAAAAAAAAATATTTCTTGGACAAATTTTAATATAAAATAGGCGAGCAGTTTGGAGAAAGCAGTTCAATTATTTTGAATAGTCGACAACGAAACAACCTCCTACAAATCGAAGTGCCAAACAAAACATGTATAAATTAGTCGCAGTATTGTTGTTTGTCCTGGTCATATCAAAGGCACAGGTAAGTCGCATTTTATAAAATGGTTTCCATTCTAAATTTTGTTTAATAAATTGAAATTGTTCTTATTTTTAGGGTCAAGGTATTGGTGTTTACTACAATAGTTCTGTTCTACACACCGATACTTACATCAACTTGAATAGACAACAGCATGAGATGAATTTGCGAACTATGATACCAGATAAATACTTTCAAACAAACCTATGCTGCTAGCCTTAAAACAATCGAAATACAACTTGACATGCTCATCGATACTCTGACCAAACAAGTGAACGTTTAAATCCCTTAGAAGCTCTTAGTACCTTTAGTCAAAGTTGTGTGAAAAAATATCGTCCTACTATACCAACTGTTGCCACAGTTACATCTTCTATTAATAACTGTATTAATACAGCAAATAATCAGCTCAGTAGCATGTTAAGTTTACCATTGGCCTACCGATCTTTATTTGGCAAGTTTATTATGAGAATACTTTTGAAAAAAGCGTAGCATCTTGTAAAAGCAAATTTGGCACAGAAGTTTTATATTTAAACTACACTTTGTGTGCCATAGAAGCGGTAAGTAAAACTAAACTTTGTATTAAAAACATCACCTTTAAATGAATCATATTGAATCATATCATACAGGTTGATGCAGCGCAGACTTATACTATAGCGAATCAAAAGACTTTTGCCACCCAGATGATTGCTGCCCGTTGTACAGCTGATGCCAATACAAATAAGCATTGGATTGCAGCTACTCGGTTGAAAATAACACAATTTAGCCTGAATGCAGAAGCCAATCTGTTAATTCAAAAATGTTTTTCGGGTGAAGATGATTGCAAACAATGCTCAGCTGGTTATAGTTGTCCTTACATGACTTACATGAAAAAAGCTGATGTAGACTATAAGGCTAGCACAATGGCAAATCCCTTCTATGGCAGGCCTGAACTTAAAGATTGTGTCATGTATAAACTTTATTAAAATTTTTTTTAAAGTTTTTAACATTTATTTGAAATAAAAGAAACTGCATTTAATTAAGCAACATTTACTAAAATAATGAAACAAATTTTAAATTGAGTCCATTTTCAATTTAACAATAAAAAATTAATTCTCTTCTAAAGTGTTAACTACGACAGGGTCATTCTATTTTGTCACAAAATTCAGTATGTTATCTCCACTGAACGAAATAAATTGATTTACCCTTGAGCAACGTTGGGATTTATTGGAAATCTATTTCCATGATTGGTCGGAAATTGATCGAAAATGTCTTAGAAACTTTGGCCGCAGAAACGAACCAACAGTATAAGCAAGTTTATTGCTAAAGTTCGTGAAATTGATTTTATTGTTGATGCGTCAAGACGTGAGCTTGCTCGTATAGTGCGTACATCCGAAAATATAGAAGCCGTGACTGAGCTAGAGCCCATTTTCATCTTGGTGGGTATGTTAATAAACCAAATTACCGTATTTGGGGCTCAGAAGACCAAGACGTAGTCTTACAGAAACCAATGCTCCCATTAAGAGTGACTGTTTAGTCAATATTTCTTTGAAAATGTTGACGGCGCTACAATAACGATCAATGGAAACACGTACCCCACTATTACAAAACTATAATAGAATAGAAATTGTACTTGTTTTGCTTCGCAGCACTGTCCTGCTACATCGTAAATTCTCTCCGTCAATATGAAAAACGTTAAAGGCTTTAATTGTTGCAATACTAATAAATAAAAAAAATTAATCAAGGTGGGATAAAAAATTTCTGCTTGGAATACAAAACTGTAGACTTCAAAAACGTTACGAAAATTCGTTTCACTGATGAAGACTCAAATAATATTTTCTCTGCTGACGGGGCTTGAGTTAGCAGACTTTTTATTAGAAAAAATGAAAGTGGACATCAGAAACATTACCAACATCTGGCCCAATATGAGAGGGGTTTATGGAAAGACAATACCCCATTAAATTTACTTTATTATCTTTTCAAGATCTGTCCACCGATATCATTTCATTGCCAGGCATATGTCAGTCTGTAATGATTGAAAATTTTTAGTTAAGAATTGTGAAGAGCATTCGTTTTTAGATTAAATTTCAAAGTGACTTCAATTCAAAATAAGTTTCATTCTGTTTCATTCTTAATGAATTATTAAATGTTCTTTAATTAAACGCAGTTTCTTTTATTTGAAATAAATGTTAAGAATTTCATAAATTATTTAATAAAGTTTTAACATGATACAATCCTTAAGTTCAGACCTGCCATAGAAAGTATTTGCCATTGTTCTAGCCCTATAGTCAACATCATCTTTTTTCATGTAAGTCATGTAAGCACAACTATAACCAACTGAGCATTGTTTGCAATCATCTTCACCCGAAAAACATTTTTGAATTAACAGATTGGCTTCTGCATTCAGGTGGTTGCTATATCATGCTTAATTGTGTTATTTTCAACCAAGTAACTGCAATCCAAAGCCTTATTTGTATTGGCATCAGCTGTACAACGGGCAGCAATCATCTGGGTGGCAAAAGTCTTTTGATTCGCTATAGTATAAGTCTGCGCTGCATCAACCTGTATGATATGATTCAATATGATTCATAAAGATGAATATTTTAATAAAAGATTTCAATTTTACTTACCGCTTCTATGGCACACAAAGTGTAGTTTAAATATAAAACTTCTGTGCCAAATTTGCTTTATCAAGATGCTACGCTTTTTTAAAAGTATTCTCATAATAACTTGCCAAATAAGATCTGGATAGCAGCTACTGAGCTGATTATTTGCTGTATTAATACAGTTATTAATAGAAGATTTAACTGTGGCAACAGTTGGTATAGTAGGACGATATTTTTTCACACAACTTTGACTAAAGATACTAAGAGCTTCTAAGGGATTTAAACGTTCACTTGTTTGGATCAGAGTATCGATGAGCATGTCAAGTTGTATTTCGATTGTTTTAAGGCTAGCAGCATAGGTTTGTTATGAAAGGTATATTAATTCTTGGTAAATTTCATAGTCTCGAAATTCATCTCATGTGTTGTTTCTATTCAGTTGATGTAAGTATATCGGTGTGTAGAACAGAACATTTGTAGTAAACACCAATACCTTGACCCTAAAAATAAGAACAATTTCAATTTATTAAACATAATTTATAAGGGAAATCATTTTTCAAAATATGACTTACCTGTGCCTTTGACATGGCCAGGACAAACAACAATACTGCGACTAATTTATGCATGTTTTGTTTGGCACTTCGAATTGTAGGAGGTTACGTCCTTGTCGACTTATACAAAATAATTGAACTGCATTCTTCTAACAGCTCTCCTATTTTATATCAAAATTTGTCCAAGAAAATATTTTTTTTCTAATTTAATAGTTTTCTTATCTTTCGATATGGTGGGCAGTCTTTTGTTTTAAGTTTACAAAAGAAAATTGTTCAAATAAAATATGATCGAATATTCTTAGTGGGAAGTACTTCTAGTAGCTTTTTATTAATTTATGATCACGATTAAAATATTTAATAATTCATTTCATTTGTTAGTTTTAAATGATATTTATAGATGGAGTGACAAATAATTGATTCAAATGTTAATATATGAACGATAGATGATCATATTTTACCTGGTTGTAGGGGGAATCCATGATAAACACTTTCAATTGAATATTAAAAATTGTAAACATACCGGAAGTAAATAATTTGAATATAAAACATAGTCTATGAGCCGACAATTACATGAAAATTTATTAAATAATTTGAAATTATTTAACAATCAAGTAATATGATACTGGTGACTATGATTAGAATCACAATGAATAATTATTGGGCTCTGGTTGTATTGTGTTATTGTGTTAGACCATGTTATATAAATCCTAAGTGTCATATAATTTTCCCTTTTACCCATTTTAACTAATTGCTGTATGAAATCTATGAGGTTGGAAACAAATTCTTAATTCATTTGATTCTTTAAATTTTAAAATATTTTTTTTAAATAGTAGTCGGTCTGTGTCCCTAATGACCTCGATAGTACAATACTATATACGAGAGAGTTTTTAAACATTCTAAAGAAAAAATTCACCAAAACTTGTGACGAATTAACAATTCGTAATGAAGCCAATCATACTGTTGCTTATGTGAAGATGTGATCTACCTAACAAAGTATACAAAGGCTTAATACTCTTGCACAAAGTCCGGATATGATTCCAAGTGAGTGTTTAGGAAATCATTTGAAAGAGTGCCAAACTTCTAACAAAAGTCAAAGGAAAAACTTGCTCGTGAGTACATAGTGGCAAATATCAACAAAACAAAACTGCTACATTCAATTCCAAACTGCTTTTTCCGTGTAAAATCGTTCGTCTTAGAAAAAACAGGGGTTTAGGCTTCTCAAATCCACATTGGCAAGTTCCCAAGTTAAACAAGATAAAAACACAAATTTTGTAATTTTTTATGAGAGATTATTCAGCATTGCTTAGAGAAAAAATTGGATCTTTTATCATCAGTCATTTATAGCATAAAAGTTTTAAATTTTCCTATCTATGTTAGTAACATTATCATTAAAATATAAATTAAGTGGCACAATTATTGATTGTTTAGCGCACATGGCGCACCTCGAATGATTCTTATCAATTTTTTAATATGAAAACTTAAATTCGAAGCATTAGAAAATTTTGTGGAATTAGAAAATTTCGCAGAAAGTATTTTACTTGGAATGTTTTTCTTCAATTTCCAACAAATTTATGATAAAATTTTAAACATCTGGTCAATTTGTGTACGAAATTGTAAATTAACAATAGAGGTTTACTTTCTGAGTACTTCTAAGCCGAGGTTTAATAAATTTCTTGTTTTTGAACAACGCAAAATTTAGAAATTTTAATATTAAATACGGCATCTGAATTTAATTATTCCACGGTTGCCTTTGTGATTTTGGATGTAGACGTAGAAACTAATAAAAATTCACAATTTCAATACTTTTGTAATGTAATAAAGCAATATTTGAGTTGTTCATCTATTAATTGTAAAACTAATATAATACTTTATGTTGTTGTAGTTTATGATTTATTTGATTTATTATATGTAGTTATTGATTCATTGATTGATTATTTATTAACTTGATGGTTTTCCAACCAGTAACTTTGATCGCTTACTTTGCACATCATGCTCAAGATCTGAGACACTTTGCTTGCAATAGTTAACATATTTTATTCAAAACTGTGGCTTAAATTGGTAGGATCGTAATCCGTACCTGCAGTAATAATAGAATGTTTTGTTAGTGCTCCTAGTATACAAACAAACATAGGTTGGTTAAACGTGGAGATTTGTTAACACCATCTAAATTGTTTCTAATCGTTTTATATAATAGTGCCAGAGGACTGTTAATACTTTCTTTAAAAATTTTCGAAAATGTCTACTAAACCAATACTCTGCTCACTAGACCATAACGATCACTAGAGCCAATCCAAAATACTGTCCTATCCTTTGTAAAGCAGTAATTCTGTTATCGATTAAGACGTGTAATCCATAAGCATGTGCTGAGCCTATTTATTAGTTTCGGGAAATAGGAATTGAAATAATAATGCCTCAGAGACAAACTGTACAATCGGTACAAGTAATCTTTACTCTAAGTTCTAGACGTCTACTGTTCCTTTTCAAAATGTTAAGATTTAATGTTGGCTGCTAATTACAATAGTGATCTGAAACTACTGCTTTCGTAATATCGTATACCACCCATAGTTCATGATTTCATGATGTAAACTCAAGTATTTATCTAATACCCTTGGACTATTACTGCTGCGTGATTGCGAAATAATAAAATGAATTGTAATTTGTAAAAGAATTAAATTATTTTAAAGCTATTGAATATTTAATTTTACATTAAATTATAATTCTTGTTGAATCTTCGAAACATTATTCAGTAGACACTATTTCTTTTTAAATTAATTTTTATAATAATTCTATTTACTGAACTTGTTTTCTTTCGGTATATTACAGTGCCTATAATCAATTACAAGTGGTGATATATTCTACTTCATATTTTAACATTTTAATCAATAATAAATCAAAGGAGTTAATAAATATTTTAATCTTCATCATAAATTAATAAAAAAATATAAAATTTTTGCTACCAAAAGTACTTCCCATTAACAATATTTGATCATATTTTATTTAAAACGAAAACAATAAACAATTTCGGCCAAGAAAGCCGAAAGCAGCGAATGGAATACTCGTATCTCATAATGTCCGATAAACACGGTTTTCTTTTGAAAAGTTAGAACTTAAAGACTGCCCCACCCAGTCAAAAGATAAGAGGAGTAGTAAATTGAAAATAGAAACAATTTTTCTTGAACAAATTTTAATATAAAATGGGCGAACAGTTTGAAGAAAGCAGTTCAATTAGTTTGAATAGTCGTCAAGGAAGGAAGTAATCTCCTAAAATTCGAAGTGCCAGACACAACATGTATAAACTGATCGCAGTATTGTTGTTTATCCTGGTCGTGTCAAAGACACAAGTAAGTCATATTTTATAAAATGGTTTCCATTCAAAATTATGTTTAATAAATTGAAATTGATCGCGGTTTTAGGGTCAAGGTATTGATGTTTACTACAATAGCTTTGTACTGCATACCGATACTTACATCAACTTGAATAGACAACAGCATGCAAAGTATTTGCAAGAATATGATGACCAGATAAAATTTTCAACAAACTATGCTGCGAGTCTTAAAACAATCGAAGTTCAGGGTGATATGATTATCAATAATCTAAACGAAATGAATGAACGTTTAAATCATTGGAAGCTTTAAGTCAATTCAGTCAAGCTTGTGTAAAAAAATATCGTCCCAGTCTACCTACTGAAGCTACAACTAGAACTGTACATAAAATACATGCATTAATACGCAAATAATCAGCTCAAGTGCATGTTAAGTGCACCATTGGCACACAGATCTTATTTGGCAAACTATTATGAGAAAACTTTTGAAAGGAGTATCTCCAACTGTAAAAGTAAATTCAGCTCTGAGTATTATTATTTAAACTACACTTTGTGCATTGTAGATGCTGTAAGTAATTCTTGAATATTTTTTTGATTAAGATTGAATTAAAAATTATTTCTTTCTGGTGTAAATATGTAGGTTGATGAAGCCCAAGTGTATATTTATTACAAGTCAGAAATCATTTGCATCCCAAATGGAAAAGCCAATTGCACTGCTAATTCCAATATTAAGAAGGCTTTGGATTGCGGTTACAATAATAAAAATCATACTATGAGCCTGATGGCTGAAGTCAATACTTTACTTAAGAAATGTTTATTGGGTCAAGACGATTGCAAGAAATGTTCACTTGGTTACAAGTGCCCTTATATCTCCTATACAACTTCGAATAGTGCTGACTATAGAATTAGAACCATTGCAAACCCATTCTATGGACGTTATGATGCTAAAGACTGTTTAATTTTGAAAATTAAGTAGAAAAGTAAAATTCTATGAAAAAATATGAATAAATTTTTGATAATTAAAGCAGTAACAAAATCATTTTATTTATTATATCATGATTTAACTGAAATATGAAAAAATATTTCTTTGACGATTTCCTCTCAGCAGTCTTCATTTCAATATAATCGAAATTTTGTGTTTATTTAAGTAACTTATTGAAAGCGTTATGAGTGTTAGCCGCGGATATCCAAAATGCCTAATTTTCCATGACTCTAGCGTATGTAATAGATAGATATGTATGTTGACTTTGACGACCGTGTTGGCTTGTGCAACGACGATAGCGCAGCTAGCTCATAATACACAATGATAGTGACTTTTTCGGGAAGCATTGGATGTTTCTGGATAACAAGTGAATTGGTATCGTCCCAAATTCGATAATGTTATTTGTTTACGTACCTCATATGGCTGAAGGTCATTTTTCGATAAAAATTTGGGTAAATTTTCAACTACTCTAGAGCGTAGACTTGTCATTATCTAACATCGTTTACCTTCAGTTCCTGGGCCGGTTGAATTTTGTGCGGCACAGGCCCAAGTCGCGCCTAGTTGAGGTCTGCTGCAAAAGGTCGAGTTTTGATGATCGACACCAAGTCGACATTCTCAGATTCTTCTTCACAATATCGCGTGCTGGTTATGTTTCTTTGACGTGCAGGTGCTGATTGACCGTTCCTGAATTTAACCAGTTGACTGTTTATTCACCTCATTGCTAATAGTTTCACCTCGTTAAAGCGATTATGAACACACACTTTGATAAATCAATTTTATAACTCGCACATGTTGTTGAATTCTACACTCGCCTATGGTGAGTGGGCATAAAGTTTCTTCTATCTATTTATGTGTGCGTTGTGGGGTGAGGAGGACGGGGTAGCGTTATTTGTTTGTGGTGGTTGTGTTGTTGCATGTGGAGTTGTACTGTTTCGAATTTTGTCGGATTTGAAGGACGGACTCCAAACAAAATCAATTACTTATTCGTTTTGTAAATTTATTTGATGTGGTGGCTTTCTAGAGTGGTGAGCTTATGCAAAGTGTGGTGAACTTGTTTGATGTGGTGAATAAAATTGAATTCACCAAAGTGCCGTTTTATTCGAAATATATACTGCTTTACCATATCTATACTATCAGTGGTGAATTAATCGGTGGTTGTGTCTAGAATAAATAATTTGTACCACCATTAGTAGAGCTATTGGGTTAAAACAAACCCGCCATACATAAAATCTGCTGCGAAACACGACTGGGTGGAGTCAGGTAGTGTGGCCAATGTGTCAGTAAATCATTTTTTAAATTAAATTTCTGAATAATTTTAAATTTATTCCAATACAAAAAGAGAATGAATAGTAATGAACAAACAAATATACTAATACTGTCCTTTTCTCATATCTGCATTATCTGCGTAAATGCTTTAAAAATGTAAATGCTAGTAAAAAAATTTATAAAGCAAATTGATTACACAATTATTTATTTCCTAGCAATATTGACCATAACTTTGATCTACTTACTTAATTTTTACTCACTGATACTGCTTTTTAATAGGGATATCAATCGGGATATCCCAAATCCCGGAATTTTTAAAAATCAGTACCGCTTGATATCCCTATTTTGTACCGATAGATTTAGTACAGCCTACAACCTTTTATTATTTCTCATTTTCAATCTAATTTGAACAAAATTTTAACCATTTTAATTATTCCGTTGGCATCGTAAATGCTCAATACTGATGGCATATTGCAGGGAGTAGAAAAAACGTTCAAGATCGGGTTGAAGGTTTCAACTATGTTTCATGCCGGCTTAAATGTGATAGATAACGGTATGACGTTTTCTTGTGAATTAATTCTTCTCCAAATCATTCATTTGGATACCCAATTGACTCCCTAGAGAGAATTATATCAACAGCGACCTTCAAGGAAACGTTATGCATCGCCATCAGCATTCCTTAATCCTACTCTTGCAGTGGTGAAATGGTGGGCTGGCTGCTTTGTCTTTATTAAGGATCCTGACATAAAATTTTCTTCTAGGGTGTCTAATCAGTGCAGTGTCTTCCAAGCAGGGAGCATGGCGTAATACTTGTTGGGTGGTGAGACTTGCCATGCAAATCTCATGAGTTACTTTACTTTTGGTAGGTAGTGCCGTAAGCTCGACATTCCGACTAATGATTTTTGCGGGAGCTGTAAGCCTGAGGAAGAGGAAGAGACTGCCTTTCACCTATGTGTCAGTGCCCTGTTCTTGTCATGAAGAGACGGGCACTCATTTTTTGACATATTTGACCGAGCTTTGTATTATAATGATTGATTTTACTAGGGAATTGTTGACCCCCACTTAGAATGTATTGTGGTATCACAATGAATATAAATGCTAGCCTATGTGGAACCTCTTCTTTCGAGGGGGTCCGCCACCTATCCTTATCTACTCTTGCAGTACATAGTGATGGAATACCGGAAGGTAAGTCCTATAAAGAGGGAGTAGTATCGAATAATTGTTTATTTAATGACCGGTGTTATACCGTCAAAAATAGACCTCAATGTGCTAAATTCCTCACCATGTTGTGATGAAGCTTTACATCATGTATACTAATCTGGGTACATATGTACATAACATGAGTGTTCACTACAATCCTTTAGTCAGGTTTACGGTTCAGTTTCTCACAGTTTTTAAAGTCGACTCCGAACGATTTTTGGAGAAGTGTTTGCCAGAAATTTGCTGAGAGCCAGAAGTTTTTTTTTCATATTTCGTTTAATTGGAGTTGTCAGATCTGGTGGTTTGAAACGAGGCTACATATCTAATAAGCCAACACACTACCTACTAAACTACGGCAACTGAGTACAACCGGAGTAAAATAAACAATGTAGACTAGCGTTCTTGACCGCTTTCTTACTGTATTGAGTTTCACACAGATTGGATTCTCTCTGAACTGTATTTGTTTTAAGTTCGGATGTTTTTATGTGTTTATCTGTCTGTAGTGATTTCGCGTGTGAAAGTTTTTTGATTTGTTGATTTGAAATATTTTTTAATTAATTCCTGATTATTCACTTACAATGTGTTCTCAGTACTCTACGTCAGAAGAAGAAGAAGAAAAAAATATTTTAAACATTTAAAAACTACAACAACAGTGACGAATTCCCAAAAAAATCCATTTTTTATTCAATGAATGAATGAGCATTTCAGTTTAATAACTGATAAGCTGAAATTGGGAGAAAAATAAATCACCGTATAAAGCGACTGCTCTCGATTCGATGAGTCTTAGAGGAGATAACAAAGAAAAAATCCCCCTGATTTTCTTCCTCGTACATATAATTTAATATTTAAACATCTTGAATATGATCAGTCAGAAATTATATATCAAAGAGAACACATTTAAAGACGTCTTAAAAAAAGACAAAAAATAAGAAGAAAAAAAAAGAGAACATGGTACACTACAAGACAATTTTAATATGTTGCGGAATTTTTGCATTCTTAAAGGTACGCATACACACAATAATAAATGAATTAAAAATGAAAATAATAATTTAAAATTAACACAATAATTTGCATATTTTAGCTGAATAATGGTGAAGTATTTAGCCCTACGCCAAACTATAGTTCTTCGTTTCGTAGTGATGATTTTATCAACATAAATAGACGACAATATGAGAGAACCATACAAGATTATGATAATCAAATAGAGATGTTTAAGAAAATTTTCAATGCACGTTTAAGCACAATCGATACAGAGCTGGAAATGGTAATCGACAGTCTGAGATTAAACGATGAACGTTTAAATCCTTTAGAAATTCTAAGTGATTTTAGTAAACACTGTGTTAGTAAATATCGTTCCCGCATACCCACGGCTGTTACAACCAAAACAAATATACAAAATTGTATTGCCACCGCTAGAAATCAATTAAATAATCTGGTCAGTGCCCCTTTAACCACGAGGAATGGTTTGCATAACTACATTAAAACAAATTTTGAGAAAGAAGTTACCAATTGTGAGAAAAAAAATACGGGCGTATCATTCAATTACACGCTTTGTTTAACAGGTTTGGTAAGTATTTCTATTCTCAATTGTGTCTGACGTTTTAAGCTTCTAATGATTTCTTTTTCTTCTTATTTCTTATCTCTTAGGTTTATGCCACCAATATTGTTTCGTTAAATAATCAGAAAACTTTCTTCACTCAAATGGAAGCAGCTGAATGTACATCGACTGCTCACATAAAAAAAGCCATAGACTGCAGTTTTCTGGTACAGAATAAAACCATAGCCTTGACTGCAGAGGCCAATACATTGATTAACAATTGCATGGAGAATCTTAATAACAGTAATGATTTCTGTACGGATGTTTTCTATATGCGTCAATCGCTTGTCGACTATAAAAATTTCTCCATGACAAATCCCTTCTATGGTCGCAACGATACCAATAATTGTTTACTTATAAAATTGTATTAAGGCTTCGTTTTAAGTTTTAGTTTTAGTTAAAAGCATAATAAATTATTTAATTTTTTCTAAAAATTTTCAACCTTGTTTGGTTGGGCGCTGCGAAACGAACTCAACGTAACTTTATACAATTCTAAGAAAACTGATTGAACACTCTAAATTCATGTTCTCAACATTGTTGAAATAATGAAACTCTATCTAATCTCAATACGTTGTCTTCTCGATATTCCATTTAAATCTCATGTGATTTTGAAATTCGCCGTACTATTAAGGTGTTGTGAGCCAAACCCTCCTGAGTAAATTCATTGCCGTTTTTTTTTTGCCATGATATCCTATTAATATATTTGAGTATTACATACATACATAAATTAGAAGTCATTACACCCCTTCAGTCAAGATTACGATCTAGCTTCTCACACCACTTATGTTGTGTGTTTTAATTTTATGCATGATTGCCGGGACCTGCAGTTTAAGGTCGACTCCGAATGACAGATTGTTTGAGGGGCCTTTCATGACAATTTTATTTATTCTCAGAGTTTTTGCAAGAATTCTGCTGAGAGGAAGACGCCGAAGAAATATTTTTTTTTCATATTTCGTTTTATTGGAGATCTGTAACCAGATATTTGAACTGTGGGGACTAATAAGCCAACACACTATCTACTAGACTACGGCGATTGTATACATCATGGAAACACTCAAATTATATTAGAGAAAGCAACAACAATCTTTGCTACTGAAACCGAATGGAACAACTATGCGAGTATCAGGAAGTAAAAAATCAGAAATCAACTTCGGTCATCGCTATTCAAATCCATTATTTTTTAAAGCAACTATAAAAGGGCACTGAGCTCTAGCTATCGTTTCAAATTAAGTATTTGAAGAGAAGGACATCAAATGCAATAGTACGATAGCATACACTTGTTTTCTAGACTGGATTTTTGATTATGACGATCAATTAGGGTCACTATTGGAGTTCCAATTCTACCGATGCTCTATGTTACATTAAAAATTGTGTTGAAAAATTCATTTCAGTTTTACTTTCCGCTTATTCTGTCATAATACTTGTAAAGAGAAAAATTTTAAATTTCTGTCATCAAATCCTTTGAAAAAAATTCGAATTCTTGTTTCTTTTATATGTTTTATTGATGATCCTTATTGATCCTTATAACTAATATTTGCTTTGTACTATTTTTTTATATTTCAAAACCATGTTAGTATTATATTTGGTTGCTTTACATTTTTTTGACACCGTCTAGGAAATTTTTTGTTATGAAATTGACTTGTAGACAGGGTGTTGTACTATTGATGCCCTTAAATGGATTAACAATTTTATCGCCCGTCAAATCATCATCAGCCAAATGCCAAGCCATTTGATAAGGACATCGACCCTTAACCTGATCCGGATTATCAACATCACTATCACAGGGTGGACAATAGTCATGACCAGCCATGCAATTCTCTATCAAACCGTTTACCTCACCAATCGATGTAAATGTCTGGTACACATTAACAGAATAACAATCGAAAGCCTCATCAATTTTTGTTTTTGAACTACAATCAGACGTAGACATTTGATTGTAAAATGTATTCGTATTGCTGGTGAAATAGTTGTTCGTTGTTTTGATCTGTAAATGGAGGGGTAAGGATATAAAACAATATTTTTGCCTTTAGGAGCAACTAAAACTTACAGCATTAGCAGCACAATTATGATATTTTGTTTCATCCTTTTCGAATTTTCTCTTACAGTCCCTAATGGCATTGGCGAAATTATTGTTGTAATGATTACGTATACTCTTTAAAGTATTTTCTGGACTGGTAAGTAATGGTGCAAAGGCTGTCTTGGCTTTCTTAATACAGGTCTTAAGTGTCTCTTTTAAAGTGTTGTCAGCTGGTATTTTGCCACGATACTTCTCCACACAATGATCGTTTATGTCACCCAACATTTCCAAAGGATCCAATTTCTCCTTCATATCCCTCAATTTCACATCCACAAAAGCATCATAATATTCAATCATTTCCAAACGTATATCGAACCTTTTACGGAAATCTTCCAAATAGTTATCCAAAACATTCATTTGCTCCTCGTACTGGCGTTTATGTTGTAAAATATAATTGTCCACCTTGGCTGTGGGACTTGTACTCGTATACATAGCCTCCGGCATTACAACTATATTGCCCTAAAATGCATATTTAGTTGTTGTTGTTTTTAATAAAAGAAACTTTTTTTTTATCATTTTCCTAATAGCTTACCTTTACTTGTATGGCTACAAGAATTATAACTAAACAGTTGAAGAATAATTTCATCATTAAGCTTTAAGCTCCGTTTTCAATACTATTTTAGTTGGAAAAACTTATTGAAATAGTTGCTCGCCGCACATGTTCACACAGTTTTATATGCAAAATTTTCAAGTTCAATTCCATGGAAATGCTTGATAAGGTTGCTTTCCTTTTGTAGTATTCATCTACGCATTATTACTGAACTGATAAGCTTGGCAAGAGTTGCTTATGCTAAATGCGCTTTAATGGTCGTAGGAATGAAGTCGACTCATGAGTTACTATATACACTAGTAGTAGTAACTCCAAAAATAAATCACACTCAATAGGAGAAAAATTAGTTTATCGATCTACTCACCGAGAAAAAGTGCTCTTGGATATTTGCTGGCTTGTAGGCAATCGGTCTCCCAAACCGGGCAAGATTTTTGCCTTATTAAAAACAAGCTTCTAATGGAACTCTAATTCATAACGCAAATATTGGCTAATAACCCTAAAAACAGCAGTGTCATCACTTTTGTAGAGGTTATGGCATCATCTTCCCAAAGCTGGGAATACACCGTCTAAAAATTTTGTTACAATAAGACTATGAGGTCACAGTAGTCTAGCAGGCAGTGTGTCGGCTCAGGTCACACATCTCCTACAAAACAAAATAGAAAAAAATGCTTAGGTGACTTCCTTTCAGCAAATGTCTGGCAAAAACTCTGAGAGTAAAATAAAATTGCCATGAAAAGTTTCTTAAATAATGTTGTTCGGAATCGACTTTAAGGTCGAAATCCTGTCTGAAGTGTTATAATGACCAATTATGTATGTATGTATGAAAACCAATTTGTAGAAATACGTGGAATCTATCGTATACAGTGACAAGCCAGGCATACTTTCAGCCTTTTCAAGGGTTGTAATGACCAATTAGTTATGCATGTATGTAAGATTATGGCACTAGTCGTCTAGTGGTCTCTTTGACACCCAGAAATTATTGATAGAATGTGCTTAACCAAAGAAGATTTCTCTAAGATCTAGATCTAGTCAGGAGTTACTTACAATCGATACTTTTGAGGTAGGACTTTTAATCTAACTTAAGGTTGAGGCATGCAATTAGGTTTGTCACACTAAAGCTTACTGATATGCTTATTATCTGCAACATTTCTCTTGATTAATACACGAGTGGTCAGAGAAGTTCACTCTAAATTCAATGGTACTTCAAAAGTTTTAAGATTACATTCTAATTCTTGTCTTTTTTAAATATCTTCCCTCCTACATCTTGTTTAAGCTTCACCTGTAAAATTCGTTGTCATTATCACTCATGGATAACATTAATACACCTAGCTTGGTCGTTATACTGACTGAAGACTTGTAATGATCAATTAAGTAAGTAAATATCAAAATGAGTGTTCTGTTCGGGTAAAATATCATGAATTTCGCTCATTTTACAATCACTATTATTGTTCTACCGTCCGTGTAGCCTTTCGCAGACCACACCTTGAGGAATTTTTCATTGTAACTTGAGCATGCACCCCAAATAATTCATAAGAGGTATGAATGAGATCTGGTAGTAATCCACATATGATCCACATATGGACTGGTGATGTCATGAGTTCATATTACTTAGAGAATGACTTAAGCCAGGTTATCACTGTCAACGGCAACGGAAAATGATTATAAACTTCCTTGGGCCTAAATTGGATAACCTTGACAAAGCCACATTGAATATTCCTCACAAGCAATATGACCACGTTTTTCTTGTGGGGTTTTCTTAATTTGCAAAAGTTTACCATAATTTGTGGAAAATTTTTCTCTGGTTATTGTTGTTGTTTCTATATTCCTAAGTGCCACATTGGTCTCCTTTTTATTTTTCACATCACTGTAGCTGTCAAATATAAACTTTAGTTAGTAAGCGTTTCAAATTCTTTTGCGAATGCATTCTACACGATTTACAATGTAGTGTCACCGTACTATGCACTAAACAATATATTTTTTTTTTAATTTTTAATGAAATTTTATTTCCGAGTTGATTTTGAAAACCCCCTTATCACTGTGGCAATTATGGAATAAAAACAGTTGTACTTACAGCCAAATGAATCATTTGCTTTAGAATAACTTTATAAATAATTGTGTTTAAATAGATTGTGGGAAGGCCTATTTAACAAGATTTATTATTATTCCACAATGTATTTTACAATGTATTTTACGCATAAACTATTATCCTAGGTCCTGCTTTAGTAGATTAAAAAGTGTTTGCTGGCCCTTCGTTGACCAACTTCTTCGATAGGATTGGTCGAACTCGGTCAGTATAGGGACCTGTGGCGTCACAACGAGCCGCTTTGGGTGCTCACAAAAGATTTGGTAATCAATCAAAGCTATCACTTCAACCTAACCTAATCTAGATTGAAAAAAAAAATAAGAAATTGTAAGAAGATGGGAGAAATACCCAAAATACACCATTTATGATACCGTATGATCCCCGACGTACTTAACTGTGTGAGTCTGAAAAATTACTGAGAAAGGGAAACGATCCACTTAATTTAAATAATTTTCGCATTCATTTCTCTTTAGGGGGTCTATTTACTCAGTTATGACCAGACGTCGGTACAATGAGAACATGATAAAAATGTGAGTGTATTTTTGAGAGGCATATGCTTAATAACCCTGATTGAAATTGTTAGTAATATTTTCAAGTGTAACCTTATAATATGTATATGTAGTGGAAAACATTAATAAAATGTACAGCGCCAAATCCCTAAAGACTGCGTATTTAACTTGACAAATATTCTTCCAAAAATGGAAATCATTTCTTATTGTTATAAGTGAATCTCATTGGAAAATAGTGAATCCTACTG
Organism: Sarcophaga bullata; assembly: GCA_005959815.1. Taxonomy (NCBI): domain Eukaryota; kingdom Metazoa; phylum Arthropoda; class Insecta; order Diptera; family Sarcophagidae; genus Sarcophaga; species Sarcophaga bullata. Next base: position 371,889 of record QOCX01000029.1, on the reverse strand, counting down.
TGTCTTGGGTGTATATTTGAATTCTGAAAAAAGCGACATAAACTTTCTTCTTTAAAAGCTGACAGGCAACTGAATGCAATTTTACGCTCTTTTCAACGAACATTGTTGATGTTCGTGTCCTATGTGTGTAAAAAGAGGAAGATGTCGGGCCCTCGGGCGATATTGGTGCCGACGTCCGGTTATGACTTATTACAAATATTTTTTTATCATATTACCACTTTGATACACGTTTGAGTGTATGCATGTATATAACAATTAAAGTGTATGAAATGTTTTGTTTATTACCGGTATTGGTACTATATTGTCTATAGCAAATCTAGCATTTTTCACGAACTTCTTCCTATCCACTCCTACGAGAATATCATTCCCAAAATATTCTCATTTCGAACTTACGTGTTGCTATTCAATACTATTCTGTCTCCGTCGGGCATAAGGACGGGTTCGATTCCAGCTCAGAGTCTGATCTGTTATATTTCATTTTTAAAATTTTCGTTCCTTTCACATCATCCGTTCCGCCCCCCATTTTATCCAAATGTAGGAAAGAAGAACAAACTTAAAAAATATGTTTTATGCTGATTTATTTATTCTTCCAGGAAATAAATACAAAAATTTCTCAATATCGTTTAAATTGTTGATGGCTAAAGGTCCGATCTAAGTAGAGCCACACACACACACCAACAAAAAATATTTTTTTCATTCACGAGAGAGATTTCAATTTTAAAATCTAAATACACTAACTCACACAAACAATACCAGGCGAACAGGTAAAATAAATTCACAACGAAACCTCACTCCCCCTCCCCAAGCCGACGCTAAATTTCTGTTTGCATGAAGGTTTTAAAAATTTGATAAAGACTTTAAAGCGTACTTTTAGACTTAGGCCAAAATAGGCTAAATTTACATGCAGCAAAATTTCGTGCAGTGCGCATAATTTTAGGCATAAATTTAAAAGCAAAAGTAATTTCTTTTGTTTTTCTGCATGCAGCACAAAATTTTAATGCTCAAGCCTAAAAGAAAAAAATTTCAGACAAAAATCTATTTTCCACACATACATACATACATGTTCTTTCTATTGATTTAGTTCAAATAATTTGTCAAACAAAGACACTATGGATCGATCCTGATCGCTTAGCTTCCATGTTACTGATGGGATCACAACTTTCCTGCGGTACGGAGGCTGATAGACTCTCAAGATGACTAGGTTTGAGACAATCAAATAAAACTATTGTTTGGAAATTACAATAGGAAAAGATTTGAATCATGCATCAAACGATTCAAGAGTAACCTTAAGGTTAGTGAATGGTCTTTTAATAGGCCTCTGCAGACTCAAAGTACACCCACCAACCAGTTCAGATGACAATTATCAGAACATATTGTTGGACCTTTTAGACATTAGTACATCTCAGAAAGAAACAATTGAAAGCATATCAGTTGCTGGATATAGAAGCTTTTATTCGAATTATAGGGTATTTCTATTTATTGTTAGAGATTCCGACCGAATAATCTTAGAAATGTAAATAATATTTAAAATTTGTTTTATTTTTAAAAAGAAAAATACTCCAAAGAAGAAAAACAAAAACATGTGAAAAAATCAACAAAATAACAATATTTTTATGAAAATACTTGCATTTTATTTATGTATATAACAACAAGTAATAAATGAGTAATGGAAGGATTACTGCAATTATTTTAATTAAGAAAATAAACTTTATTTATTAGCCAAATGCAATAATTACAAATTGTTCGTCAAAGGCAATAAATAAAGGAAACTAACTGCAACACTATATTTTTAAAGATTCTTTTTTCAAAAGCTATTAGCAACTGAAGTGTTTCTGAAATACTACCTGGTTGTTGAACACAGTTATTCAAATTAAATAAATGATAGGTGGTGTCAAGAGGTGACTACAGCTTATTTTGGTATTTTGCCTCGGCTCAAGGGACAGATTGAAGACTCTTAATTTTTAAAATTTGTAAACCATGATGTAATTAGGGTAGGATGCAATAAAGGAATTTAATTTCTTATACAAACTTTCTTATACGAATGCAATACTTTAAGGAACAAAACAACGGAAAGCAGTTCACTGTAGACATTAATTTAATGAGCTCAGGATGAGTTTAACTATAGCATTTTACCTCCTTGAATTACCTCGAAAACCAATTAAAGTTTGTTGGCAACATGCTTTAACTGACGTAACCTTTCAAAAAAGTTTAACATGATTTGAAAGGATTTGCTTCAAACGTGCCCGAGAAGCAGTGGAATTATTCATTCAATTATTTTGCCTTAAATTTGGTCCTACACCACCCTATTGGAAAAATAAATAAGTTCTACTTCTGCAAGCAATAACAAAATATTTTCATTTGAATTCATGCCGGCAGCCTTAGGTGACAACTGTTGGTTGAGTCGTTTGTTTGTGTCTCTTTTGCATCGATTTCTTTCAAAAATCACTTCGATAATGTTTAAATAAATCTTTTCTTCTTATTGTTCCAATATTTTTCATACTAGGGAGTGTCCGTTGTTGTTTTTTTTTTCGTATTATTTCTGATTTTCTTTTTGTATTGTTATTGTTAGTATTGTTATTATCAAAACAATATCACTATAATTTCTATTGATTCCATTCATTCATTTCATTTCATTTCATTTCTAATAACAATTTAAAGTTTTCCATCATCATCTTCATCATTTAGCTTCTGGCTCTTTTATTTATTGTCGATTGTTGATGTAAAACAATATGATAGTTTGATAGTATGATAGTTTGTTGTTTTTCTTTTTTAATTTATTTTGAATTTATTTTTAATTTTTTTTTTCTCTTTTACAGGAAATTGTTTTGAAAAGAAAAGAAATTTTCAAATTCTTTGTATTTTTATGTGAAGTTTGTGTCATTATGGGCTTAAGCAGTCTGTTAACAATTGTGTGGTCTTCCCTGCAAAGATGATAAAGACAGTTATGAAAGGAGAAAGGTCGTTAAATTTTATATCTTCAAAAAGAAAAAAAGGTAAAAATAACTATTAAATGTTGGTTGTGAATGATAGTGTTGTTAGAAGGGAATATTTGAAATATTTGTGGGTAAAATGATTGTATCTTATATACATACATACGTATGTATGTATGTATGTATGTATACGTATGTATATGACAGTGAATGTTTGTTTCTATATCTATGTGTGTGTGTTTGACATATTTATTCCATTTGACCAATTGTTTTAGTATTTTACTGATTGACAGGATCATAAATCTGGAATTGCTACACAGTACTTGTCATTGTAGAATATTTTCTGCCTTCATATCAAACGTGTATTAAAAACGTTCATAGAGGTTATCGTAGCTTACGTATTGCTTGCTCTCTTCTTGGCGTTGTTCTCGGAAGAAGTCGCCATAGTCTAGTTGGTGGTGTGTACACTTATTAGACATGACGCCTCGGTTCAAACTCTAGGTCCAGACATCTCCAACAAAACGGAATATAAAAAAATATTTCTTTGGTGATTTCCTTTCACCCAATTTCTAGCAAAAACTCTGAAAGAAAATAAAATTGTCAAGAAAAAGGTTCTCAGAAATCTGTCGTTCGGAGTCGGCGTATAATAGCATACAGAATATAAATGGTGTGAGCAGCTAGATCATTGTGCTGACTTCAGGCTTGTAATGATCAAATATGTATGTATTTATGTTACTCCCGGAAAAGTTGAGCCAGTCTATCCCACAATTTGCTGAGGACACTTTGTACTTCTATCGAAACTTAAAGCTTTTGGTGTTGTTAGTCACTTCGCTCAATTTATAGCAAGCTTTCTCAGGGATCTCACCAATGGGATCAGATCAGACGAATTCAGTTTAAACTTAGAATTACCGCAAGGCTGTGTTCTTTCTCCAACTCTATTCTTTACTTTTATTAACGATCTTCTATCCTTTCTACTCTTCTGCAGATGACATTCATATTATTCGAGCACTTTTGAGATTGAGGCGAAAAGGCACGTTTGACATAAGGTCAATTTCCGAATGGGGTTGGCTGAAAACGATCGATTTTGCGCACAGGACCAAGTTGACACATAAAGCTCGCTGAAACCAGCACATTTCTCAAGTGTTGAAAAAGGTGCCTAAGTTTCTTAAGACGATGCAAAAAATACTTCAGTCCATCTGATCTTCTTACTATTGTATATCCAACCGAGAAAGGAATACAACTCTCATGCTATGTCATGTATGGGTCGGTGCCTCGAAATCTATTTTAAGACAACTCGAACTCTTAGAGGAGATAGCAAAGGTTTCCATTAGGTCATCGAACTCTATTGATTCATTGGAACATCGTCGCATCGGCTTGTGTTTCAGTGTTATATCGGATTATTCATAGGTGGAACTCTCTTCCTGCAGAGGTCTTTTCTGTCAGTAATGATATGACGAGATTCATATCTAGTGACCACAAACACATTTTTTTCTTAAACATATTTTCCTAGTTCCAACACGACGTACTACATGAGTAGGAGCCATCCTCTGAAATTATAAAAAAAACACAGTTAAGTAGTCAAGTAGTTTTGTGACTATACAAAGCTTCCTCTTTGTTGATAATCCTCTGGGTTGATAAATTTTTGTACTTAGCCAAGTACATAACATAATTGGCTTTTACAACCCCTCAGTCAGGATTACCGCCTAGCTTCCCACATGAGTGGAGGGATCTACAGTTTAAAGTCGGCTCCAAACGACAGATTTTTGCGAAGCTTTTCATGGTAATTATGTTTTACTCTGAGTTTTATGCCAGATATCTGCTGAGAGGAAGTCGCCGAAGAAATATTTTTTCACATTTCTTTTTTGATGTCTGACCGGGGATTTCAACCATGGCCTACTAGACTAGGGCGACTTAGCCAAGTAGTTAAATAAAAACTGGAATCATTCAAGCAATGACCGTAATTCTATCGAGCTTTTGTGAGTATTAAATTTTATTTAGAAAACAATTAAATTTTATGCAGGTAGGCCATATATCGGTTTAAATTTGAACCATCGATTATTTCAAATCTGGCAATATTTATTTTTATTCTATTCTGTCACAAAATTTAGTATATTTTCACCATAGCAACATTCGAATTTAATGGGTCAAAGAGGTACTTCACGATGATATCGTGATATCTACAGCTCTAAATTTGAACCTTCGGTTATTTTGAATCTGTCAATACTTGTGTCATTCTATTCTGCCATAAATTTCAGTATATTATCTCCACTGAACGTAATGAATTGATTTACGCTTGAGCAACGTTGAAACTTATTGAAAATTTATTTTCGAAGTAGAGACAATTGATCGGAAATTGCACGAAAATGTTGAAAATTTGATCTCAGAGAAGGATCAGCAGTGCTCGGTATACGCAAATTTATTGCTAAAGTTCGTGAAACTGGTGTCATTGTTGATGCGCCAAGACTTGAGTGAGCTCGTACAGTCCTTATACCCGAAAATATCGATGCTGCGACTGAGAGTGTACATCGTCGTCAATTCGTTATCGTTCTTAAGAATTGAACATTTCACCTACCAATTTATGTCAAATTTTACGAAAGTATCTCGTTACGACTCTTGACAAAGTTCAATTGGTACAAGAGCTGACGCCGCAAGATCATCCACTTCATATTCGCTTCGCTGGATGGGCTAATGAGAAGTTGTACGATGTCGATTTTGCAAATAAAAAAAATCATCTTTTCGAATGAAGCTCATTTTCATCTTAGTGAGCACGTTAATAAGCAAAATTGCCGTATTTGTGGCTCAGAAAACCCTCATGTGGTTTTACAGAAGCCATTGCACTCATTACGAGTAAATGTTTGGTGGGGCTTGTAGTGCAGAGGCATCAATGGCCCATATTTCTTTGAAATTGCGGACGGCGCAATCATTGCGGTCAATGGAGACACCTTTTGCACCATGATAACCGATTTTTTTGTATCCGCTCTTCATGGTATTGATGTAAACGATTTTTGGTTTCAACAGGATGGTGTAACTTGCCACACATCTCATGCCACAATCTATTTATTCCATTAAACGTTTGATGACCGTTGAATTAGCCGAAATGGTGTTATCAAATGGTGTGTTATGTAAAGAAGCTGCAAATTAACACCATTGGACTATTTTATGTGGGGCGCGGTTAAAAAAAAGTGTTATGCCGATAAATCAGAGACAATTGATCATTTGAAGGCCAACATTCGAGATGCCATTGGTCCGATCGAATGAGGTAGTGTCAGGCCAGCTGCATCAGTCATATTTTCAATTTCTAAACGGAACAATTGTACTTCACAACAAAAAATAAATTTGATAAAAATTTCAAATTGTTTTTGTTCAATATATAGATTGTATTAGCAGTGAAGTTATTGTATATTAAGCGATTGTAAAAAAGATATCATATGTCTTATATTAAATAGGCCTTTAAATACGAAAGTAATTTTCATATATGAACTAAAAAAACTATGCTAAAAAAATTATGCTAAAATCTTTAAAACAACCTCTTAAGGGAATGTACATACAATATGCAAGTATACGTATAATATTCATGTATGTAATGTATGCATTTCTTTGTTGCATGGTGTAATATATCAATTGCGTTAAAGATTAATTAGTATTTTATAAAGTACCACATGATCAATAAAGATCTGCTACTGATAGTTTGTATTCCTCTTACTATTCATAGTCATTTTCCCTTGAATTCATTCTCAAACCCATCTCATGCATCTTTACACTGACAATTTTATACTGTGTTACACCATAACAATTCAATTACAGCACGATATTCATTTGAAGTGTCTTATTTATGGGAATCATCGTCATCGTCATCATCATCATCATCATCATCATCATCATCATGTTATGCCGTCCTGTTACGCACTGTCTTTGAAGATTAAATCACCTCCTGTTTTTTTGTTTCCCTCATTTTTTTTTCTTCTTTCGTTTAGCATTCATTGGCTTTCCTGGCCACCACTGTTTGAGTGTTATAAACATGCAACATTTTCTTAAATGTTGTTATTGCTTTTGACCACAGGAAACTGAAATGTTTTTGAAGAAAAATTTGCTATATTTTACACCGTGTCCGATATTGAGTCCATTTCGTTTCGTTTCATTTTCAGTTCAGTTTTTTGTTTTGTTTTTGTTTTTGTTTTTGTTTTTCAACATTCAATGTGGTGGTAACGTGTGTCTCAACTAATTTCGCATAAATCATGACAATTTATGACATTTTTGTTTAGAAGACAGCGAGCGCGAAATACTTACAAGAAAAGTAAGAAAAAAAAACAAAAAAAAAGTCTTTTAAACTGTTTTACTTAAATTTTTTTTATTATTTGTGTTGTTGCTGTTGTTGTAGTCGATAGTTTAGTTTTTATTTTTTAAACGATATTTCTTTATGAAATATTTTATTTATTAATGAATGAATGAATGGCTTTGCTAAAAGCTTAGCAGGAAAAATAAAATGAAGGAAAAACAAGCGAAATAAAAATGTTGCACTTGTTTTAAACTAATGAACACATTTGTCGCGAACCCCAGTGGGGTGGGTTAAGTGTTGCATACATACACGTTAAGAAATTATGAGTATTGTTGCTTAACACCATCGATGATAGGATGATATGATTTGGATGGTCGGTCCTAAAAATCTATTACATTTCGAAGGAAATTCAAATATCTTGTTATTATCACAGTTATGTTGCAGCACAATAGATTTAGACTAGTGTGAGGTTAGTGTGAGGCAAGCCCCATTGTCATGACCCGTTAGTGGTAGGTTTGATACAACACAAACTACAGTTCCTTTAGCGGTACATTCGCCACCATGCCCAGATCTTCAAACGTTCTGTCATCCAAAAACCGATGATGTATGTTCTTAAAAGCAGGGCACTCACATCAAAGGTGCTAGAACGATGATGTTTCTTCCAGATTCTGGTACCTTCGACAGGAATCCTTGTGGTTAGACCCAGCTTATTAGCGAAACTACCAATAGCGCAGTATTCCATTAGAATTTAAACGGTTTTCATGTCAAACTCAAGTAGTTTTCTGTCCTTCTGTCCACTGTTGCACATAGCAGTTTTGAAATTCGGCAATCAGATATGTCGAACCACCCACGGTTTGTCGAATTCCATGCTGCTTTTCCAATTTGGAACAGCATTCTTGTAGAGGAGTATATATCCACTCTTATCAAACATCACAGATCTATTCCGTGCCAGTTCGTCTGCCTTTTCGTTTCCCTCTTTGCCAATGCAATAGACCTAATCTAAGGATATCTTTGCGTATTTCTGTGTACCTTAGTGTGTTTCAGATCAAAGTAATGGCCATAAATCACGAAAAGAAACTGATTCTCAGCATGGAATCTCCAGCTGGAAGTATTTTTGTACCTTCTGACAGTCTAAAGCAGTTGAAATATGCCGCGACTCTATTGATCGACTCTTGAGGCAGTTGTATGTCAGTTTAATATGAGTTACTGGTCACAGGGATATCTCGGGAAATTAGATGAACAATAAATACTCGCATAAAGAAGAATATCTATTTAATATCAGGCTTATCTGCCGTAAATTGGATAGAAAGCGTAACAAGCAGCTACTAAAATTACATCATAGGGACATCGCTGTCCTTAAGACAAAGTAGATGTTGTAGATGTCTCCGGTTTGACGGAGACTTATCTAATTTTCGCGATAGCATAACCTTGGAGAAAAGCTTTATACTCAAACACTTGAGGCTGATTGTCAAGACCTTTAAACCAGGACTTGTCAGTCAATCTTTTCATGTAATATCACATCGTGCGCTCCTCTATCCTATCCCAATATTTGTTTATTGTTATTATTTTCCTTTGATACTTACTCTAAAACCTACCGTTTACTTCAAACTTTCCAGATCTAGTAATTTTATTTGCCTAGTGGAGTTCCAGTGCTAGAGTCCTTGAGTTAGAGTAAAAATTTTCCTGTACGATGGTGACCAGAGAACATTCTTATTTAAATACAGTGTTGATGTGTGGTAAAGAGCTGGACGTTCTGCATCGTCGTATACAGCTCTGTTGATTCGATTAATTTTCTAAAATACGCTTTTCACAATATTTTTTCGATAAACTGGAGATATCAAAGGCTTTCTTTGAAATCAATGAGAAGTAGATGCAGGTGGAGCTGCTGTACTCTATTAGGCGGTGAGTTGGCTTATTAGACGTTAGACGAATTAAACGAAATATGAAAAAAATATTACTTCGGCGACTTCCTCCCAGCAGATTTCTGGAAAAAACTTTGAGAGTAAATGAGAAATTGCCAAGAAAAGTTTCTCAAGAATCTGTCATTCGTACTGTAGGTCTGGCCATTCACGTAGAAAATTAACATAAGCAATGTAAGTGATGTCCAAAGCTAGGTCATAATCCTTATTGAAAGGCCTGTAATGATCGGATATTTGTTTACTGTATGAGGCCATATTATTATAAGCTATGCATTTGCTGTTGCAAAGCCTTTGGTCCACTTTCCCCCAAGTGGTTGTGCTACCTGATCTCCTAATTGTATTCTGTGTCTCTCAGGAAGGCTTGTTGCATGGCTTAATCGAAGACTTATTAATTAATGAAGCTTCTATAGATTGCTGGGTTTAGCAGTTAGAACTGCGAGCAATTTATCATGCCTTCTTTAAATCCTTTTGTAAGTCCCGCCACTTATTTATTAGATTAACGTACACAACATACTCTATAGATTGTTTTGTTATAAAACTTTGACTATTCACTTGATCTAGGCATGTTCGATTTGGTCGTAAACCAGGCTCTATGTCTCATAGATTATTCTGAATATTACTGTGACGCTTTTTTCCATATTATGGCTACAGAAGTGGTTTCGTTATATTTCTTACAGTGTACGTAATTGAAAAGTCTGGTATATAGGCTTCAACTAATTCAGGCTTCAGTTACCTTAAGTTGTTGCTTAAACTTAGAACTCTTGTATCTCGTTTTTAAGTGACTTCCTAATTTTTTTTCTAAGTGTAGCTTCATGTCTTAATAACTGAAAGAGAAGAGAAACAACGCTTATATATATGTATAGTAAGTATAACGATCATTTCAGCACTGGGCTTTACATTTTAATGAATAGAATAAATATGTACTACGAGTATGTGACCACATATCGGCATATGGTGGTTTATATTTGTAAATGTTAAGATATCTAAAGAAAACAAAAAATAAAAAAGAAAATCCTGTTTTTCACCACCGAATTATTAAATGTTCCAAATATTTATGTTTTTGCAACGCCTACATGCAACTATTTAGCAGTTGTTTAGCAGCCGAACAGAAACATCGATACCAAGCGCATGTGTCAGAGACACTTTACGATTAATAATGGCACATAGCTTAAGCCAATAGCTCAAAACCAATTAAAAACAATTTTTTTCTAATTAATTAAAATTCTTTATTGAGCGTGTATGTGTATCTACAGGTATTTTCTGTTTTTTTCTTTGTTTCTTTTCTGCAGATCTTATGAAGTGATATTTCGTTTCCGAATCCATTACACATTTTTTTTCACTTTTAGTTTTTGTACATTTGTTTGATAGAAATCGCTTATAAGAGCATAATCTAGCAAGGAATTCCTGTAAAAACAACGTTTCAAACAACTTTACACAGGAAAATTAATGTGCAAAAACCACCCATTGTCTTCTATTCATTATTAACGCTAAGACTTCTCTTATAAGATGAGAAGGTAGTAAGTATTAGAAGTATTAGAAGGGAATTGCTAAAACAAACGATTCTCTACACCATTTCCTGTAGGCATTTCACTTAATTCTGCCTATAAAAGTCAGTAAATTTGTCTTAAATGCTAGAATTGCGGTCGCATGTAGTAAGTATTAGAAGTATTAGAAGGGAATTGCTAAAACAAACGATCCTCTACATCATTTCCTGTAGGCATTTCATTTAATTTTGCCTATAAAAGTGCAGTATTTGTCTTAAATGCTAGAATTGTGGTCGCATGTTAATTTATCTCTGCCAGTTAGCTAAAGCAGCCCTTTTTCTGTCAGCGGGGTATTCCTTTAAGTTTGTTGCCATACAAACACGAACACTGACTGTCGTATATCGCCTCCAAAATTCAAATTGTTTAAATACTTACACAAATGCTGTGATGTCTGCAATTTAGTCTCAAACTCATGTCTCAACCTCAACCGTAGTTAAAATAAAATCAAATTTTTTATAAAACGTAGAAAATTGTATCAGGTTCTATTCTCTTTATTGCTTATAAAAAAAACAAAAAAAAAAACTCTAACAAAGTAAGAAAATGTTGCATGTTTTTACGTTCTTTGTAAAAAGCCACTTGTTTGTTTGCTCTCGTAACGTATTCATAGTGTTTAGCTTGTTGAAGTTCAAGTTTTAAGTTGTTATGGTCAGTAGTCACTTGAAGTTTGAATTCCTTCCATTTACGTTGTGTTTCTTTCGTGCGGAGACAGACCATTTTTTTTCTCTCTTTTATTGTAATCAGAATTTTTATCGCTAGTTTACATCGTAGGTTCTGTCAATTTAAAGAATGTCTAACATGCCATTGATCGTTATTTAAATATTTGATGATAAAATGTTTGAAATAAAATGAAAACATTGTGTTACGTTTGCGATTTCTTAACTAAAACGCATATTCCGCTACCGATTGTCAGGAAAATGAAAGAGAAAATTAAAGAGGATGCCATAGAAATAAAAACAATTTATTTTCAAGCAGTCAAAGTTGAGATTTGAACTTGAATCTGTCGTTTAGTAAGGTAAAATACTAGCCATACTACTGCCGCGAAAGAGTTCTAAAACATGAATTTCCTTTGCTTTTCTTTCAGCTAGCCTGTCCTTCATGTACCGTTCCGTAAATACGAGATATTGGCTTTGATTTAACTTAGCAATCATCCTTCACCACCAGTAGTGAATTGGCTTGAAAATGCGTACCTTAACTTATATTCAAAATTATCCTTATTTTTTGCTCTTATGATCACCAATTTACTTAGCTTTGAAGGAATAGTGCTGTTTACAAAAGGATAGGTGTAAGGCTCTTAAAGATTTTACAAATTTTTTGACATTTACCTCAATGGAGTACTGTTTTCAATTCATTATCGATGTGCAGCAATAGCTGCATAGTGTGAGCTCCTACTACTAAACTACGGATTAAAAGCAATGTTTTTGATAATTGAAGTTTACGAACGCCTTTAAAAGTGTCTTGCTTTAATAAATAAGCTTATCTTTCGATGTCTCTCACACCACTAAGGTTGTGTGTATACATTTTAGTCATAAGTGGCATGACCTAGAGTTTAAAATCAACTTCGAACGACAGCTTTTCTATGCAATTCTATTTACTCTCAGAGTTTTTGTTAGAAATTTGCTGAGAAATTTGACCTGAGCATTAAACCATAGTCTCATGTCTAATAAACCGGCTACTAGTCAGTATTAGATTATCATATTATTTTTTACTGCCTATTATAATGAATAAATATCTTCTTTATCATAGCCCGACATAGTTTATAAAATAATGGTCAACCAGTTGATTGTGATAAGTTTGGGAGTGGGACATTGGAAGCATTATATATTAATTTTGCTGGAATATAAACTTTTACGGTGAGTACCTTTTGTGTTTTGTAACGTCAATTGGTTCAAAGTTAAAACGCATTAAGGTTGCCACATCCTTCCTTTACTCCCAACTAAACACGCGCAGCCTTAGGTGGGCTTCTATTATTACGGAACTGGTATTTTTTTTTTAAGTAAATCGAAAATTTTTTTATATGCAGACTCATTTAAGTGTTTAGCTTGTGAAATTTCCATTTATTTTTGGAAATTTTTGCAATTTTCGTATTTAAATTTAGAAATCTTACAAATTTTAAGCTCCGATTAGCCAAACGTTCACGGAACACTGTTTGCTTTTAGGTTATGAAAAGTAATGAAAGAGATTATTGAACCATAATGTAATTTCGGTATTTCCGTTACGCTCCGTCTACATACATAAATAATTGACAATTACAACTCAGAATTACGGCCTAGTTTCTCACACTACTCATGATGTGTGTGTTAATTTTATACATGAGTGGCACGATCTTTATTTTCATGTCGACTCCGAACGACAGATTTTTGAGAAACTGTCCATGGAAATTTTATTTACTCTCATGGTTTTTTGCCAGAAAACTGCTGATATTTTTTTTGTGTCTGATCTGAATCGGGGCTTTACAAAATCAAAAATTGTGTTATAAACTTTAAAGATTTTGTCTATTATGTTCTTAATCGTTATTAGCCAACAAAAGATGTGTGGTATAGAACGAATGTGACAATAAGAAGATTGATACATACATACATAATTGGCTATTAGAACCCTTTAGTCAGGATAACGGCCTAGCTTCTCACGTCACTCATGTTGCATGTGTTAATTTGACAGATTTTTTGAGCAGTTTTCATGGCAGTTTTATTCACTTTCAGAGTTTTTACCAGAAATCTGTTGAGAGAAAGTCGCCGAAGAAATATTTTTTCATATTTTTGTTTTTGATGTCTGACCTGGGGTTTGAAGCGTGGCCTCAAGTCTTATAAGCCAATACAATACCCACTAGACTACGGTGACTTAAAAGAAGATTGGTAGTCAATTCAAATATTTCGGAGGTCATACAAATGATTGTGTGAGTGAATATATTTTGTGAAAATCAATTAATTTGAATTTATGGTAAAACATTTGGCTGCTCTACTATTACTTAATAATAATAAAGAATTTTAAGTTTTTACGGCACAGGAGTTTGGTAACAACGTTCTAGAGCAATAATTTCATCAATTTGTGGTTTCACAATATTTTAAAACTTTTTTTTTGATATCTTGGGGATCCTCAACGGCTTAGTTGATAATGTACTTCTAAAGTTCAAGTGCATCAGAGGCCGTGGGTGTTTGTGATTGTTTGTTTGACGTTGTATATGATTACTCATATTGGAAAAAAGAAAGTGAGAATTATTACTAAAAAGCAAATCTCGAAAAAGGTGGGCGAAGGCACACTGTCCCCTCTCTCTTTTCGTCTATAAGAATAAAATACAGACTGATGTGATATACACTGATTTTAGTAACGCATTTCATAAAGTTAATCATAAACTTTTATTGCACAAATTATCGCTTATGGGCTTTAGTGTTTTTGGTTAGAATGGTTAATATTCGCTATCTGCCACAAAGAACTCAACAAGTCGAATTCAAAAATGTCACCTCTGAAATTATTAAAGTGCAATCTGGTGTACATCAGGCCAGTCATTTGAGCCCAATCTTATTCACTTTGTTTATCAATGATCTTCCTTCAGCTGTTTTGCGTTCTAAGGTACTGATAAATGCTGACGCCGTTCAAATACTTAACACTTTTAACGATGTTAATGGATTTGATCTACTTCGTGCTGACTTTTGCAGTTTTTATAAGTGGTGCAAATTGAATTTGTTGGAATTAAATATTAAAAAATATAAACACCTGACATTTTTAAGACACTCAGAGATTGATACCTTCTATTGTATTGAGAACGTTGTTTTGGATAAAGTTAAAAGTATTTTGGACCTTGCCATACTATTGGATCACAGGCTCAACTTTCGAGCTAACATATCCATGATGGTGAATAAAGCTTATGGCATACTCGGATATATGAAATGCTGGTCTAAGGAATTCGTTGAGCCTTATTTAACAAAATTGTTACTTACATCTCTCGTCCGACCTATTCTGGAGTATGGTTCTATTATAGGGGACCCTTGTTATGCAGTTCATATAAATAGCATTGAGTCAGTGCAAAAACAATTTTTAATTTTCTGTTTACGAAGTCTTGTTTAGACCTCCTATGAATTACCGCCGTATCGGAGTAGACTAGCTTTGATTAAACTACCAACTCTTAAAAGTCGTCGTCCTATGATGAGTACACTTTTTCTTCTGTGTTTAATACGAGGCGATGTTGATTCAGAGTTCTTTCTCAGTCGCTTGAAAATCAATGTTCCTGTGCGTCCTACACGTAATTTTGAACTCTTATCACTAGAATACTGCAGATCAGACTATGCTAATAATGATTCTTTTAGACGAACATGTAAAATATTTAAAGAATGTTGTCAAGTAATTGACTTTTCGGAGAGTAAAGATAAGTTAAGATTTGTTTTTGTTCATTTGTATTAAACTATTCTGTTATCGTATATATAGTTAGTCAGTAAGAATAAATTATCTATTGACTTCAAATAAATAAATAAAGAAAACTATCATTCCTGTATGCCAAAACAATTCACTGCATGAATGGGAGTCATCTCCTATTATTTTTTTTTTATTTTTGTTTTGGAATAAAATTTTCGACTTAAAAATTTTCGATAATTTTGAGATTTATTTTTATAAATAATAAAAACGGTTCAAGAAATACAATATTTTTTGTTTTACATGCCTAGGTATCTTTCATTTTTTCAATGCTCCATTAAACAATATATTCGTTTAAATATTTAAAGTTTGTCCCACCGCATAATTTCGCAATATTTTTCGTTCAAATTTTTTTTAATGGGGAATTTCAACACATTTTTTTCTAGTTTCTAGTTCAAAGGTCTTTAGAGAGCAAGTTTTCAATGCAAAATATGTATGAAGGTTCTGTATACATTGAAATTTTTGGACTTTAATAAATAATAATAAATAAAATGAGTAAAAAAATAAGAGATAAAAATCGATTTAATTGAAAATCTTTTATGGACACTTAACACCATTTGACATAGAAACTGGCACACAAGCAGGCATGCAAAGAAACTAAATTCATTACGCTCACCATTGGCCCACAAAAATAAAATTTTTAACAAAAGCAACAGCAATAGCAATATCAATAGCAATAGGAATAGCAATAGCAATAGCAATAGCACTAGCACTAGCAACAGCAGCAGCATTAGTGCAATATGTGAGAAAATCTGTAAAACATTTTGAGGAAATTTTTTCAACATTCTCGTTTAACACACCGATTAAAATCAGTTTCTAATTTTTGCTAGTGGGATTAAAGCCTGTTACACACTATAGCACAGCCGTACGGCATATCACATGTACAAGTAAAACGCATGTTGTATGGTTTTTTAATTTTTTTTTTGTTTTGTTTTTATTTTAAAGCAATCTAAACAATATCATTTAGAAACTATAAATCATACATGTTGCTGCTTTTTTTATTATTATTTAAACTTTTTTAAAATATTTTTTTTTAAACGAACTACACGTTTATTTTTATAAGTATTTTTTTACCCATAAAAGCACGCAATAAATATATTTAATAAATATTTTTTTAAATAAAAAAAGCTTAAAAAAAACTAAGAAGAGAAGGCGTCATTACTATACTCAGTCGCAGAATGCCTGCGAAAGTACAAACAAAAGGAAATTACAGCTTTATCTATATTATGTCATGGACTTTATTTTAGACAAAGCCAATCACACTTCCTAAGAGTCTTAACTTATCTTACCTGCTTCGAATAGTGTGCTGACTTGCTAGAGCTCATTCTTTTAAATTGTCATCTCCCCTGGCAAAAGTTATGTGAGTAAATAAAATTCTGAAATCTATCCTTCGGAGTTGGCGTTTAGCAGTTTATAGAACGGAGCTTAGTTTTCACTTTTGTAGTAAGTCAAAGACCTTACTTGCAATATATTAAGGCGTATAACACCGTAAAATTTATGAAAAGCCATCACGAGCATTGGAGTCCTTCTAGTCTCCACATAAAACTTTTCGCACCTCTGCGATAGGCCTAAGTCTCTGTATTTTGGCCTAAGTCTTTGGTTATAACCTAAGCGTGCCAGATTTAAATACAATGGTAAACAAAAAATAGTCCATCCAAAAGCATCATTACAACCCTTCGGTCTGGATTAAGCTTCTCTGGAACTAGCTTCTCACACCACTTATGTTGTGTGTGTTATTTTTAAGCTTACAGTTTAAAGTCGATACCGAACGACAGATTTTTCAGAAACATTTTTATGGCAATTTTCTTTACTCTCCCAGTTTTTGTCAGAAAATCGGCTAAGAGACAGTCGCCGAAGAAATATTTTTTCATATTTCGTTTTATGGGAGACGTCAGACAGGTGTCATTTTTACATTTTTCGAATTTCAGCTGCGTAAGTTGGAGATACGATAAGAGGAGGCAAATTCTTGTGGTTTGGCTGTAACCCAAGCATACTGGATTCGAATACAATAGAAAACAATAAATTGTTCATCATGGTTGTTTCAAAATTAATAGGCTTCATGCCCTCCCAAACGCAGTATAAAAACCCTTCTGTAAGGAACACGACCTAGCTTTTCACACCACTTATGTTGTGTGTGTTAATTTTACATCTGGATGGCGAGACTTGCAGTTTAAACTCGATTTCTAACAATAGGTTTTTGAGAAACTTTTCTTGGCAATTTTATTTTACTCTGAGCTTTTTTTTTCCAGACATCTGCTTAGAGGCAGTTGGCGAAGAAAAGTTTTTTCATATTTCGTTTCGTTGGAGATGTCTGGCGTGCGGTTTGAACCTCAGCTTTACGTCTAATTGACCAACACACTATCTACTAGACTACGGCGTGTTTAATTCAAAACATTACCACATTATTTCGAGACGACGAAAGATGGCAACCCTTTTAAACTGGAACTTTCGTTTGAAAACTAATAACTGATAAAACTTGATTAAAGAAATAAACCGTATGCCGAACAAGGAGATGTTACATGAGAATTCTATGATCTTGGAAATAATAACATAAAAAATGGCATACGACTCATCTTCGAATGCTAAAATACTATCCTCTCGTATTCCCAAAATTTGCAACAATCATGTCGTAATTGAGCTGTTGAGTATTTTACTTCTGGAAAACTCTTACATTGATCGTATAGTGGAATGACCACCGCAATAGGAAAATAAAAAAATAAAAAAAATTGTTACATGCTACCCCTCTCTTCCTTCTCCTATGAACTATCTTTCTTGTATTACAACACAATGCACTGCATGAATAAAGCTCATCTCTTAAGTGCTGGGCTCAAAAAAAAAAGAAAAAAAAAACCGAGCATATCCGTGCAAAAATGTCGATTGAATACTTTCTAAACGGTTTTTTTTTACATAAGAAAAAAAATTGCTTCGTTTATATTTTGAATTTCTGGCCTCCAACCGACAGACCCTAAAACCGAAATAATATTACAAAAAAATAAACATTAAATGCGTGTTGAAAAATTAAAAAAAATCTCTGTTTTGTTTTTTCATACCCCTGCAAACATTAAATGTTAACATAATGTTTATTAAAATATTTTAACACAAAAACATAAATTTTTACTAAGGAAAACCCAAAAGAGTAAAGCAAACAGAGACAATAAAAAAAACAACAAGAAAAATAAAAACATTTGAAATGAAAATTTATTTTTATTTTATTATTAAGTTATAAATTTTTTAACAAAAAGCCTGGAAAAAAAGGTGTACAATTTATATTTCATATTTTATAAATGGTTAGGCGACAAGAGGAGGGGGGGGATTCTGAACTGCCAAAATACCGACATACAGTTTATTATGAGTAAATTTCGTAAATGGCATTTATCGTATGTATGTTTTATTAGATTCAAGTCATTCCAACAATCCATGAAACAGTCGTTGTGTCCGTCATTCAGTCAGTCATTCTGTCATTCATTCATTCATTCATTCATTCATTTACTTATTGTTGTTATTCGTACGTTTATTTAGTCAGTTTGAGTCTTATAATTTCAATGGATGACTAGTTGTTTGGTTGACTGTTGTTGGTGTCTCAAAATAAGTCTTAATTGCCTTTTATGTCATTTTTAGTTTGTTTGTATTTGTTTTTGCTTTGATCTTTTTGCTGTTGTATATATCTCTTGAGCGACATACTCTCTGCTGCCTTCGCAGAACAATTCATTTTGATTTTAATGTCCAGATAATATTCAAATTGAAAATCAAACAAATGTCCTGGTGTATTTTAAATTGACCACAATATGTAGAGTTAACATACATTTAAATAAACTTGTACATCTTTCCTATTGCGTATATACATATATGTATACCCTACACTATGTGGGTGTAGAATGTTTATAAGTTGATTATCAAAAGATTTTGATAAACCATTCACGCAACTTAAAAAGTCAAAGTGAATTGAAAATTTTGTGGAATTTAACCTTAATCAGCACTAAGCTTTAACTACTTAATTTGAATTGAAGACGAGTATACTCGACATAAACAGAGTAAAATGTTTTTGACTGTAAAAGTAGGTTATTATGACTAAAAATCAAATGTTTCGTCTTTTACTTTTTATTTGTTGTTAAAAACAAAATTTATTTTATTAATTCATTCATTAATTCATTCATTAATTCATTCGTTAATTGATTCATTAATTCATTCATTAATTTATCCATTAATTCATTCATTAATACGAGTTATTGCTTATAAAGAGATATAAGATTGGCAAACTAACGGATGTCCTAAAATATTAATTGTTTTAAAGACCTTTATTTGATCTCTCTCAGAGAAAAATAAATTCCAGTAGATTCGTTGGATAATAATACGAACGCGATTTTTTTTTCTACATGACAACTATACTCGTCATAAGCAGTTAAAGGGTTCAATCATAGAAGTCATAGCAAGAAAACATCTTCGTTGTTTACAAATGTAATAATCAAATTCAACGGAATCGTGCATAAAATTAACCCACACAACCTGGGTAGTGTGAGAAGCCAGGTTGTAATCTTGAGTATAGGATTACAATGACAAAAAAATTGTCTGCTTATAAAGACAATCAAATATGACATTAGCAGTTGCACTTAAACAAATTTATTACATGCTCCTATGTGGGTCGTTAGGCTTCTTTCAGTTTCGGGCAAATTTGTGGACAGATAGGTTACAATTTATTCTGAAGAAGTTAGTTTGGCCGCAATTTGGGTGGGAATCCTGAAAAACGTAATACTACTACTAGAAGACAGTGTGTTCTAACGTAATGTAGTGTCGGAGATAATTCATATCGTAGACATACTGATATTCAAGGCAGCTGTAGACTAAAGGAGCTTACCGCTCACAGGCAAATTCACTGTGCGGCCCATATGGCCCATTGTGTTACCCAGTTTGAGGTAAGCTTCCAAGTCATAATTCGTTAGTGGTGGATTTTAACCACTCCAAGCTTCGGATATGACCGATCAGTTCACTACCATGCCGAGATCTTCAGACGTTCACTCACTCAAAACCAATGACATCCGTTCTGAAGTGCAGGTGTTGTACCGCTTTTAATTCTTCCAGATCGTGGTAGCTTCTGCAGGAAACCTAATGGAACATACCAAGCTTATCAGCGAAATTGCCAATATCGCAGTGTTCTTTAGAATTTTTATAAGAATGCGAACCGTTCTCTTGACGAATTCAAGTGGTTTCCTGGTTTTCCCGCTGTCCACAGCAGTTTTCAAATTCAGCAACTAGGTATGTTGGATTACTCACGGCTTGTTGAATTTCATGTTGCGTTTTTCCAATTTCGAAATGTGTTGTTGCAGAGGCGTACTGAATGAACTGATGACCGAAAAAGAATTTGATGAAGAGACGTTCAGCACATTTGAACTGATTCCAGGGAGTCATACAAAGTAATGATTGTCTATTCTTAAGTTAACATAATGTCAGCCGGCTGATGACAAGTGGAATGCATTCTACTTTGCTTTAATCTTTTCCATTTTGCCGTACTTCGCTCCTTCACACAGTACGACAATGATGACAGAACCATGAAAATTAAAGACTTGTTTACCCAACCTAGGCCCACGGATAACCTGTGATCCACATGTGTCAACATAAACCTATAATTGCCACACTGTAGTGCTGTGCATAAAACAAAGTAAATCAAAATTTTTTGCTTGTTGAACTTGTACTTGCATTCGTTTTGCTCTTTTCAAGTATCCCAAACATGCAATATTGATCATGTAGCTCTCAAGACTCGAAACAAAAACCAGCCACTAAGTTTTTGTTTCGAGTTTTTTTTTTTTATTTCAGCTTAAACGGACAAAGAGAGAAGAAATTCAAAATCAAAAACATATTTCTCGTGGTCTATTTAAAAAAAATTTAAACTGACATTATATTTCAACCACTTGTTATTGTCATTGTTGTCCAATGCATTGGCCAAGTTGTTCCATTTCTGTTGCCAGTCAATGAATGCAACATAAACTTGGAACAGTGAATAAGAAGCCATGGCTTCCTCCTTTTGTTAAGCTGCATAGAGGAGCAACGCATATTCTTAATGTGGCATAATTTATCTTTTCAGCGCTTGGATTTATAACAATTCATGTTTAATACTCTCGTATCATTGAATCGTAGTTTGGATTTAAATCAGATCACAGTTGGAGAGCATTTTGACATGATTATACCTATGTATGTGTGCATGTAGATGTGTTTGTTTTAAGATGTTGCAGTGAATTAAATCAACACAAGAAAATGCTTGTAAAGAATACTTTTGGTTCATAAAATGCTTGAATGTTGATACATTTAATACCAGTAGGCATATCCTTTTCAATTCTATAAGACACTATGGGATGATAAACTTGTATGTTGTCTTCTTTTATTTGTACGCGTCTAATTTTTAGTGTTAAAAAATGCATCATGCAGTTTACAGCAGTTAAAGGTTAATCTGGAATTTGTAAACAAAATATGTAACAAGTTTGGTTTTAATTTTATTTGAATTTAATTTCTTTAAATGAGGGCGATTGTATAGATACAAACCTTTTATTATCAGTATCTTGGTAAAAAAAAATTGTTTGTGAAAAGGATCTAAAGAAGGCTTGATAAAGTGCTTTTAGTGCCAACTGCTAATTCCAGTAATCTATAGAAGCTTCATAAATTAAAAAGTCTTCAATTAAGCTATCCAATATACATTCCAGAGAGTTCAAAATACTATTGGAAGTAGCAGTCCTACAAGAAACTCAAAGATCAAATGCTTTGTAACTACAAATGAGAATCTTATAATACTTTGACTTTCTGCAGGAAACCTATTACCGCCTACTTAATTAATTGGAACTTCAGTCAGAATTACTACCTAGGTTCTTACACCACTTATGAGTGTTAATATTATACATGAATGGCTGGACCTATAGTTTAATATTAAACTGCGAGCGACAGATTTTTTTTGAAACTCTTTTCATGGCAATTTTTTTACTCTCAGAGTTTTTGCCAGAAAATTGGTGAGCGAAAGTAGCCGAAGAAATATTTTTTTAATTTAATTTTTTTCATTTTAATCCAGATGTCTGAAATGGGTTTTGAACCCTGGTCTCACGTCTTAAAAGCCAACACAGTGCCTACTACTTTTCCTGTTTAGCTCACAACATTTTTCTAATTTTTGGTAACTAAAATATTTTCTTATTAAATGATAGGAAAATAGAGGCGGAAAATGCTCATACACTGATCATGTAAACAGTTTACTTATCATATCTGTTTACTGATGATCTCCATTAAATCAGTTCTGTATTGTACGTTCGATATACTTCACCATCAAACGATCAGAGATTCATTTTAATAGAAACGATTTTCGTAACTCACCTAGCTAATTATTGAATGAGCGATCTAATTTTCAAACACATCGGTGTATATTTTAATTAGCGCTGTTAGCAAGATATCGTAGTGAATATAGCATGATGTTACAATAAGAAAACCATTGCTGCCTGCACATTAGGTAAACAGCAAAGCTCGAATTTGTTAATTAAACAGCACTGCACCTCACGATGGTATTATAAACAACAAATTGAATTCTACAAAATTATGAAAATCGCTTTTAATGATTTAAAGTTCAATGGCGGACTACTCCGAATTTAATCTCGAACAAATTGCATATTGTTATGGTAATATTTATTTTTTTTTCTATCATATAGCAACACCTTCAAACTCCATTTATATTTGTGTGAAGAGCTGAAAACATATGATATCTGAGAGCGTGTATATAAAATCAAAAGTATGTTTAATATTCTCAAATACTCCTTGGCCTATATTGGATCCATTTTTTTTAACCAAATCCAAAAAAGGGAGTTAACAAACGTAAAAGCCGATTATCAACGTCGCGAGCGTATTCGTTATAGCATTTAAAGCAAATTATTTATATTACCGAAATTACATTACAGTCTTAGCGCTCTCATTCATTTTGTATTATAAAGGCTACTTACGTGGACGTTGAGCTAACCGAATTCCTCATCAGACATCAAACAACAATCTATAAGAAAAAATTAATTCTTGGGCGCTTTCCTTTCAGTAGATTTCTCGCAAACATCTCATGAGAGCTAAATAAAAGTTGCAAGAAAAGTTTCTCAAAATCTTCTTTCGGGTGATTAAAACGTAGTCCCGCCCTCTTGTATAAAAATACACACACAAACATAAGTGTCGAAACTAGGCAGTATACTGACTGAAGGGTTTAAATGCCATTATGTATGTATTATGTATGTATTTACCCACACAATGATTGCGACGATATTTCGCAACAAGTTGCAACATCCTAGGAATTTTTACATTTATAAGCCTAGCTGCTATAATATGCCTGTCTATAACGTAGCATGGTTCAAAAAAGCCATATCACACATTCAGCAAACGATATGAAAAACACATTTCTCTGATGATTCCTCTAGTAGATTTTTATTCCTTTTCATGAAATTGCTCAACATCTTTTTCGAAGTCACTTTGGAATCTAGGCCCCCTCTAGGATAAAATAACACCACTCAAGAATGGGTGTTGATAGAAGATTTTTTAAGTTTGCTTTTTTTAGGATCGTAAACTAGACTGAAGCGTTTAATGACAATTGAAAAAAAATAAACCATAAGAAATACACTTCCCTTGCATTAGGATGAATTAACTAGTTTTGAAATTTTTTAAGAAAGAAAGTTCTCCTTTCGAAAAACTTCATATATTCAATAATTTTATAACATTTTTGCTCCTAATTGTGATACACTTCTAATAAAAATTAAGACAATAAAAGAAAACACTTGTTTTATTATGCCCTCAAATACAATGACTTTAAAAGGCCTAAAAACCTAGGTTGAACATAATCACAACGAAAAAACTCCACTCAATGAAGGAGTCAATAAAAATAGTACAAATCAAACACTGACACTGACACCGACTATCGTAAAACAGCTTTCTGTACATTTCATCGCTTTAATGGATCCCTGTTTTAATAGGTTTTTCGCTTTTTTTTTCCTCTCAAAATATATGTTTGACAATTACGTTTGCTTTAATTGTTTGTTGGCGATAAAACATTTAAACATTTAAGACAGAAAATAAAAAATTGTAATAAAAGAAATACGGGCCACATTAAAAACAAAGCGAAACTTTCAAGCAAAATTCAATTTGAATATTTCAATTTTTAGACTTTTTTTCTTTTGAAATGAAAATGGGGAGTATATTTATAGCCTCTATCCCACATACTTGTGGCTTTAGCATGTTTCGTTTGGCAAAGTCACTGTTAAAATGGCATCAATGGTGTTTTCTTTTCGTTTGTATATCCATCTACCATTTAAAAGTTATTTCAGCAGCTGCATACAATCATTTTGATACGCTACATTTAGTTGGTTAGTTAGTTAGTCAATGACTAACTTAGTTATTTCAGCAGCTGCATACAATCATTTTGATACGCTACATTTAGTTGGTTAGTTAGTTAGTCAATGACTAACTTTTTAGTTATTGTTACGGCAGTTATTAGTTATGC
>QOCX01000029.1:227513-347303 GCA_005959815.1 Sarcophaga bullata | reverse complement strand
TTCGGATTCAATTTTAGCGAAACATTGAAATTAAATGAAGAATTTTGTAGAGTCCAGTATTAAAAACTGAAATAAATGGTTGTCCGTCCATGCCGTGAAGTACAAATGGACAACAAACTACTTTAAATATGGGAAAAAAGTGAAAAAAATTTCGATTTCGAATTTAAAAATTTAAGAGGTTTTAAAGTTTGATGTTGCCATTGTCTAGAATGTGTTGTGTTGGTTCATTAGACTCAAGCCCATTAGACTAGAACCCCTGCTCAAAGACTTCGTACAAAACGGATTATAAAAAATATATTGCATCAGCAATTTCTGGCAAAAATTCTGAGAGTGAAAAGTCTAGACGATTTTAAACTATAGGTCCCACCACTCACAGATAAATTTAGCAAACACAATATGGGTGATGTTAGAAGCTAGGTGGTAAGCCTGACTAAAGGGTTGTAACGGCCAATTAAATAAATAAGTAAGTAGGAGATTTGAAATCAAGCCTAATGTGTATTATGTCGTTTGTAGTATAAGTCAAGTTTTCTCAACAAAACAGTAGCGTAGATTAAACATTTGAATAGAAGAAGGTGCATTTAGATCTAAGACGGCTTCTAAAAACTGATCATGGGATTCAAATTATTACACTCCCATTGTGGATATGTTGTTTCTCATACGCTTTCAAAGTATTTTTGGAATTAATCCGTAGAACTTTTGCTTTGCTGAGGTTTGTATGCATTGGCAGATGCGTCAGAATTATTATGAAGTCGCCGTAGTCTAGTAGGTAGTGTGTTGTATTACTAGAAAATATGAAAAAATATTTCTTCATCGACTTCCTATCAGCAGATTTCTGGCAAAACATGGCGAGAGTAATAAAAATTGCCATGAAAAGTTTCTCAAAAATCTGTCGTTCGCAGTTGATTTTAAACTACGGGTGCCGCCACTCATGTATAAAATTAGTATACCCAACATAAGTGGTGTGAAAAGCTAGGTCGTAATCTTGACTGAGGGGTTATAACGATAAATTATGTATGCATGTATGGTAACCGTTACTTTGACGGTGTCCTGTAAAATCAGGTTTCACTTATTTGAAATAGAGGTTGTTTATAGCCGAATATTTATGAGCAAACAAGTGTTGTCTGCAAATGCAAATCTTTAAGTTTTCAGAACGTGGTTCATCTGATAATTATTTTCATTAATTTTGCTTATTGCATAGCCGAGTACAATAAGATGGTGAATAACAGCGCTCACAATACACATTCATGTTCAGATTGTTGAGTTCTCATATCAATTTCTAATAAGATTGATTAACTTAATTGAATTGAGTTAAATTTAATCGCTCCTAATAATGCATATTGCTTAGTGGTGGTGCGTAGCCAAGTAGAAGAATGGTATGGTGAATGACTGTTTCCTTGATTCGAAAATATAATGCAATTGATTGCGATATCGTGATTATCGTAGTGCAGTATCGACTTCAAACAACTTCATGGCTTATTACATCCACATTGGGACTCACCATTTGCCAATGTATTATCGAACTTTAGTCAGTTCTGGTTTTATGCAGAAAACAATAACTTCGGCAGTTGTAAGTTGCGTAATCGGCATCAGCAATTAGTTGTGTAGGACATCAATAGCTTCTCCAGCTAGTAATTTGCCCCCTCAAAAACATTTAGTGGATAATCGGTTTTACAGCTATTTCTGAAATTATTTTCGAAATATTCTTGCGTTAGAGAAGATTTTGTGCTTTTTTTTAGCATTTTTCATATAACCAGTAAGCTTTTCAGCACCATCTTTGGAGACTAGCAAACATACATACATACATTGGTCATTACAATCCAACATCCAGGATTATGACCTAACTTCTCATACCACTTATGTTGGGCGTTTTCATCTTATACATGAGTGGCGGGACCTACAGTTTAAAGTCTCCTCCGAACCACAAATTTTTGAAAAACTTTTTCAAAACAATGTTATTTATTCTCAGAGTTTTACCCAGATAATCTGTTGAGAGGAAGTCGCCCACTAATATTTTTTCGGATTATTTCTTGGTTTCGTTGTGAGATATCTATACTGGACCTGGGGTATTGAACCGTAGACCTTCACGTCTAATTAAGTCAACACACAAACCCACTAGACAAACTGCGACTACGGACTTTGCCTTAATCAATAAAAAAAAAAGGAAAAAAAATCTGGGATTCTTAAAATACTACTATAGGATTAATTTCCCCTGACGGAGCCATGTCCGCCTCATTTTTTTTTTTTTATAAAATTTTAAAATATTAAAAAAAATGAAAATAAAATTGTCATCACTTTTGCTTCCTTTATTTTTACTTTACAAAGGATTAAAATTTTTTATTTGGCCCCTATCGCAGGCCATTTTAAAACTTCTCTACTCCTCTGATGTATAGCTATATAGTGCTAGAGGAACTGTTTAATTTCTATCAATTTTTTCGTTTGTTTGTTTGTTTTATGTTTGTTTTGTAAAAGTATTTGTGTGACTATCGTCTTAGCCATCGTAGTAGTTGTTTGTAGCCGCAGTTTGTTGTATGATTTTCACTACAAATATATTCGAATAAATTTACAACAAATTATGTGATAATTATATTTAAATTGCCAACATTATTTTAAATGATGTTTGTGGTTTTCATAGAAAATACGGGCCAATTGGTAAAGATTTTCATTTGACTCAACATTTAGCACAAGCATTCACAAGCAACACTGTTTCTCTACTGATACGTGGCTGCTAATTGAAATTGATAAAAAGAAAATGTTTTTCTTGAACAAAGGCAGAGAGATACAGAGACAGTGAGGAGGAGAGAGAGAAGAGAGATCTTAAATGGTTTATATTATGTATCTGGATTTATCTTAAATATGGAATAGAGTCTTAACTAATTTATTGAAAATAATAATTATTTCTGTTTAAAAGATATGAAACCAGCCGCGTATAAAAAAGCTAGCAATTAGACGATTTGAAAAATTTATTTATTTTGTAGATTAAATATCTGGAAGAATAGTCAATCTATGGTTAGAGACTAGTAAATAGTTTCGTAGTAAATAAAAGAAAAAAAGAAGTTTGAAAAAAAGTGAGAAAAATGTGCCTTAAAAAAGAGATGTTTTGTGAAGGAAGTGTGTGGCACCCCCTACAAAAAGACGTTTTCTAGTGTGATTTTCCATATGTGTTGAGGTCTTTCACGTGCACCAATGCTTTGTAGTTTCAATTAACTTCCATCTGTTGCTTGTCGTTTACAGCTATTCCATAACTTTTCGTTGGATATTGTATTCGGGCACCATATTTTGCAAATTAGGATTATTAAACGTTTGGAGATAATTAACAAATGTCTTCCTCAATAAACTGGTTACGCAGCTGTAAGCGATTATTTATATACAGAGAAAGTATTTTGAGCTTAGGATCATCTGCTTTGAATAAGGCTAGGAGCACAGCCATCTGCAGAGGAGGATATGTGATATTCAATTAAGTTATCAGTTAAGTCAGTCAGAACTATAGCTGTTCGGCAATAAAGTATCAACCTTACTTTGCATGTCGTTGTGATATTGGAAATTTCTTCTTATTCGTGTTAAAACATTGTCCAGAACAAATTGTGATGATAATTTGCCATTGTGGGTGCCTAATAGTCTACTGGGTAGTGTGCTAGACTTTTAGCGTAAGGGTTCTGGGTTCGATTCCTACCAGAGACTCTGGTCTGTTTCATTATACTGAGCATAAGATCTTAGCTACTCAGGTCGTAATAATTATCGCCCTTATAGGGAGACAAACTCCCTGTTTATGATGCAAATACTGAACTGTAGTCCATGAATAAAAGTTGCATAATTTGTTCGATTTGGCTGACTGCTCGATAGCAATATTGTGAGTTTGAGGCGAAAACCGTATGATATCCGGTTATAGTGTTGTAATTGGTCATTAAACACTTCAGTCAGGCTTACAACATAGCGTCTTCCACCATCCATGCTATGTGTTGTATACATAAGCGGTCCCTAGATAAACGTCCACTCCGAATGACAGATTTCTTGAGAAACTGGCATGGAATTTATATTTACTCTCAGGGTTTTAGTGAGAAATCTGATGAGAGGAAGCCGACGAAAAAATATTTTTTGTTCATATTCCATTATATTGTACAAAACTTACCTGGAGTTTGAACCGTGGCCTCATGCCTAAGAAGCCCAAACACTACCTAATAGACTACGGCGATTTCATAGCTTTCAAAATCTCCACTCCATAGCTTTTACAATTTCCTACACCTGCCTTTACATATGATGCCGCAAAGTAGCTAAAGGCAATGGGAAGGGTAGTTTAGAAATGTGCGATAAGTTTAAGAAAAGTGCCTTGAAGAGCCGTAGTTGGTCATCTTTTGCTATGGTAACACTTTAACCGTGCGACATTGTAATTTCTGTCAAACACCGTACAGTTATTTGATGTGTTTATTCAAGTCTACTGCTTTTGCCTACTCTGCAAGTTATTTCTTTTAGTTGAACTTATCTCTTCTAACACTGTTGAGCTGTTCTTCTCAGTTGATTGCAAATCTGAGCAACTTGCAATTTCTTACTTTCTTTTCTGTTTTGCCTATCATCTTATTCCGATTATCTTCCCTGTTTCAATACCCATCCATGCTTTTACTCGCTGTAATTGTGGACCGAGAACTTTTTTGCTTGCATCTAGCAACGATTTATTTTTAAATGATCATAGGAATGCAATATAATATGATTTGGCTTACTTAGGTTTACGTTAATCTTACTAGAAACAAACCCAGGATTCCAATTGCCTTAGAGCAGAGCTAATAGATTAAATAAACAGTGTTAGATATGCCTTGGAAACCGACCCATCGATCGGGTTTTTTTAATATTTTTTTTAAATTTTCTAATAACCACATCCGAAGAATGCTGCATTAAATAACACATAAAATCACACAAATTTAATAAGTTAGGTGGTGTGAAATTTATCACCTTTTTTGTTTAAATTGCGAAAACCTATGTCATTTTGTACACATTCATGAATTTCCATATTTTTGAAAACTCAAAAGAGACTTTAGAGACTTAATACCCTGAATCAAGAGTGGCCAGAATCAGAAATATGTTTATAGTCTACTTATCAGCGGTGTCAGCGTGCAGTATAGTATAATCAATTAAATTTTATTAAAGTATTCTCAACTATCGTATCTATACGCTGATATTAATAATGCAAGGCATTAAACAATTCAAGAATATTTTCAACAATTGTTTACCTCATGTTTCCATTCCATTTAATTTATAAATAATAATAATCAATAAACATTTAAAAATTAAGCCGTCATATCTTTATAGCTTCTGTATTACTAATAGGTGCCTATTGGACTTCAAAATACTTGTCGTATATCTTATCGGTTTTTTTTTTAAAATTTTAGGAAATTTGATAATCAGTTACTTCCGTTCCAGTATTGTATCAAAAAATTAAAAATTATATTATTATTATTATTGAAATTAATTATTTTTAAACAATTATTTAAATCTTAAGTACCCACTTCACATTTGACGGGGTCTACATTTTATAGTCACGTACTCTTACATTCAAGTTCATTTAAATCCATTTTTTAAGCAGGTCCCCAATTGCTTTTCTGTTTTCAATGTTATCGAATATTAAATGTTATTGAGCGATATTGTACAATCGATTACTACTTAAAATAAGAAACTGCAAGCTTAAGATTGATAACACATCGACAATGGGCATGGGTATGTACCATATAGCACAGTGCATATTATCAAGATTAGGTAAAGGTTTACAAAGTCTGCCCAAGGTCTATAACAATACTCCCGGTACATTTATTAGGCTCATCATTGAATTTCTGTGAAAGTAAAAGGAGTAAACTATTCTTGTCCTAGTGACTACATGCTCAGCATTATGTCATAGGAGAAGTAAGCATCTGGGAGCCTACAGTGCAAAAAAACTCCTCGTTCTATCAAGGATAGTCATTGGGAATCTAAGTTGCTAAGTATCTGGTACCATTGCCAAAGTTTAAAGTCATAAGTGATCTAAAAGAGTCCAACCTCTTAGGTTGACGGCCATTTCTATCTGCTTACTGCATAAATACATACATAATTGCCCATTACAATCCTTCAGTCAGGATTACAATCTAGCTTCGCACACCACTTATGTTGTGTGTTTTAATTTCATACATTAGTGAAGGGACCTACAGTTTAAAATCGACTCCGAGCGACAGATTTCTTGAGAAACTTTTCATGGCAATTTTTATTTACTCTCACTGCATTTGCCAGAAATCTGCCGCCTAAGAAATATTTTTTTTCGTTATATCGTTATGTTAGAGATGTCTGTCCTGAGGTTTGAACGGCAGCCTTAAGTCTAATAAGCGCTTGGTATTAGTTATCGAATATCAACTTATATCAACTAGCTTTCAGCTCAGTAATGTTTATTATTTCATAAGATCTTTTATTTTGAATCGATAAAGAAAAGCTGTAAAAATGTAGGGGGCATGCTTTTGGAATGATTTTAGAAAATATAATAAAAAAGTGAAGTCCAATCACCATCAGATACATTGTGATATGAATTCTTAATCCACAATTTCGATGTCTAATTTCAAAATTATCCGCCTTATCGAATTGATCTTCTACGAATTGATTTGTTCAAGCTATTCGGAAAAGAAGGGTAACAAAAAAAGTCACATTTGATCGCAATTCACATGTTTTCTCGGTTTTGATTATTGGTTACAGGACCTGAAAAATGTACGTGGCATGAGTCAATCATGAGCTTCCACTCTGACAATACGTATCTGGACTCAAATTCATACTGACGTTTCTGAAGTCTGGTATGTTCAAACCCGAGGGCAGACTGCTTCAGCAAAATAAAATAGGAAAAAAATATTTCTAGCAAAAACTCTGAGAGTAAATAAAATTGCCATGAAAAGTTTTTAAAAATTTGTTCCGCCTCTCGTATATAAAATTAACACACAACATAAGTATTGTGAGAAACTAGGTCGTTATTCCGGCTGAAGGGTTGTATGTATTCAATATCATTAAAATTACCGATGAGTAGGTTTGTTATTAGTCCACAAGCAACAAACATGAATTGATTTATCAACAAATAAAGTTTTTTTCTGAACACCAGGTACATGATTTTTTCCTTGGGGATCGAAATAAATTGAATGATATTAACGAAGCAAAAGTTCTCATTTGAAACCTTTTTAGACGATTTTGGGAATGCACCGAGTACAGCCAAGAGATTTCCTGATACTTCTTACTGCTACAAGCTGCTACAAGTTTTTTTCTGAACATCAGGTACATGATTTTTTCCTTGGGGATCGAAATAAATTGAATGGTATTAACGAAGCAAAATGTTCTTCATTTAGAAACCTTTTTAGACGATTTTGGGAATGCACTGAGTACAGCCAAGAATTCCTGATACTTCTTACTGCTACAAGCTTAAAGAGTAACTCATCAGTAACTCGTCAGAGGTTTCTAATACTTTCGATTTCAGTTTTTTTGTGTAAATTTATAGGTTTTAATTAAAGTAAGGTCTTTAGTAAGGTCATTTGTTTTTTTTTTTTGTTGTATCTAAAAATTATTGAAAACATTATTCATCTTTTGCTGTATGATAAGTCCATTGTCTAATGACAATATTTTATTTTCAATTATTTATGGAAATAATCTTTTGTAGTCATAAATTTCAAGCATTAGGCAAGAAGAATTGCTGTTACGGCCATAGAATGGATTTGGCATTGTGCTGTTGGTATAATCGACTTCATGTCGCTTCACATAGTAAATATCTGGACAGCCATAGCCTTCACTACAAGGTGGACAACTGTTTTGACCCGACAAACAGGTATCAATCAATGTATTCGCCTGGCCCATTACAGCAATTGTGCGATTATGTACGCTGAAACTACAGTCCAAAGCTCTTTTAATATTGGCATTGGCCGAACATTCTGCCGTGTCCATTTGTGTGGCAAAGGTCTTTTGATTGCTTGCCGTATAAGTATTGGAGGCGATAGTCTAAAATGTTAAAAAAAATAAAAGATTTTAAAATATTTTCTATTAAAAAGGACTAATAGAAGGACTTACCAAACTTGTTACACACTGAGTATAATTTAATGTCAAAGCATTGTATTTAGTATCACAGGTGGTTATGCCCTTATCGTAGGTATTGGTATAATAAGTTTGCAAGGTATTTCGGG
Source organism: Sarcophaga bullata (assembly GCA_005959815.1). Lineage (NCBI taxonomy): Eukaryota > Metazoa > Arthropoda > Insecta > Diptera > Sarcophagidae > Sarcophaga > Sarcophaga bullata. The sequence continues at coordinate 339,144 of QOCX01000029.1, read as the reverse complement.
TACTAAGTGCATAAGATAATAAGCTATTGAGACCGCTTGTGGCTGTGCTAATACAACTGTTAATATTTGTTTTGGTTGAAGCCACAGTGGGCAGATTAGGACGTTGTGCTCTGACACACTGTTTGCTGTAATCACTCAAAAGCTCTAAAGGATACAAACGTCCTTCATTCTGTTCTATGGCATCGACTAGCATATACAATTGGATGTTAATGGTGTCAACACGTGCATTATAACGTCTTCTGAATTCATCCATTTGATCATCGTACTCCTTGATATTTCTAGCATTTTGAAGTTTATTCGCATAAACATAGTCATCTGGTCGTGGTATAATACCCTCATAGTTTTTCATACCGAAAGTGGTAACATTTTGATTCTAAATTGGGGAAAAATAAGAATTGCTTTCGGAATGTTTGTCGATCTTATTTCATATTTTACTTCTTACCTGTGCATTGGCCACTACAGCAAGTGCTGCTAACGTTGCAATTATTTTATACATCTTCTGGGCGGTTATGTAGTTGGTGTATAATACTGCTCGTTTCAATGGTTCTTAAATAACTGAAGTTTCTTCAATTATATGCTCGTTTTTATACGGTGAAATTAATATTTACTTATTAAAAGTGGTCATGGTCGTTGTATTTTTTTATATTCTTCCTTCCTTATCATTTGAAATCTTTTAATTTAATTTTAAATTTTCTGGTGAAAATTAGTTTTGTTTTATTATAGATTCCGGTACTTTTTGCACGTTACCTTCCTTATCTTGGCTTATCAGTGTACTTTTTTTTATTATTGTTTCATAGAAATTAAATTTAATAATTTCTCTTGTCTTTCTTATTTTGTTGTTGTTGTTTTGTTGTTGTTGTTTTTCATTCATTGATAAATTCGCAAGTGTTTAATTGTTGAAAAGTTTATATTTGTTTAATATCATTAACAGTTTAATTTTATTATTGTTTTATTTATAAATTAATATAAACCCGGCAGGCTTCGCTAGACAATCTTGAATTTATTTTAATTAAACAAAAATAATGTTGCCTTCATAGTGAATAATTATATTTGTTGTACATTTCGTAACGATTGAAATCAGGCACAGTTTTCAGACATTGAACGAATAAATCTTTCTTGTAATATAATCCATGGCTGCTCGTTCATTGTTCAGAATAGCTTTGGTGTACCTTCAACCATCCGGTAATCTATCGAATCTGATTATCGTCTTTCCTATAGTTTCGGAGAAATACGAAAATTAATATTTGATCAGTTGGGAAGTTATTAAAAAACTTTGAAGATAAGTATACTTTTCGGTTTGCAGGCCACATGCTTTGTTTTGAAACCTACATTCAGAAAATAATTCCTATTTACGTTACGCACTATGTTGGAATACAGAAAGATTCAAAGAGGGTTTATGGAAGTAAAGGCAGTGCAAGACAAATTTTTTTTTCTGTGACGACCAGGGTACACATCTTCGTCATTTTTTCTGTAACTTTTAAAAAATTTTCTTATTTCTGTTATTGATCATATCTATCGGTTTCAATTTGAATCATCGTTTAATTTGAATCTGGCAACACTTATGTCATTCCATTCTATTACATAATTCTGTACTTTATCTCCGTTGACCATAATGAATCGATTTACGCTTGAGCAAAGTCGGGATTGTAGTCGCCGTAGTCTAGAAGGTAGTGCGTTGGCTTATGAGACGAAAGCCACGGTTCAAATCCCCGGTCAGATATCAAAAACGAAAATGTGAAAAAATATTTCTTGGGCAACTTCCTCTCAGCAGATTTCTGGCAAAAACTCTTAGAGTAAATAAAATTGCCATGAAAAAGTTTCTCAAAAAAATCTGTCGTTCAGAGTCGACTTTAAACTGTAGGTCCCGCCACTCATGTATAAAATTAATGCACACAACATAAGCGGTGTGAGAAGCTAGGCTGTAATCCTGACTGAAGGGTTGTAATGGCCAATTATGTATTATGTAAAGTTGGGATTTATTGAAGATGGGCCAACGAGAAACTACACGGTGATGAAAAAAAAGATCATCTTTTCGGGTAAAGCACATTTTCATCTTGATGGGTACGTTAATAAGGAAAATTGCCGCATTTGAGGCTCAGAAAACACAAATGTGGCCAATGCACCAATTGCGACTGACTGTTTGGTGTGAATTATGGAGCGGAGGCAACATTGGCCCATATTTCTTTTAGAATTAGGACCGCACAACCATTACGGTCAATGACACCTATTGCGCCATGATAACCAATTTTTTTTCTACCCACTTCACATGGTATCGATGTGAACATTGTTTGGTTTCAACAAAATGGTGAAACTTGCTACACATCTCGAGCCATAATCGATTTATTGTGTCAAATGTTTGATGGCTGTATAATAACCTAAAAAGAATGGCTGCCAAGGAGCTACGGTTTAACACAGTTTGACTATTTTTTGTGGAACACCATTAAAGAAAAGTGTTTTGTCGACAAACCAGAGGCAATTAATGCTGCCATTGCCGAGATACGACCTCATACATTCGAAAATGTGCAGGAAAATTGATCCTGATCGAATGAAGTACTGCAATACCAGCCGCGGCAGCCATATGTATGAAATGATATGCCATTTCTAACCCGAAACAATTGTATTTCATAACAAAAAAATAAATTTGGAAAAAATTTCAAACTTGTATCATTGCATTTTCAAATTTAGACTTTAAAGGGCCACACTCTATAAATAAGCAGACAACAACACACACCCACAGTCCCTGGTGGGAATCGAACTCATAGTTTCGGCAGTTGAAGTTTTGTACATTAGACCAACTAGACCATCGGAGTACCCAATCTGAAATGTTCAGAATAAGGGCTTAAGTACAAGTAGTTATGACCCTCAAACAAACATACGAATAAAACGATGAACAGACATTCGTGTTTAAATACATATGTAGACGAAGTATGTAAATAATATGGGTTATTTAGTTATCATTTGTTTTATTAATACAATAGCAATTAACCCAAGTTTACATTGAGAAAATTTGTTGGATTTACATTTATTCCTCTGCATTGGATATTTGCAAATGACAAGTTTTCGTATAGGACTACCACATAGGTGCAAGTCGCCGTAGTCTAGTGGTAGTGTGATGGCTTATTAGACGAAAGCCAGGTTCGAATCCCCGGTCAGACATCAAAACGAAATATGAAAAACAAAATATTTCTTCGGCGACTTCCTCTCAGCAGATTTCTGGCAAAAACTCTAAGAGTAAATAAAATTGCCATGAAAAGTTTCTCAAAAATCTGTCGTTCGGAGTCGACTTTAAACTGTAGGTCCCGCCACTCATGTATAAAATTAACACACACAACATAAGTGGTGTGAGAAGCTAGGCCGTAATCTTGACTGAAGGGTTGTCATGGCCAATTATGTATGTAATTATGTACTACAACATAGGTAATGGCCCTAACTCAGTAAATCTGTTTAAATTGTTAGAGGCAAGTAAGTTTATCTCAAAAGGACATGAGCCTAAAGAACGAACTTCAGCTATATTGGTTCTTATGCTCTGATAGCCAATCGACTACAATGACTTCTTAATGGTTGCTCACATTAAAATTGGTAACATAATGGCTTAAATGTGTTCATAAATGCATGATAGGACACGAGAAGAAGCGCCACATAAGGATAGTACTGATAAAAAATATATTTTCCTTGAAGTAATAATAAAACAGCGAAACACAAGCTCTGTAACATAAAATACATAATTGGCTATAGCAATCGTTCAGCCAGGATTACGACCTAGATTCTTCCATCACTTATGTTTGTGTGTATCTATATCTTAAAGTTTTATTTACGCTCAGAGTTTCTTTTGCCAGAAATCTGATGAGATTAAGTCGTGGAGAGCAATAGTTTGTGGGAGATATCCGACCTGGGGTTTGGACCGGGGTCTCCCGTCTAATAAGCCAACAGACTACTTACTAGACTACGGCTTATTATGTAAATTATTAACATGTATTAAACAGAAATCAACAGAGTGAGCACCTTAGTCCTTGGGAATCAGATAGAAGTCGTGTAAATTGTAAGGAGTTTAGATGGAGAGAATTATTTCTTGCAATGTCTTGTCTTGCCTCTTGAATAATATGTTAGTATTAGCGAACATTCCCTTAAATTTTCAGCAAGAGGTCTTAACTTTCTAATACTTAAGACATTCGGAGTTACAGATGACATGATATTATTGCCATACTCATTCGATGTTTTTGGACTTAAAACCGATTGTATTTGTTCACCCCCATATACTACTGTATGTGTGTTATTATTTTTTGTTTGATCACTGTCATACAGTGTCGGCTTTATGGAGAGTAATATACGAGTATTGTTAGACCTTGATTCTTATCCGTTATCTGTAAGAATGTAGAGCGGATGAAGAGAATTTGAAGTTTTGGAGTTAAGATCAGACTCGTCTAATAGGATATCATGTGCAATACTGAATATAATACGATCTCTCCGTAAATTCGATGGTAGCTACCCGTATCAAGGTAGGTCATTAGCCTGTTGGGTAAACTACATTAAAACTATTTCTCTCCACTTTGTTATCGCATCTGTTATAATTTCATTATTTTTTATTTCTATATTTGAATAGGGAATCGTTTGTATTTAAAACAAATCGAATTTTTAAATAAAAACTGAGTCAATTAAAGTGATTTTTAAAACACTTGCTTTTCTAAATGGTTTCTTTTATTTAATTAAAGCTTTATCAACCCTTTTCGGCAAATTTATTTGGTTATCAAACATTGTTTCTAATTAGAGGCGATAAATACACCCACCATTGTTTACCTTTTTATTTTAAAGTAAACAATTCATTTTAAATACAAATCTATGGTCAACACTGTTGCCTATTTAGAGATTTTCAAACTAAATCCAGCGTTTTTTAAGTGTCAATTGCGGGAGAAATGTTTTGCAGCTGTTAGCGGGTAATCTGGCGATTTTTAAGTAAATTGCATACATACGTAGATAGTTGGTCATTAGAAGACTTTAGTCAGGATTACGACCAAGTTTCTCACACCACTTATGTTGTGTGTGTTAATTTTATACATCAGTGGCGGGACCTACAATTTAAAGTCGACATTGAACTACAGATTTTTGAGAAACTTTTCATGGCAGTTTTATTTACTTTTAGATTTTTGCCAGAAATCTACCGAGAGGAAGTCGCCTAGGAAATATTTTTTTTTATTTTATTTTGTTGGAGATGGTTGACTTGAGTTTAAGCGATAGCCTTACGACTAATAGGCCAATATACTACCTACTAGACTACGGCGATATCTTTCACCACAAAAAAATAATTGAAAAAGATAACAAATTTTAAGTGATTGGGATAGGTCGGTAATGAGGCGTTATCAATATGTTGTTTATTTTATTATTACAAAAACAATTTTTGAACATTCATTGAACAATTAAAAGAGTCAAATATTTTTTAACCCCCAATACTAATAAACACTTGCAAACATATGTTGTGTGAATTTTTTTTTTTATTTAAAAGTGAATCATATTTCGTTGTTTATCTACAATGTCGAGAGTATCAATATCAGTATAAAAAAATTGACAAACTTATCAACAGTCTCATAAAAAGTCATTAACTCGTGTTGAAATTATTATCACAGCCATATTTCTAAATGATAACACTGTTTTAACATGTTTTTTTTTTGTAATCTTTTTTAAAGAATTTGACAAAATTGGCAAGTAAAGAAAATAAATAGTTTTTTATGGCAGGAATTATTTTTAATTTCTTTATTTATAAATTGAAAAAGCACCATAACAATAGAAAACATTTCTAAGAAACATTTTATCTGTATTTTGTTAAACGAGGTGGCATAAAAATAGTATTATATGACAGTATTATGACATTATTCTGCATAGAAATTTCAGAAAAACGCTTTGTGCTTAAAAATGGATGCGTGCTAGCACACTAAGTTTACACAATCTCTCTTCTATTCTTTATAAATAACGCTTTACAATCATTGACGTATAGTGCTCTCCGTTGACAGTAATGGCCTGTATAACGGACAAAAACACAGATTTTTTTAGTTTTCAGAAAGCATTGGACACCCTTGGATCACATGTGGATTGGATCGTTACAAATCTGACAATTTTGTTAGGTCACACATTCATTAATCAAGAAATGAGCCTCGTCACTGAAGGTTTTTCGATGCATTTTGGTGTCAGTTACCAACTGCTTCAGATATACAGGACAACAATGCAGTGTGGTTCTGGTAGGGCTAGAAAGATATGGTGTACCACAAGCTCCAATATCCTGATTGTTACCGACACCACCCGCCATATTCACTAGACTTTCGCTTTCTATTTATTTTCATTAATGGGAATGCGCATTGGCTGATTAGCACCTCGATGCCTATGAGGAAGCCAGAAATTCGTTTGAGCTCATCCATTAATGGTCGGTTAGCCAGTGGATCGAATAATGTATTACACTCTTCTTAAATCTAATGTCCATAAACACTACTTCCGTTTGTTTCTTCACATAACCTATCTTCTAATTTCCGACACAATACTTTGCATGAAAATCGATCTTCGGTTGATATACTATTGTTTGGACCTGCTGCTTCCTTTTCCAACGTTAAACTTTGCATTTTCGTTTTAAGATCCGAGAAACTATGTGCACAAATGAATATACCGCCTTTATAACCGAGATCTTTACAACGACATTGCAAACCGCACATTTTACCCTCTGCCGTTTTAAAGACTTTATAAAGCATCGTAGTGTGTGGATTATGTTAAATACCAGTGGTGACCGAATACAGTTTTGTCGAACACCTATTCCTACATCCACCGCTTTACTTAGTAATCTCAAATAGGCGTACAAGTTTGCGAGATATTTTCTTAAATACAGGAAAGTTCAGATGACAGTTCGTGATACAGTTTGTCGAAAATTCTCTCAAAGTTTTTGAAAGGCAGATATAGCGGTGAACACAAGCTGTTTATGTGGTCGATGGTAGACTTGTTGGGAAGGAATATAACTGCTTCCTGCCTCAACACTGGTGTTCTCCTGTCTGAGTCGCTTTTAGAAATTATCTTGGCATCATTTTCTTAACCACACAGAGAACAATAATACTGCTTCAGTAGTTGGGAACCGTTAGGTCGCTTTCAAGTTCTATAATGTGCCTTAACCAGTGTACTTGGAAAATATGCATATTATTTAGGCAATCGTGACTTGGTTGCACTTCAATACACCTCAGTAATTCCATTAAATATTAAAACTTTTTTTCGCTTAAGGCTTAAGGCCTTAGTCCGGTATGTAGTGTGTTGGCTTATTAGACATGAAGTCACCGTTCAAAATCCATGACAAACATCAGAAAAAATATTTCTTTGGTTACTGTAAATAGTGAATAGAAATGCCATGAAAAGTTCTTCAAACAATCTCTCGTTCGGAGTCGACTGAAGTGACACTAGTGTATGAAATTAACACACACAAATTAAGTGGTGAGGGAAATTAGGTCGTAAACCTGAATGAAGTGTTGTAATGACCAATTATGCATGTACTTATGTATGTATATTAAGGCTATTAAGAGAGTTTGTGACTTCATCTGTCATTAACAGTTGTTAAGAAAAAATGGAAGGCTCTGTGTGTGTTTGTATGCAAGCAAATCCTAAATTTATTAACCCCTACGTTTTATTAACATTTTTTTTACTTTTTTTTAATATGGATTTAAGCTTCTCATTAAAGCTTTTGAAATATTATGTTGAAAACTCAATTATAACCAGACGTCCGCACCAATAGATACCGGTGGCCCAACTTCGGCTTTTTACACACATAGGACACGAACATCAACACTGTTCGTTAAAAATATTGTAAAATTGCTTTTAAAGGAGAAGGTTCATGTCGCTTTTTTCAGCTTTCAATTATACACCCAAAAAACTTTTACAGTAGGATTCACTAGTATCAATGAGAAATGATCTCCATTTTTGGAGGAATATTTATCCAGATAAATACGCAGTCTTTAGGGATTTAGAACTGTACATATATAACTTTATTCTCCATTACATACATAATACATAATTGGCCATTACAACCCTTCAGTCAGGATTACGACCTAGCTTCTCACACCACTTATGTTGTGTGTGTTAATTTTTACATGAGTGGCGGGACCTACAGTTTAAAGTCGACTCCGAACGACAGATTTTTGAGAAATTTTATTTACTCTCAGAGTTTTTGCCAGAAATCTGCTGAGAGGAAGTCGCCGAAGAAATATTTTTTCATATTTCGTTTTTTTTTTATGACTGACCGGGGACTTCGAACCCTGGCCTTTCGTCTAATAAGCCAACACACTACCTACTAGACTACGGCGACCACATATACATATATACATTACATATATACATGTTATTAGGTTCCACTTGAAAATATTAGGTTGCGCTTGAAAATATTACTAACAATTTTCCTCTGGGTTAACACATGCCTCTCACAAATGCACTCACATTTTTATCATGTTCTCTTTGTGCCGACGTCTGATTATAACAAATGTGCATAGTGTAGGGGTTATAACAAAATTAAACAGTAAAATACCTCTTCTACCTTCGGTAGCCTGGACACAAAGGCCATTCTGACTATAGCGTATAAAAACTTTTCAAAATGAATTAAATTTAAACAAATCAATTTATGAGATCAAAACAAAAAAAAAACAACAACAAAAATTGCAATAATAATAGAAAAAAAGAGAAACTTTTAATGAACATGTGAGTGTTCTAATAGCTAAATGAACTGTAAAACAATATCAAGATCAGACAGGGCCAGACAAGACGATCAGAGTTCATATTGGGCCACACCCACATTTTCAATAAATTGTAAATTGTGGCAGTGAACAATAAATATGTTTTCTTATTTTTTGTTTTTATTGTAATAAAAAATGTTTATAATTGTTGAAATGGCGTTATTTTTATTAAATGGCTTATGGTTCAGTGGTTTTCTGATTTTCTCAATTTCTCAGTTTCTCAATTTCGCAGTTTTCAAAAGTAATATTTTAATTGATTTGATTTTAAAAGTGTAGCAATTAGCGATATTATGGCAGAGTGACAAATTATGATCGATTCGATACAAAAAAAAGCTACACAAAGACTTATTAAAATAATTAAAAGAGAAATTGATATCGATTTTGTGTTTGTATTTCATTTAATTAACAGATTAATTGTAATTAAAATATAAACTAATTAAACAGTTTGTTTGCAATAATAATTAATATGGCACATAATTGTTGTAAATGCTTTAAAAAGATTATAATTTTTTTATTATTATTTTGCATGATAATACGACTACAGCTTAATGTCAATAAGAAGTGGTTCGAATTGTTTGTAATTGAACGAATAATTATTCAAATGCATACGAGTATGTATTGACTTTACATGGTTATGCCTGGCATTGAAAGTGTTAAGAAAATTAAAAACGTATTATTTTTATTATTTTTATTTTTTTTTTATTTTTTAAAGTCTTTATATTGGGTATTCGAAAAAGTCTGGTTACAATTGTCCAGTGGCTCTCTATATGGTGTCTCTGGTTATATTAATTCTATTCGGTAACGCTATAGTTTTTTAAAAGTTAACATAATATAGACAATTAAGGGAGTTAGGTAGCTAGTAAATCGTAACTTTACAGTTTTCAATCATATTAAGAAAATGGATACATAAAATAGCTCAATAAATAATTGTCATATACATTAACAATGAATAATGTGGTGAATCTTCATTTCATTTGCAATACAATGCTAAAACAGAATTAAATCGTATCATTTCTAAAGTAATTGACTACAGCCGATGGAGAGCAGATCATATATACACACATAACTGGTCATTAAAAAGCTTCAATCTGGATTAAGACCTAGCTTCTCACACTGCCTCTTTTTTTTTGTATGTTAATTTTATACATGAACGGCGGAACCTACAGTTTAAAGTCGACTCCGAACGACAGATTTTTGAAAACCTTTTTATAGCAGTCGTCGAAAAAATATTTTTCAGATAAAATTTTTTTTTTTTTTTTTTTTAAGATAACTGACCTGATGTTTGAATCGTGGCGCACGTCTAATAAGCCAATACACGACCTACTAGACTACAACGACTACAATGATGGAATAGCAGGCAGAAAGGTCAAAATATTGTAATACTATGTTGCCATTCAAGCTTACGCTTTATACTAGGTTAAATCGAAGATGGTTATGGAACTATTTAGGCTGGGTTAAATAGCTACTGATAGGGCCAACAAATTTTCGCGGAGTGCGATATGTTGAAAAGTACTGCACAACGAAAGGAGAAAATAAAAAGAGGCAAATACCTCTTCTCAAATCAAATGGTTTTTCGAAACATTTGATTTGGAGAAATTACAATAAGAGGAGAGGCTGGATTCTAGCATTAGGAACTTATCCAGGAATAGTCTTAGGTTGGTAAGCCGACCTTTTAAAAGGTTTTTTGTAAACTCAAAGTACGCTCTATTTAGAAAAGAGGTTATTTAGGCCGCCGATGATAATAAATCATTAGGAATATATCCTTAAAATTGATGGACCTTAATGCATTTTAGAAGAAAACATTTCGGGCGCAGGTTAGTATTGAAATATTGTTCAGGGCAATAAGCACGTTTAGGGACCATTATCCCTATAAATTCCTACAAATTTTAAATAATAATAAAACTTGGGCCTCTAATAGATTTCTTGTGTATCGTATGCCTTGTGGCATTTGCCAACATATTGTGAAAACCACATGTAGATCATATACCACAAGAAAGGGTTTTCGGTTCAATGACGTCATCGTTCCACAAATCCTATACCAAAAAAGTACACTAATTGCTTCTTGAGCATACCTTAACTGTATCTACATATTAAGTGCAGCAATTTTGTTTTTTGATGTACAAATTGAGAAGATCATTTCTTGTGTAGATAAAAAAATTCAATGATTTTTAGAAACGTTGTTCATTTGCAAAGACATTCTTGGTTTAAAAATCTATCTTACTTTCACAGAGTAAGGATTTATTGAAGATTGCTCATATCAGATTTTTAAACCCCAAATTCTACGTTTAATACCGTCTGGTTTTGTAAATACGTATGGAGTTTATGATAAAATAGCTTAAAGGATCAGGAATTATTTGGGTTTGAAACTTTTTTAGATTTTCTCTACTAAAGATGTTCCAAACTACACGATAAAACAAGAATATTTTTCGTTGATTCGTTTTTAAATAATTATGGCACACACAGTTTTTTTTAGAAAAGAAAAACAAAACACAAAAAAATAAAAAATAAAAATGAAGAAGGCGCGGTAGGGTATTTATTTTTTGTTAAAGATTTAAATTCTTGTTCTCAAGAATAAATTTAATTAAACACCATTTCTGTACGTCAATATAAATCTTGATTTTGATAATTGGCCATTACAATTCTTTGGTCAGGATAACTCACAGGTTGCTCATACAATCCATTTTGTGTGTATTAAACTAAGATGTCTAAGGCCTACTCGTTCAAATAAGATGGTCGTAGCCCACGACTGAATGTATTATTTGGAGAGGGAGGCTCATTATTTCATAAAATAATTATTAAAAGAAAATATATCTTTATAGGCCTTATAATCTCCTTTGTAAACTGGTTAAATATTTTTACTTGCCTACATGAAAAATATCAAATATTATATTGACCGACTGTGGATTCTATGTCACCAAAATATTTTGCCGTTTTTTTTTTTTTTTTAAATTAATTCTTTACATAAATTTATTATCGACTCGTTTAAATTAATTTCAATTGTCCATTATGCGGGGCGTAAATAACTTCACTTGCTTGTAAAAATGCCATTTGTTTTTAATGAATGACACATGTTGCCTTGAAGTTTATTAGAAAAGCCATAATTTTCAAATGTTCATCAATATCATCATCATCTTCATCATCGTCATCGTCATCGTCATCGTTATTATCATCTTTATTTTTCTTATTTTATGAAAATTGAATTTCTTTTTATGCGCTGCAATAATTCAACACTTAAGCAGACACACACACACACAGACACACACATTCAAATGTATATGATCTTGCCACAATTGCTGCAAGTGCGGCAATATAGCGATAGCAATTTGACAGTTAACAATGTTTCTTCGCATGTTGCCTGAAATGTACGTGTTTAAATTTTATTTAACAAGATGCGTCGATATCAAAAGGAAAAAATTACAGACATGTCTTCACGTTTTAAAAGAACATGACTTTTAAATGAATTACAAAAAAAATCAATAAAAAACAATAAAAAACCAAAGATTTAAAAAACATAATTTACAGTGAATAGTGAATAGGCAATTGCGGCTGGTGTTAAACTGCCTTATCATTGTAATTAAAGCTAAAACAAGAGTTGAAGGTGGTTATAAAGCAGCCAGACAGCAAGAGCAAAACCTGTTATATTACAGCTTAGGAGTTTTCCTTGTATCTACATAAGGAAGGAATTAAATTTGCATTATCCATGGAAAAGAAAAGAAAAACATTTTTTTTTTTTGCTTGTAAATGTCATACTTCATGTAAGCAGCCGCTTGCTGGCTTTCATTATGTCATGTCATTTAGCAAATCACAGTCATATTTTCAATTATCGGCTGTCAATTTGACATGAAAACGAATATCTAAGTGTCAAATTTGTCTTTAGTTATGATAAGATTGTATTGTTCCGATTGTGGCAAAAGAAAATGTTAAGGAAGTAAAGAATACTACTCTCGTATGGTTCATGCTAATGCAAGTAATTGTTTTCAGTTTTAAAATTTTATTTGAAAATAAATCTCAAATAATGGAAGTTTTTTTTTTAATCGCTTTTACACCGTCACACACACACACACAACGTTTGGGAATTTATGTTTCCTTCTTAAAACAGGGTCAGCAGTCACATAATAAATATTGAATTTCCTTTTCAAAATGTCAGAAATTTCTAAGCTACTCAAACTTTTGCCGTCTCACACAAATGCCACAATTTATGGTTGAGAGAAAGAACAAACTGTTGTACCGTATGCAACATTTCCATTCGTCACACAAAGTGGCAGTTAAGAAGCAAATAAAATAAATGTCCTCTTCATGTACCACAGCCACACACGTATTCCGTCACTCACTCATGCACTCGCTCTAACCTCAAATGAAGTGTGGTGCTGAGTGCAACAGAGTGCTCAGAACAGCAACATCTGTTTGTGTCATTTGCAAACAAGAGATTTATGGAAATCTTTATAAATTTTCCTGGACCAGGGTAAAGAAGAAAACCGTTATTTTGATTAAAACAACAAAGTGACAGGGTGTCACATTAGATTTTAACTCTAAAGTCAGTGGAGTGTTTTATGCTAAAACACAAAAAAAAATGGGCTGACTTCACATCTAGAAAACGTCTAAAAAAAATTAAATAAAAGTAAAGATATGCAAAAAAAAAGAAATTGTCTTTTAGATCGTATTACAATACAGTAACATATATTTTTGTAAACACCTCGTTTCCTTTTTTATTTCCATGCATTTTGATTCGCTCGCTATATTTCGCTGTGACAATGCTCTTAGGAAAAAAAAAATAAAAAAAAAATATCACTAAGTAAAGTGAAGAAACGATAATAGTGTGAAAATACATGTCATGTTTTTTTGCCTACATAAAATGTCTTAAAGTAACAAAACTCTATGACGTACGTATGTACACTCATGTATGAATGTCCCCAGTATCAGAGACAAATGACTACGATGCAATTCACTATCTTTGCTGAGCAGTAAAAACAGCAACAAGTAAAGTGCGTTGGTTTTCTTTTCGTACAACAACAGCAACTACATTACATTTAACAAACATTTCAGTCAAAGTGTACAGGCAAAAACAACAACAACAACAACAAAAATTGCTTTAGCAAATGTTCTTGTCTAATGTCATGTGTATTTCTGTTGTTGTTTTTTTTTTGCATAGTTTTGGTCTTAAAAATAAGTTGAAAAATAATTTTTTAAAGAAAAGCTTTATATATCTCTTTATATATCTAATGGACATGAAACGTTAAATCATTTGAAAGAAATGTTTTGATTTTTTTTTAACATTAATTGTTGTATTGTTGTTGTAATTTTTTTTTTTTGTTTTATAGTGGAGAAAATCGTTGACAAAAATTTGCAATTTTGTTGAAAGTTTATGTTCACAATGAAAGTTCATGTCTTAAGTCTTTTGTTTTGTTGAATAAAATCGATTTTGTTTGATGTCATCACATTATGTTTTATAGTGTTTTATTGTAGAAACCTTAAGTAAATCTTGTTATATTTATTATATTAAAATTATCTTGGAACCAATGTAGCATTTGTAACAATAGGTTGGGTTCAGTTGTAATGTTTGTTCGTAATTTTTTGCGTATTCACTCGGTAAACCGAAAATTCTGTGTTCTAATCTAGTCTTACGTATATTGCAAATAATTATCTTGTCAATCACCCAGTACTGCTAATAAATTTATTAGGTTCGGCGCCTTACAGGATGTCGGCTAATTGAACGGCCATCAAACATTTGTTGCAATGAATGAGTCTATTGTGGCATGAGATGTGTGGTAAGTTGCGCCATTCCGTTGACACCAAATATCGTTTACCCCAAAACCATGGTAAGCAGGTACAAAAAATTCGGTTATTATGGTGCGATAGGTGTCTCTATTGATCGTAATGGTTGCGCCGTTCTCAAAAAATATGTACCTCCGATCCACAAGATCATGTGCGAGTTTTCCCTAAATTTAGCAGTTTTGCTTATTAACGTATCCACAAAATGAAAATGAGCTTCATCTGATTAAAATGATTAAAATTTAAACCGATAGTTGGCCCACCCTACACATAACATAAAATATTCTGTCATTAAAACTCGAATAAACCGTGTAAACCGTAACATTCTATAAGAGTTTAATTTTAGGCTCCTTGATTCATGTCTCCTCATGCCTATCACAAAAATAGTCTGTGGAGTGTCGTGTAAACACGGTCTACGTGTATTGTACTTTCTGATTTAGAAAAACCGGAAGCCAGGTTGTGTCATCATAACGAAAGTCCTCTGGCCACTCATGTATAAAGTTAACAACCACAACGTAAGTGGTGTGAGAAGCTAAATAGGATAAGATCAGGAAAAACCGTACTGCCAGTGCTGCTGTATAAGGGTGTGAGTTATTTATTGATCACATTAACTTCGGATGCTAGGAAATCATTTCAAAGGTTCATAGATGAACGATGTGCAAAGAGAATCTAATGTTTTCGAGTTTCTGGGGTGAAGTTTTCTTTTTAACTCTATCAAGGATTCTCTTTCGGTCACTCCAGTTATTTTCTACTCACATTCCTGCCATCTCTACTGGAAAATAAGAATGTCGGAATATATTTCTTTCACCTTCTTAGCATTCTTTAACTTTGTTTCACTTTTAGTTTTTAGTCAAGGTTTTCTGGATGAGAAACTGATTTGTCTTCTGTGGTCCTAGGATGTTTACTGACTCCTACAACCTTTCAAAAGTTGCGTAGACTGATAGCATCAGATGCGTTGTTGCAGTTATCTACTGTGGTTAAGGAGACTTTATGGATGGAACCTATATTAATTTGATCACTTTACTTGTCCTATTTTTTTAGTCTTCATCTTGAAATTAATTTCTCAGTTAATCGTTTCTGTTTTTACCACGCTTTGTTAAAAATTCCCTCAAAATTTTTCATTTGATGCTTAGCATGGTTAAAAAGGTTTTTTTTTGCTATTTTGAAGGCTATTGAAGCCATGGCTAGTAGGCCTACTTCAGATTCGGAATATTTTATGATCTTCGTTGACAGTCAGGCTGTTCTAAGGGCCATTGCGTCGGTCTGGTGTAAATTACGGCTAGTTTGGCTTGTGAGTGCAAAGATTCCTTAATGACCTTTGAACCAGATCGAATCTGTCTATGCTATGTTCAGAGACATAGTAGTAAAATCTCGATAGATTAGGTTGAATTTCTGTGGGTGATTTAATAGTTAGTCCTGATCCCCCAATTTGCTACTTCTACGGTCTGATCACTGGTTGGGTCAGGGGGAAAAAGCAGAACCGCCAAGGGGAGATGATATGAATCGGGATGTTATCTATCTAGGTGCCTAGACAGTGATAGACCTGTAGACAGTGATAGTAGACAGTGATAGAGCATGGTTGCTGCTGGGCTTTGATGAGGCCCGTCTAAGGTTACTTATTGGTTTCATTACAGGGCACTGTGAGATTAGGTCGCTAACAAGGAGCTGACTATTGCAGGATATGTTGCAATAAGGAGGAATTGGAGTCTATCGAACCCCTCCTCTGCAACTGTCCAGCCTAAAGGCAGTAGGTTGTTAATGCGAATGCTTTCGAAGGCTTGGCCTCTTTGTCGGCAGCCGATACTAAGGCGCTCTATAGATTCAGATTTAGGCTAAGCTGGTTGAGAAGTACTAGGGCATTAAGCTTGTAGTCTCGTTCTCTTGTGCGTTTCCTACCTCATTTTCTTTTCCAATTTTTCAATATCCTTCACTACCCTCTCTTTCTCCCTTCTAGCACGAAATCCCAATGAGTCATTTTAACCTCTGGGTATTGTACTTGCCCTCTAACCTAACCTATCTTATATTGCAAATGTTTTCAGAACTTTTACCACATTCTACAGGCTATTTTAATAATTCGTAGATTTTGAAGTTCAACGATAGCAATTTGTCTTCGGCATATAATTGTTTGAGTAGCGCTATTAATGACGTAACTAATTCAAATGATTTGATTCGAACGTAAAATTTGTTTTATTACCTCTAAACAGTTTTTATTTAACATATGGATGAAGAAAGAAAAAGTGACATAAAATTTAATGTCACCATGGCTACCGTGTCAATTGTTTTCCCTGTCCATAGCGAATGCAAAATGGAAAAAAAAATCTTTCCAGTATTGAACATAAAAATCAAACATTTATTTCTTTGCTGCAAAGAATTACATACGTAAAGAATAAAACAACAAAAAAAAAAAAAAAAAAAAAGGAAAAAGAAAAGAAAATTAATTAGCGTGTAACGCTAACTACAAAAATAATTATCGGTTTGCTATACAAAATGTGAATGAGCCTGGCAAAAGAATTCCAAAATAATTTCCATTGCAAATTGTATAACCCTTAACATGTGAGTGTTGTAATACATATAAAGGGTGGGCCATTTAATAGTTCAAATTGCAAAATACAATAAAACAGAGCGGTTTGAAATTTTTCTTAATTTATTTTTTGTTGTAAAGCAAAGCTATTTCGATTAGAAATGGAATATTATTTCATTCATTTACTCACAGTAACTCATTTGATTGGACCAATTTTCGTGCCCTTTTTCCAATGTATGGAGTAATATCTCAGCAATGGCATAACGGATGTGGGTCTTAAAATTTTAAATTGTTTCTGGTTTGGCAACATAACAGTTTTCTTTAATGACGCCAAAAAAAAAAAAAATAGTCTAACGCTGTCAAATCGTAGCCTTGGGGGCCAATTGACATCTGCCGCATTCGGCGAATTAAGCGGCCATTAAACATTTGACGCAATAAATCTATTGTGGCATGATACGTGTGGCAGGTTGCACCATACTATTGAAAACAAACATCGTTCATACCGATACCAGGAAGAGCGAGTACAAAAAAAAAAAAGAAAAAAATGGTTGTGACCCCGCTCTACAAGCCGTACCAAATAGTCCCTCGTAATGGATGCATTGTCTCCTATAAGAAACCATACGTGGTTTTTTGAGCTCCAAATACGGCAATTTTTGTTTATTAACGTATCCATAAAGATGAAAATGAGCTTCATTCGAAAAAAATCGACATCATCGTACAGTTTCTCATTAGCCCATCTAGCGAAGCGAAAATGAAGTGGATAGTCTTGCGACTTCAACTCTTCAACCAATTGAACTTTGTAAAGCGTCATAATGCGATATTTTTGCATATTATTAGATGTATTGGTATTGGTGTATTGGTAGGTGAAATGTTCAATTCTTAAGAACGATGAGGACAATGTACTCTCAGCCACAGCATCGATATTTTCAGATATAAGGACTGTACGAGCAGGCTCACGTCTTGGCGCATCAACAACGATACCAGTTTCACGAACTTTAGCAACAAATTTGCGTATACCGGGTACTGTTGACTCTTCTCTGAGACCACATTTTGTACAATATTTTCGTGCAATATCCGATCCGATTGCCTTTTGTTTTGGAAATCAATTTTTCAATAAGTTCCAACGTTGCTGAAGCGTAAATCGATTCAGACTTTTGTACAAGAATAGAACGACACAAGTATTGCCAGATTCAAAATAACCGATGGTTCAAATTTAGAGCCATAGATGGCCCACCCGATATTTAAGAGATTCATGTTTACGCTTGTCTTTTGTTTTAAGATTAAACAAAACATTTTGGATTGCAATTTCATATTGTTTTCCTTTTTCTTTTTTTCTTTTTTTTTTTGTTTTTTTGTTTCTAGGCGTCAAGTATCTTTTATTCTTATAAATTCCAATTGATGATTGCTTGGCTTTTATTGTTGATTTTATGGTACAGGGTTTTCATATAATTTTTCCATTGTGTTGTTATTGTTCATCTGTCATCTTGTTTTTTTTTTTTTTTTTTGGGGTATTATTTTCAATTTCAACCATTTAGGCGAATTTATTACTTCACGCTTTTTACAAGTAGCAATAACACTACCACAGTCAGTCTCTCTTTCATTACGAAGTTTATTTGTGTTTTCAACTACTGGCTGGCTGGTATTACTTACTTACGATTCCGCATTTCTGCTCAGGAGTAAAAAAAAAAATTGTAAAAATAGAAAAAAAAAAAAAGTTTTTTTTTTTTTTTTTGTTACTTCATACACCATATAACAATTTTTTTAAAAATATTTTTAATTTTGTTTTCTTTGTTGCTTTTACGTAAATATTGCTGAAAAAGTGAAACCAAACGAACAACAAAAAAAAAAAAAAAAAAAAAAAAAAAAAAAAAAAAATTTGCAAAATTCGAGTATTATTTTCAACATGAAATTGTTGTTCTAGTTTAAATTTTTATGGTCACTTGGCGCATATTTTTACCATTTTCATGTTGTTGTGTTGTTGCAAGAAAAACTAAAAAATTTGTCTTTAACAATTACAATTCCAGACAAAAATTTCATTGGACTGCAGTGCACTGGTGGCAAATTTAAAACATTTTTTCTTTCTTTTCTTTCTATTTTTTGACTTGCGTTTCAAAAAATAGCACAACAACAACAACATTTAGCATCAAACAAGATGTCAATATAAATTAAATACACCAGAGGTTTATGTTTTCAATTATACACTTTGCGTGCCTCTGCCACCAATCGTGGTGAATGGCTTGAAATGTGAAATATTTTGTCTTTGTTTTACCCTAAACAGCAACAAAACAAAAAGAAGAAGAAGAAGAAAGATAAAGAAAATATGATGTTTTTTTTTCGTTATTAATATTATGCATTATGGTTAAATAAAGATATTTTATAGTTTCCTGTTACATGAAAAGGCGTACATAAATTACAATGAGGCAAGTAAGATGATAATGTTAGAAATATCGGCTAAAAAGCGAATAAACAAATACCCTTCCATCAAATGTTGAATGTTGGCTATGCAAATACTTATCACATTTGGTTTAATATTAAACTGTTTCCCATTTTCCAGCATTACAATCTATATTCACTTAAGGCAGCTGTAATGTGGTTATCCAGGGATTGTCAGTGTACATGAAAGACTTCAAGGATTCTTATAGAAATTGTCTCGAAAGAACAAATACATACATACATACATAATTGGTCATTGTAAGCCTTCTATCAGGATCATGATCAAGTTTCTCACACCACTTTATGTTTGTTGTGTTTTAATTTATGGATGAATGACGAGACAACGGTTTAAACACTCGACTCCGAATGCCAGATCTTTTAGAACCTTTTCATGCCAATATTATTTACTTTCCCAGTATTTGTCAGAGATCTGCCGAGAATATTTTTTTATATTTCGTTTTGTTAAGTTGAAGATGGCTGATCTGGTGTTCGAACCATGGCCTTTCACAATGACTACAATGCTTGAAGAGGAGGTACAAAAGACAAGACATAACAATACTATGTCCCTACTTGAACACACGCCTTATACAAGGTTAAGTAGAAGATGGTATGGAATTATTTGGGCAAGTTGAATTAGCTGGATCACAGCCGAGTGGCAATTTTCAACAATAAGCAAGCAGACGAGCTTGAGTGGAGAAGAGTTCCCACGTTACTGATAAAGCCATAAATTTCGGCGGAGTGGAGGTATATTTTTGGAAAAGTATACACAATAAAAGGGAAAATAAAAAGAGGCAAATATTCTTCTTAAATCACATGCGTTTCATAATATTTGGTTGGGATAATTACAATAAGAGAGAGCTGGATCAAACATCAGACTATCCAGGAATAATCTTAGGTTGGTAGCCGATCTTTTAAAAGGTTTTTGTAAACTCAGAGTACGCTTATTTAGAAAAGAGTTATTCCGCTGCCGATGATAATAAATCATTCGGAATATATTCTTAAACCTTTGGAGCCTTAATGCATTTTAGAAGAAAACATTTGGGCGCAGGTTAGTACTTGAAGTTTGTCAGGGCAATAAGCACGGAGGAGACATTATCCCTATTAATTCCTACAAATTTTCAAATAATAATAAATCTTGCCTCTCAATAGATTCTTTGCATCGTATGCCTTGTGGCATTTGCCAACATCTTGTTGAAATCACTTGTATACATATCCCCAAGAAAGGTATTTGGTACAATGACGTCATCGTTCCAAAATCATACCAAATAAAGTCCACTAATAGCTCTTGAGCTACCTCTAACTTATCTCCATATAAAATGCAGCAAGTTTGTTTTTTGATGTACAAATTTCAGAAGATTAGATTTCGGTAGAAACTCATTTCTCGTGTTGATAATAAAATTCAATGATTTTTAGAAACGTTGTTCATTTGCTAAGCTATTTATGGCTTAAAATCTAACTTACTTTCACAGAGTAAGGATTTATTGAGCATTGCTCATATCAGATTTTTTAAACCCCAAATTCTACGTTTAATACTCTCTAGTTTTGAAGTGATATCACTTGAAAAACTTATTGGAATTGAAGATCGCTTTGTAAATACGTAAAGAGTTTATTTGTGGTTGAAAATTTTTTAGATTTTCTCTACTAAAGATGTTCCAAACTACACGACAAAACAAGAATATTTTTCGTCGATTCGTTTTTAAATAATTATGGCACACACAGGTTTTTTTAGAAAAGAAAAGAAAAACACAAAAAAATAAAAAATAATAATGAAGAAGAAGCAATAGCGTATTTATTTTTTGTTAAAGATTTAAATTCTTGTTCTCAAGAATAAATTTAATTAAACACCATTTCCAGTTGTAGTAGAATTCACTCCTGCAAACGATAAACATCAACGTAGATTGGATTTCTGATATAGATTGGTCATCATAACTCTTTGGTTAGGATATCGCACAGGTTTCTCACACCATCTATGTTGTGTGTATTAAATTTACATGCCACAGTAGCGTAATGTCGACTCTGAACGACAGATTTGAGAAAATTTTAATTGCAATTCCTTTAACTCAAATTTATTTCTAAAAAACCATTGAGATGAACTCGTCGAAAAAACGTTTTTTATAATTCGTTTTGAACGAGATGCCAGAACTAAAATCACCGATTGTCAAGGTTATTTTCATTAAGAGATTGTATCCTTTGATCAGATTTAAAATATAAATTTATTCCAATCGTTTTTATATAGGGTGGGCCATCTACGGTTATTTCGAATCTGGCAATACTTATGTTATTCCATTCTGTCACAAAATTCTGTGTATTATCTCGACTGAACATAATGAATCAATTTACGTTTGAGCAACGTTGGAATTAATTGGGCCAACGACAAACTGCCTGACTATCTCGAAGATGACGATTATGCCCAAAAAAAATTTTCGTGAGAAGCTCATTTTCACCTTAGTGGCTACATTAGTAAGTAAAACTGCCATTTTTCAGGTTCTTTATTAAGCGCTTCATATCTTTAAATTTAAATAAAACAATGTGAGTCAAATTTCTTATTCGGTTGAAAGACATAATATCGTTTAAATTCCCGTTGCGGCTTCTTTGGGTGGAGCGCCCCAATTTACATGACCATGGCGCATATATCACACTGAATTTGATTCATGGCACGAACTGTGTTCGTTTTTTGGCTGCATATACTTGTGTTTTAAGGATATCGTCAGCCCTTTTTCGGGAAGCATTGAACGGTCTTGGATTTCATGTGAATAATAACGTCTTAAATTCGACAATTTTATTTGTTCAATTCAATTTTATTTATCCAGCAATGGACCTTATCATCAGTTGCCAACTACGCCAGAGTCTATTCAATAAACAAACTTACGATAGTCTACCTTCAGTTTCCAAGCGAAGCAAAATCAACTGACCTGAATTCTCCTGCATACTATCACAGGCAGTGGCGATGGTTCTGCGTTTCTTCGATTCACAGGTGTTTGTTGATCGTTAACTGAACTCGAATTTATTCACCAAGTTGAGAGTAGTTCTCTCTGTAAGACGATTATGGCGATCGT
Source organism: Sarcophaga bullata (assembly GCA_005959815.1). Lineage (NCBI taxonomy): Eukaryota > Metazoa > Arthropoda > Insecta > Diptera > Sarcophagidae > Sarcophaga > Sarcophaga bullata. The sequence goes on along the minus strand of QOCX01000029.1, from coordinate 316,624 downwards.
AAAATGAGAGAAACGTGTGATACGTTGCCCCCACAAGATTACACATTTTATTATGCTCATGTGTTGTTGAACGCAATGTCCGTCCATGATGATTTATCTAAACAAACTGCATAAATGTCAGCAGGCTGGCTGTTATCAACGGTCAAAGATCCCTGTTGGAAGACATAGAACAATTAGATCCAGTAATTGGAGAAGATGTTTGTGTTTATTTATTCGAAATATTAAAACAGAAAATGGCAAAATGGTTATAGAAGATGTAGAGCTGAGAACAATTGCGAGTACTTTGTATCCTAAAAAAATTTAAATTCGAACTAGCCGACACTAAAAGCAAAATTAATTCGAATAAAAGCGATCTTCGTAATATTCTACTAAATGTCTGCGATCTGAATGCATGAACAACTTCACTGTCATCAAAACTGCAAGTGTATTGGCTTTGTTTTTTAAAGAGAAATATCAGCAGCATACCATTACGAAGACTACTAAAATGGTCCACTAGCAGACTGTTTGATTCCAGCTATTTTGAAATGACAGTTGAACACATGTTGCGTAACTATGGACAGGCAAAAACAAGATAATTAAATGGCCACTAAAGTATCTAAGTATTGTAGTGTATTGCTGTAGAGCTACAGTTTTGCAGTGTACACTGTGGAATAGAAATGTTGAACACATTATCTAGAGAACCGATCCGACCGATCAATCCAATCCGAAATTACAAAAACAAAGTCTTCTAGAATAGTAGTAGGTTTGTTTGTCGTTGTCTAGTAAAAAATATGTTTTCATTGACAAAGTATTAGAATTCTTATATATTGATGCTCTAGATCATCATTTATAAAGCTTTTCTTAGTTTCTTAGTTTTTTTATAAAATAAATTAAAGCGCTTGCATATGCCGGTGGAAACAGTTTAAAACTATGATAACATTTTCCTCTTCATAATTAAGTAGAAAACGTTTTAGTAACGTGCACTTTGTTTATATATGTATGTATGTATGTATGTATGTATGTATATGTCAGCAGTATAAGCTATTCCCATTCCTGTAATATTTAATGGTAATAAGTGATGAAAACATGATTTGTCTCGGTTATTAAAAAATTTATCATCATCTCGAATTTCATTGTTAAACAACAAGGTTTTTTTTTCTATTTTTTCTATTTTTTTTTTCTGTTTTTCTGTTTTGATTGAGCCAAGTGTCTATGGTTTTCTAAACGCTGTATTATTTTGTAATAACTTTTGCTGATGATACTCAATATCGTCAGCTAAATGGCATAATAATTGCCACTCAAACACTTCTTGCTGCAAGATCAACATCAATGCTGCTGCTGTTGTTGTTGATATTTGCCTTCGAAGTGATTTAATTATAGGTTTTCCTATACAATGTTTCAATGTTTTTTATTAACGTTCCGTTTACTGATTAAGCCAGAATAGCCTTTAAGTGAGAATAGTGAAGTGAAGCTTGATGATGGTTGGTATAAAACTACTGCTGAAAATCGTTTAAGGGGAACGTAATGTAAGTGAAACAAATGGCCGTGGTTGATAATTTTTAATTTTTACGTTTTTTTTTTTTTTTTTTTTTTAATAACTTGAATAAATGGAAACTTATCCAGAAACTTCCTAGAAATTACCACGATGCAAACGGGTAATTAATTTTACATAATTTGTCATACAAGTTTCATTAGTAAATCCAGTAACGTTTTCTTTTAACTTTTAACTTTTACTGCCATCTTTTTTTTTAATTTTTTCTTTTTTTTTTTGTATTTTTAATTCCTCCCCATCATATATGGTATGTACATACGAGTATATATATATATTCGAATAGATAAAGCAAGCCAGTTTTGAAATCATTATCAGCAGCTATTGTACAGGAAGAGTAAAATTTTAAGATCAACCATCCCAATTGCAAATGAAAATTGTTTTCATAACTTTCAGAGACAAAAATGTCTTCAAATGTCTTCATCAGCAAAATCGAATTGAAATTCGTTTTCTTAAGAGGCCATAATATCTAATCAATGAAAACATATTTTTTAAGCATAATTTCTAAATTAATTAAAGTAATTAAAAACAAAGTTTATATTCGCCTTAATATGCTTACAACTTTACAATGCTGTTTACAATCTTAATTCAATCGCATGTTTTATGAAAACACACCACACCACAATTGATATTCTATCTTCATGTATTAAGAAAAAATAAGAATTTTGAAAGATACTTGCCTGTGATAGACCCAAACAATCTACATTATCGGTAAGAATTTTATCAACACTGGAGAACTGTTTGTGCAGTTAAAAGCTTTTGACAGTTTACTTAAACGTTTTGCTGCATGCAGATTACGGAAACGTAATTTTTTTTCTTCTTACATATAATTTCGTGCAAAGAAGTGCATGCATACATATATACATTTGTACATAATTGGTCATTACAACCCTTTAGTTAGAATTAGGATCTAGTTTCTCACACCACTCATGTTGTGTTTGTCAATTGTATACATAAGTTGCGGAACCTACAGTTTTAAGTCGACTCCGAGCGACAGTTTTTTTTAGAGATCTGCTGAGAAGAAGTCACCGAAGAAATATTTTCTCATATATTGGAAATGTCTGATCTGAAATTTGAACCGTGGCCGTTGTCTCTTCTGACTTCTGTCCATATGTGCCCCGCTCTGGATGTAGATCCTCTGAATGTAGGCACTATCGTCTAGAGTTATTCATAGGCTATATGGGGTGATTTCCAGAGGCGTTAAGCTTGGGTTCGAACCCTAACTGAGATGAAAAATTAAAAAAAACATCGACTTTTAAATTAAGTGGTTTCACCCATTCCCACATAATCCACATACGAATATCTCTCACCCCCTGGAAATAGAAAAAAAAGATAACACCAAGCAGTGGGATGACGTCTTGGGAGAGCCACCTAGAGGGGGGAGGTAATAAAGAAGAAATAAACGGTTAGTAAAGTTCCCCACCACTACAGCATAAAATCCTAGGCAATAGTAGATGACAACCTTATTAGGAACTGCTACAGTAGGTTAATCCCCTGCATAACTTAAACATCAAAATATCAATGAAGCAGAAAGAAGGCAGAATAACAACCAACTGCAATGTATTCCCATAAAAAACACAACGCTCAACCGAATAAAATCGAAAGTGCCATATGCTTCCAAGAGGAGTAGTAAAAAAAGGGATGATTGCCACTGTGTGTATTGTTGTGGTTTGCTTTGGATAAGAGCTTTCGAAGGGGGGATCTTAAATAAAGCACAGTCGATTGTGTCTTCAAGTATTATCGTGGATATGTCGTAAACGAATGGCGGATTGGAGATGTTTAATCGCTGTTGTTGAATACGCTTCTTCTAATGAGGACTCTTTTCATTTTTGTTGATAGGATAACTCGAGTCGTGACGTAGCTGTCAGCCTTAGAAGGTAGAACTAGTTTGTTTCTACGATTCAATATGCCTTAAGTGGGACTGATCCCTTGCGGGACATTGTGATGCCAGTAGAATTTCTGCAGCGTATGTGGAGAATTCATTGGAGACGGTATAGCAGCTTATCTCTAACAGTGCGATTCTTTCTAGAAGAAGGGTGAACACCATGCGATAGGGTTTGAACACTCAATTGGGAAGTGTTGTTCAGGTCCTCCTGTGATATAGGATTATAATTGGATTACTCCGTCTGAGGAACGAAAAAGTGCAGTTTAATGAGAAGTATACGTACAAAATGTAGTTCCTGTAGTCTAGTAGACATCGAAAACGAAATATGAAAAGATATTTCTTCGGCGGCTGCCGAAATCGTTTCTCAAAAATCTGTCGATCGGAGTCGATTTTAAACTGTAGGTCCCGCCACTCATGTATAAAATTAAAGCACACAACATAAGTGGTGTGAGAAGGTAGGCCGTAATCCTGACTGAAGGGTTGCAATGGCCAATTATGTATGTATGTATGTATACGTACAAAATTACAAATTTGAAAAAAAGTCCCAAAGAATGTTATTTCTCATACGGAAATGAATTAATTGCGAAAATATATTGAATGAGTGAGTTTCAAAAATTCTTTCGTTTTCGGATCTATGTATGTATACACCACGAAAGTAACTCAAACTCTACTACTCTAGTTTTGTAGCTTCAACAATTCCTTTTTATTTTTTTTTTGTAAGTTCCAATCCATTTCAATAATTTTTTTTTATTTTATTTGCAACTAACTTTAGTTGCTATTGTGGTAGATGATAGAGTCTATCGTTGTGTTTGAATATTTTTCCAATATATCATGCCACTTCCTGTCCATTGACATTTTTAAATTGTAGTGTCAAGTGTAGTTGCTTTGAAATTTATTATTCATAGTATATGTAGCAATATATACATACGTATGCATGTGTAAGTACCATGTGGTATGGCCTTAAACAATTTTTTTTTTTTTTGTTTTTTTTTGCTTGATTTCGATCGATACATTTTTCATAGGATTCCTTTGCATACAATCAAATGCTAAGGCAATAGATATCAAAGACAATCCACATAGCATATCGTACCAGGTGCGTATGTAAATGTCGCAAGGCATCCTTTGAACTGTCAATTTCGTATGAGGAAAATAAAAAACAAAACAAAACAAAACAAAAATAAAAACAATGAATTTGCAAGTCCATATGCAAGTCCATATTTCTTAAATGTTGATGTTAAAGACAACATAGCAACAAAAAAGAAAGAAAGAAAAAAGAATGAAAGAGAAAAAAATATTTCATAGAAGAAAAGAAATATGAGATATGGAAGAAGGGATTGAATTTAGGCAAAGAAATAAGAATGATGATGAATGGTGTTTTTATTTTAATGTCACTTCAAATTAACACATTATGAATTGGTATTTAAGCGAAAGTTAAAAATTGTATTGCTTTTGAAAATGTTAAAGAATGGTAAGGAAATGTTCAATTTACTGACAATGTCAGTTGATAGTTCTAAAACCTTCAAACCAGACTCAGTTAAAAAAACTTTATGATTTATTTACATTAATTTTGTTTTTTAGAACTTTTCTTGAATATTTTTCTTACGTATTGGCGGGATATTAAAAAGTCTATTGTAAGATTAATGGATATTTACAAAGTTATTTAAGTTATTCATCATATTTGTTGCGATAAAAGGGGTTCAAAATATAATTTAAGTCTACCTCATGCATTAGATATAATGTTTGATCATTATCTCCTGCTTAGCAAAAGCAATCATCGATTGTGTAACAAAAAATATGAAATTAGGCCGGCAATTCAATTTTGTGTTTCATTTTATTTCCTTCCGAAGACTTTTCTTTACTTTCACGTTGAGTTCATCAAAGTGAAAGATAGGAATGACATCCATTACTAAACAGTTGCGTAGGGTGGGTGATTTAAAAGTTTAAATTTAAAAATGCAATAAAACTTAAAACGGTTTGAAATTTTGCTAAATTTATTTTTTGTTGTGAAGTAAAGCTATTCCGGTTAGAAATGAAATTCATATGGCTGCCGCCGCTGGCGTCACAGTACATCATTCGATGGGACTAATTTTTGTGCACTTGTGTATGGGATATTATCTCGCCAATGGTATCACGTATACTGGCCTTGAAATGCTGAATTGTTACTGGTTTGTAGGCATAATAATTTTCTTTAACCGCGCGCTACAGGAAATAGTCCAATGGTATCAAATTGTAGCTTGTTGGCAGCCAATTGACATCACCATTTCAGCTAATTAAACTTTCATCATACGTTTGATGCAATAAATCGATTGTGTCATGAGATGTGTGGCAAGTTGCACCATCATTTTGATACCAAAAATCGGTCACATCAATACTGTTAAGAGCAGGTACAAAAAAATTGGTTATCATGATGCGATAGGTACTACTATTGACGGTAATAGTTGCCCCGTCCTCGTTTTTAAAGAAATCTGGTTCAATCATGCCTCCGCCCTACATGCCGCACCAAACAGTCACTCGTAACGGATACATTTGTTTCTGTAAGACCACATGAGGGTTTTCTGAGCCCCAAATACGACAATTTTGCTTATTAATGTACCCACCAAGATAAAAATGGGCTTTATTCGAAAAGACGATTTTTTTTTTAAATCGACTTCATATTAATTGGTCATTACAGTCAGGATTACGTCTTAGTTTCTTACAGCATTTATGTTGTGTGTGTTTATTTTATATGTGATTAGCAGGACATACAATTTTTGCCTCAGAGTTTTTGCCAAATATCCACTGACAGGAATTCGCTGAAAATGTCTGAACAGGGGTTTGAACCTTGGCCTCAAGTCCAATTATCCAATACTGCTCGGGTCTTAAGAGGATACATAAACAAATTCCACTGTTCGTTCTTTAACTTTCTTTCAAAAATGAAAATAAATTTGTGTTTAGTTTTAATTAAATTATTTATTATTCGCACAATTTTGTGTGTCACTCTTCACAACTGGTCCTAACAACAACAATTGCTTTATTTGTTATTCCCTTGTTTATGCCATTTGCGATAAACAATAACAATTACGACACAATTATTCTGTAGATCTTTGTAACGGAGGTCGTCAAACCACATAACACCTAACGCGTCTTCACACAAGACTGACTGAACTTCAACTCCGACTTGGCATGCTTGGCCTTACCTTTTATATAGCGACGTAAACAGTCTGATGATTGTTCTTGTAGGCGAAGGTTCGAGGCTTCACCTTCTCGAGAATGTAAACATGTTGTTTGCATTCATGTATGCTTTCTTTTTTTTGTTGTTTGTGTATCTTGTTTACGTTCGTCCTTGCAGTGTTGTTGTTGCTTGTTGGTTTACTTGTTTATCCCTTTTTCGTTATAGTGATGTTGTTGCTATATTTTGCGTTTATTTGTTAATCAGGCAAACAAGTGCGTTGTTTTGTTTTTGTAGCTTTTGTTTAACATTTTAATGTTAAATGATGTTACACCATTTCCATTTTCATAACAATATTGCGCCTCTTAATGAACACTTAGCTCTGGACAAATAATTTTCAACTAAATTTTTATTTAAAGCTGAGATGTTTTTTTTTGAAACTATTCCTGCATACAGGTAGCTGATATCGATAGTAAAGTGAATAATTTAATTAATGCTTAGACATTTTTTGCTGTGTGCACATAATTTAAAGAAACAAAACAAAACAAACGTACGCCATAATTTGTTTCATCAATAATTGTCATTCGTAATTTAAAGTATGTGTCTTAAGTCTTTTGTTTGTGAATTAATATGGAATTCTTAATGATTTCATTTGTCATATTTTCTACATTAATTTTATACTTTTAATTTATGCAATTGTTTTTTCTTCTTCTTCTTCTTATTGTTGTTGTTGTTGTTGTTGCTACAGTATAAACATATTTACCTTAAAGTGTTTTTATGTTAGTTCCTATTGCATGTGGGTTGTTGCTGATAATCAGTGTCTCAAGCAATGTAGTTCGTTTTTTATTTAATTTTCTTTTTGTTTTTTTCTTTTTTTCTTTTTGCTTTTAACAAACAGCTACAACTACAACAAGAACTCGAAGGAATTAGAAAATGCAACAATTAATTTATTGATGTGGTTGCAGTTATGGAGTTAACTTGGCTGGTATGGTGGGGATGGTTACATGGATTGGTGTTGGAGTACTAAAAGCTTTTATGACAAGTGTTTTGGCTGCCACCACAGGTTTGTCTTTTGCACGCTGTATGATATATTGCATGATGTTAATTCTTAACATGCAATAAACCACTTTTTGTTTTTTTTCTTTCTTTCTTTCTTATAAAATAACAACAAAAATAAGAACGAACCTCAAAAGAGTAGGGTTTGTTTTTAATTTAATATTGTGAAGCAATTTTTTTTATTTTTTTTAAATGCCTATTGTATTGAAATCCTTTAATTTAAATACCATAAAATATTAACAATTTCAGTTCAAAGTAGCTCAACTAAATGTCATTTTCTAATTTAAAACCTCTTTTTAAACGTCAGCCAAATAGTAAAAACATTACTTATACAATTTTAAACATACTCTATCATTGGACGTCATTACATCAATTACTCAAAATTATTGGAGACTGCCGCCAAAAACACATACAAGTAAACCAACGTAAATAAAACTTTAATGGCTAATAATGAAAAATGAAACGTAAAATAATTTACTGCAGTCACCGTAAAAAAAAACGAAAGAAAAAAAAACGTAGTATTTACAGGTACTCGCATATGACCAAAATTATACTTCTTTAGTTACAGTCAGTCGCAATGCAATGTTACAATCGTGCAAAAGAGGGTCTCTTGTGGTTTTTCTGCTCTTTCCATTTAACCATTTCATGCCACATGATGTATGTATTTATAGATTGAAAAAAAAAAATTTAAAACCACCAACAAACATGACATTGTAACAAAAAAAAATCAAAGACTTTAAGAGGAAAGGTTTCAAAGACCGACAGTTGATGGTCGTATAGATGGTTGAACAGAGCATCAAAATGACTGTAAATTATGTATTGACTTTTGACAGGCTATGTGTATATACGAGGGAAAAAAACAGACAAAAACATCAACAAAACTCCACCCACTCAATGACGTTGCAAAGTGAAGAAAATGTTGGTGAAAGCAGAAGTTAAATAAAATAATTTTTTGATTTGAATCTATTCATCATCAATTTAAATTCAATATTTCGCAAGGAGACAAAAACAGACATTTTAGTTTAAGGGGAATTATAAGAAATTGTTTAAAACGATTGGCCAAAGAAAACAGAGCTTTTGTCCTTTGATTGTCTGTATTATGAAATTTTTTAATTGCATTTTTGTCAGGTTTATTGTTTAAAATCGATATTCAAGCTTGTCATTCATGATATATTTTCCAATTATTTCGTTTGGGTACATGTATACCTTGTTCTTGTGTCTTTGCATGTATGCCTCACTGAATAAATTCTTGGAGCATTAAAGTGTCTCCAGATATACTTTGGTCAACTTTGATTTCTAAAGTCTTTCGAATTCAACTCTGCTTATACTGTTTTGATACTAACGGTCTTATTATATATACTATGGCCACCCCATTTATACTTTCTACGCTTGACTTGACGATTTCATTATCGATTTGTCGTTGGTTGGCATCAGAGACCCCTAATAGTGATAGGCTGGAATATCTTCAATGAGTCTTTGACTCATTGCTCGTGAATCTGATGCTGATTGAAGCCGCCGTAGTCTATTAAGTAGTGTGTTAGCTTATTATCTCCAACTGAACGAAATATGAAAAAATATTTTTTCGGCAACTGCCTCTCAGCAGATTTTTGTCAAAAACTTTGAGAGTAAATACAATTGCCATGAAAAGTTTCTCAAAAATCTGTCATTCGGAATCAACTTTAAATTGTAGACCCCAACATTAATGTTTAAAAATAACACATACAACATAAGAGGTGAGAGATACTAGGTTGTACTCCTGACTGTAGGGTTATAATGTCGATTTGCGTATGCATGATTTTAATCGTCCAAATGCCATTACCGCTGCATCGATTGTCATTATATTCACTAGCAAATAGAAAATATTCAACTAGTTGGTCTCATAACATATTGTTCTCTATTTCAAGCATATCTTTCCAGATTTTTTGGCTTATCACTCTCATAATTTGCTGTTCTCTCTAATCAGACACAAAAGACCATTCGGCTGGATGGCTAATAATTGTAGTGATAAAGGGTGTATTTTTGTTAACTGTTAATCAAGGAACTGTTTTTCTTGTTTTTGAATCGCTTAGTGAATTACATTCCATTTATAGAGCGACATTCTCTCTTATTTTTTCTTAAATTGGCCACTAACACCCCAATTAACGATTTCGGTCGGACTTAACACATCCTTCCAGGCGCCTGTGCTTCTTGCGTGTTTTGCCTGTTGGTCACATCAATCGATGACAGGGCTTCCTCGGTTTGGTACTTCGAAAGTAAACGAGGGCGCCGTTTTCGACAACTACCTCAAATCTCAACAGAGCATCCTCTTCCATTTGAATGATATGGCCGTGCCAGCGCAGCCGATGGCTGTTAATACGCTGCACTACGTCCAAGTCGTTTAGGAGCTCATACAGCTCATTAAATCATCATGGACTGAATATGGAAATTATCACCAACTCGCACTAAAACGAAAAACTTTCTTAGGACATTTCTCTCAAATAGTCACAAAGCTGCTGCATCAGTGCTTAACAGTGTTCATGTTTCCGCGCCATAAAAATGCATGGGAAGCATGAGCGTCTTGTAGGGTATTAGTTTATTCTTAAGAGAGACGTCTCCGCTACTCAATTGCCTATTCGGACCTGTGGGCAAGAGTTATCCTACGTCATTGATCTCCAAACTGGCATTATTTTCGGTGGTAACGGCAAAACCAAGATAAATCGGTCGTAATCTGTAATTCTATACGACGCATGTCTCTACTTGTCGACGACATATACCCATTATGCTCCGATTTACTGCCAGACACAACTGCCAGACAGTACAAAATGAATATTTCAACTTCAATAACGTTGTATATACTTCACTGTAAAATTTGGACTACAGACTACTAGACTCTATTTTCAATTGAATATATTTTTGACACTGTGATACAAAAAACTCTTTGCTGTCCAATCCATATATATTTTCAATTAACACTGTCAGAGTTTAAAAATATTGACATCATTTGTCTAGCTCTACAATGGACAAATTTTTTTAAGTAAATACTATCAGACTTCAGTAATAAAACAAAACAGGCACATAGAGATTTATACATGGAAATGGTGTTGTATTGGCCATGCATATACTGAGGATGCCACTCAGTCATGTAATTACATGTAAGCCTGCCTGCAGATACTGGTCGTAATTTTATGACTTTAAAATTTTTTTAATGACTACAAACATAAATAATAATGACGGCACATAGTTGTTGCGACAGGACGTATCGAAACTAATTTTTAAATTAATTTCACAGTTATTATAATCATTGTATGCCCATCGTTTTATACATTTTCTTTTCTGTTACCTTTTTAGTCTATGCTTTTATATTAAAAAAAAAAAAAAAAAAAGAATTCATTATTTTAAGTTTCTGTATTTCCTGCAATATCAAGCCTTTAAGCCGAAGACGGAATATCGTTTGCTATGAAATCCAAGTAAAACTAATGAATCATTTTGCAAATATCTTTTGCTCAATATTTCTTGTTATTGTTGCTGTTATTGCAGCTCAATTATAAATTACAATTGCCGTTACAAATACGAGCAAATGGTTTCTAAAGCCCATAAATACTCGATTTCAAGCAGCAAAAAAATGAATATCAAATGAACTGAAAAGAAAAAAATAACGAAAGAAAAATTTTAAAAGAAAAAAAAGGAAAGAAAAAAAATTAAAAAGTTTTTTAACATTTAAATTTGTTAACTACATGGCTGCCAGGTTGAGGTGCATTGGGAAGGAAACCTGTTGCTAATTGTCATTATTAATTTTGCATAATTAATAATATTAATTCATTATAATTTTATATTTTATTTATAATTTATTCTTGCAACAGTATACTCTGTTGGTGTATTTTTTTTTTTTTTTTTTTTTTTTTTTTTGTAGGAATTATTTTGAAAAATAAAAACAAAAAAAATTAATTTGAAACGATAAAATAGTGACAGCAATTGCAACAGGCTAAGAAAGCTTAAAAACGATTTAAAATTTATGACTTTAGAATTTTCTTTATTTTAAGCTTGTTACACTTGTTTTGTTTCTGTTTTTCTATTGACATTTTATTGCGATTTTATATATTTAAACACAATTAATTTGTAAATTAAATTAATAAAAGAAAAAAACCTTCTGGAAAATTAAATTTCATCAAACATCGACTGTAGAAATATGCTACAATTTAGTTTAATGCGTAGCAACAAAGCGTATGTTATTGTTTTAATATTTTTAGACAGGGGCACAGCATTTTAATAATTTTCAGTTCGAGTGTTGAACAAACAGTTATTTACAGACTATGGTAGCATTCTAAACCTATATAGACACATAATAGGTCATTACAATTCTTCAACCAAGATTACAACCACTTATGTTGTGCGTGAGTGGCTGGACCAACAGTTTTAAAGTCAACTCCGAACGATAGATTTTTGAGAAAAGTTTTCGTGGGAATTTATTTACTCTCAGAGTTTTTGCCATAGATCTGCTGAGCTCAAGTCTGATAAGCCAACACACTCCCTCCTACGACTACGGTGACTTCAAAAATTCTAAGCATTCTAGATTACGAACATCTACTAAAGAACAACTTTAAGAGCATTGGATCGATCAGAAACTTTAAAGACCACATAAAGACAACCTTAGAAGTTCCATGGAATAAAACCCATTGACTAACCGACTAAGAAGGAGATGTATTGCTTACTCGTAGTGTAAACAAATTTTTGCAAGGGCAAATTTAAATTTATAAAACTCTTAGTCGTGGCTTATTAATTAAGCTGAAAATATGTTTACGCTTTCATAGTCAACATTTTCTGAATAAAACACAGGATCGCTATGTTAAGAAAGTCGAATTTTAAGTTATTTCTTCTCTCAATAGAATTTCACTATGTACCCTCTATCCTTATGAACCCTGGCAACTAAGAAGGCATGTCCTTCAGTTAGGCGCCCTCTCATGTGATCTAGAAAAGTTGCAGATCGAGGGTGGAGGCAGAGTCCTTACTCACAGCATTGACTTTCTTAATGCTCGCCTTAATGTCTCTAAAAGATGTATCGAAATGAATTTACGATGTATATGACCATCGGTTGGTTTAAGCCATACCAACCGATCCCCTTAACGCCCTACATCAGCTCCATGCTTCATAAAATGCTACGGCACAATGGGCCTTGTGAACGAGTCTAAGTGGGAACGTAATCGAAACTGAAATCTTTCTTGTTGAATACGGTTGAGTTAGATATGATAGATAGATCAACCCAAAGTCATTAACTCGGGCTTCCCATTATTCATTGCTAAGGCATAGTTTCGTTTATGCTGTATTTCTATTCCCTCTTTTAAATAATAACAGAAATTTACATTAAGTCGCTGCTAATGACATGATAATCTACATCGGCTTTAATAAGTTGTGTTCAAAATTTTAGGCAAACCAAGTACAATATATCTCATTCAGACCCAAGTACGGTTATTTTACTGCATGCTATTATTTCCATTATTTATTTAACACATCAGTGCCTTAATGAGGATGACATAGATCAATTATATCTCTATGAGCTGTTAAGCGAGATTAAAGAGTCGTTAAATAAGATATTTGTCAAGGGATATAGGTTAGGCTAGGTTAGCGGGTAGCTTGCCGTTCACAGGCAAGTTCACTTGGTGGCCACATGGCCCATTATCATGATCCGCGGATTTAAACAATCCCAAGCATCAGATGAAACTAGACAATTCTCTTAGACACACGTTTGTCACCAGGCGCAGATCTTCAAAAGTTCTGTCATCCAAAAACCGATGACCTCTGTCTTGAAGTGAAGAGCACTCACATAAAAAGTGTTGCACCGATTCTATTTCTTCCACATCCTGGCAACTTCTATAGTAATCCTGGCGAAATTATCAAAAACATAGTGTCCCATTAGAATTAGTGTTAGAGTGCGAAGTGTTCTCATTTCGAACTCAAACAAATTCCTGGACGCAACAGTTTTTAAATTCGGCAACCAGAAATGTTGGACCACATACGGCTTGCTGGATTCCATGCTGCTTTTTCTAATTTGAAAAATATTCTTTTATATTCCCTCTATTACTTCTTCCTCAAAAATTTCCAATCCATTCGTCTTTCCTTTAATTTCTTTCTATGACATTGTGGCCCGGAACCCAGTAGAAGCAACTGTTGTGTCGCTGTATGCGATGTAGGGAGTCTATGCAATTGCTGACGTCTTTGATTTGACGAGATAGAATCCCAGCGCTTTGATGGCTGCCTGACTGTCCACACATATGATAAAGTGCGAGAGAGGTAGATTCCTAGTTTCAATCACATGTGGAGCTTGTTCAACAGAAAAAAATTTCTTCTGGAAACATGATGGCATGGTTAGGTAATCTGTATGACTTGTTCAGTGTCAGCTTATCGAAATAAATTTCATATCCAGTTTCGCATTTCATTTTTGTGCCATCGGTGAAGATATTTATATCACCATCACCGATTATAGATTCAGCAACCCATTCTGCCCGTGTGAGGGTATGAGTTTTCTATTGACGTCCAAAAACAGTCTCTGGTCGCATCCTAAACCCGGAAGATTCTGTTCTACTTCATACAGAAGATTAGCGTGCCCTACCGTGCATGACCTATACATATCCGTAAAATTACGCCTCAGTGCAGTTCTAGCAGACAGCAGCTTTTAAGCCTGTGCAATTCAATATTAATAATGAAGAATAATATTCAGTTCAGGAATCTAACTTTAAATAATTTTTAAATCCTCAATAACTAAATATGTATCTACAATTAGATTTTTTCAAGTGTTACCAACATCCGCATAAACATTATATACCACCGACCGCTTACCGTAACATAGAGTAGGATATGAGTAGGAATTAAAAATGCAATTAATTTTTCTGATAAAAAAAATTGTTTAACATGACGCATAAATGCTGTTGATTTGAATATGAAAATGAAATCGTTTTGAATTCGTTATAAGCAGAGTAAAGTGTTGTATTGAAACCCCATTTGTCTAAAATTCTTTTCCATCTTAGATTGTCTCTGAAATGTGGGCAGGTTTTGTTGACTTCTAATGGTCTTATGGTCTTAATGGAAAGGATAAAGTATTAATTACAATTAATTATTAATAATAAAATAATAAATTTGTTTTATTTTCTCTATAAACAATTGCTGGCGTAAACATAAGTTTTCTAATTTAAAATCATGATTTACATCCCACAAAAAAAAAAAAAAAAAAAAAAAAAAAAAAAAAATCAAAGCGTTTCGCTCTGCAGGCAGATTTCTGACAAAAACGAAAAAAAAATTTCCATGAAAACTTTCTCAAAAATCTGTCTTTAACACCCAAAACATAAATGACTGAAGAATCTAGTTCGTAATCCTAACTAAAGGGTTGTAATGACCAATTATGTACATAATAAATTATGAACTGATTGACTTAAATTTATTTCTGAATGTATAAGCAGCATTGCAAATACACTAAAACGTCTTGGCATATAGTAACCAATTTAGTTGTTATGTGTGAATCCCACGGATTGCAAACATTTTAAAATTACTTCTTAAGAGAATTTCAACAAATTCTCTACACCATTTTGTATTCGAGGAGAAATTTTATGAATCAAACAATGCAATTCATTGTGTTGGAAATTGTTTCTTCTATCAAACCATTTTTCACACATAAAAAGCGTTGAAAAATATTCGGCATAAGCTTTGGTAAGCAATGGTTGCGCTTATGCTTCACATGTTGTTTTGGCATAAAGCATACTGTTTGGTTTAACAGCAGGCCTTACCCTTTAAAACGTCATAATACCATTTATTAAGTACACACACCATTCATCTTATAATAACATCGATCGGACCAATATTCGTGCACTTTTTTGAGTGTTTTGGGTCGTATCTCAGTTTAATGGCGTTCAACGGTGTAAAATCACAGTCTCTCGGCGGCCAATTGGCATCAATTAAACAGTCATTAAACGTTTGACGGAATATATCGATTGTGGTATAAGATGTGTCTCAAGTTGCACTAGCAGTTGATACCAAATATCGTTCACATCTATACTATGAAGAGCGGATACAAATAGCTTGGTTATTATGGTGTGATAGGTTGCGTCATCCTCCTTTTTCGCTCACAAACCGCACCAAATAGTCACTAGCGTTGGGTGCAGTGGCTTTTTTTGTGTTATGCCGAAGGTGGGAATCTTCGAAAGACACTTTTGTTCCAACAAAAGAGTGCACGATTCACCATCACTGGTGCCTACGTACTAAACCCACTCCCGACACACTTCAACCACTCTCCCCCCGTATTACTTTGCGGAGTGCTGGTTAGCTTCAAAGTTTTATCGCACTAATACAAATTTCGCCTTCGTTCCTCCAACCTTCGGAGTTCCAGCATAACTTCAGCCAATCTTTGGCTGTATTGGTTCCATAGAATCCTAGTATTCCATAAGCCAGTTTGGTACAAAACTCGTTTCACCGGGCCATCTAAACCTGGGACAGCATGTTAGAATATGCTCCGCATCTTCCTCCTCATCTACACAGCTTGGACAAATGGGGGAAGTGGGTGCTTTGGCTTCTGTATGATCATGTGTAGGTTTTCTGAGCCCCAAATACTGCAATTTTGTTTATTTACGTACGCACCAAGATGAAAAGATGATTTTTGTGGGAAAATAGACATCATAGTATAGTTTCTCGTTGACCCAAATTTCCAATAAATTCCAGCGTTTCTCAAGCATAAATCTATTCATTACGTTTAGTGGAGATAATATATAGAATTTTGGGAGAGAGTAGAATGATATAAGTATTGCCAGATTCGAAATAACCGATGGTTCAAATTAAAACCAATAGATGGCCCACCCTATATATTATTGTTCGTAATTTATATACCTAATAACACATTTACCTGGAATATCTTTCAGCCTTATTCATGGTCTTAGCTTGAGATTACTCGGTTACAACGCCATCTGCAATGCGTAATACTAATAACTTCTAATTTTCAGAACATCCATCATCATAAAATTCATTGAGTAGCCTTATTAAAATTAAATTGAAATTAAAAATTCAGAAAAAAGAAAAAAAAAGAGTTTTCGTAATAAGATTATAATTTACTTTAACCAGAAGGCAATTCAATTTGTGTTGATATGAATAATTTCATCAAACAAAGTCTTATTTGTTGTTGTTGTTGTTTTTTTTCTTTGAAATATTGGCACATGAGCTCTGTTACAAGATATTTACCAGATTTATTGATAAAACGTATATAAATTGTATTCATGTGTGCTTAACCATTTACGGGTTTTCTTGTTGTCGAGATAAAAAACTGAACATTATTGGCCATATTGATTATTAATCGATAATATTTTAAGATATTGAACATTTAATATTGAATGTAATGTGCGCACAAAACTATTAACTACACTTTATATATCAAAAGCAACTTTTTTTTTCATACTGTTTGGCAGCGGCCTCCTTGACACCCTCTGCTATAAACCCAGTCAACGAGTAAATTATAATTAAATTAACATGTGATTGCGAAAACGAAAAAGAAAAAAGATTTGCGGCTAAAAAGCAGACACATACACACACACACGCGAATACCTACAAATTATCTTAACCATGATCTTAATGCGATATGCTTAAGGAGCGAGAGAGAATAAAAACAAAAACTGATTTTGTACAACATTTTTTTAAAATATTTTCTAAATTAAAAAAAAAGAATGGAGAAACTGGTAATAAATAAATAAAATGGCTTGAATGAAATCACTTTAAATGGATTTCAAGTTCTAAAAACAACAGAAATTTAAATTTTGTATACAAAAAAGGATTTAAGTCACCTTGTTGTTGGGTTATGAGGCCACAGTTCAAACCCTATGTCAGATATCACCAACAAAACGAAAAATTAAAAAATATTTCTGCAGCGACTTTCTCTCAACAGATTTCTAGCAATAATTCTAAGAGTAAAATTCTCTACGAAAAGTTTCTCAAAAATCTATCGTTCAGAGTCGACTTTAAATTGCAGGTCACGGAACTCATGGATAAAATTAACACACACAACATATGTATCCATTACTTTCAATATGGCAACTTGTAATGTAAACAAAATGAACAAATACAACAACAAAAAGAAGCCAGTCGTTGCCACTGCGTTTAAAAAAAAACTTGTTTAAGTGAACAGTTTTCTCGGCATTGCTCCGAAAAAGTTAACTTTATTTAAATTAAGTTAAATGTAAATTAAGTTAAATGTAACTTTACAGTTCCCTTTAGCTAAAGGTACCTTTAACTAAACCTAAGTTTAACGGGAAGTTGTAATAATGGCCCTAAGGCATATTAATTCATTCTCATATATGCAGTCTCATATATATAGTCTAGCAGGTATTGTATTGGCTTACTCAACATGAGGTCAGAGTTCAAACCTCCACGACCGACATCTTAAACAAAACGAAGTAAAATATTTCTTTAGCGACTTCTTGCAAATTTAGCAAATTTCTTGCAAAAACGCTCATGTGTAAAATTAACATACACAACATAAGTGCTGTAAATAGCTACTTCGAAATCCAATGTGTGTACGTATCGCGTGCGTCATCTATCAGTTTAAATTTAAATCATCTGTTATTTCGAATCTGACAATACTTTTGTCATTCTATTCTTTCACAAAATTCAGTATTTTATGTCCACTGAACGTAACGAATCGTTTTACGCTTCGTTTTCGCTTCGCTAGATAGGCCAACGAGAAACTGCACGTCAATGTCGAAAATCACCTTTTCTGATGAAGCTTATTGTCATCTTGGTAGTTACGTTAACAAGCAAAATTGCCATATTTGGTGCACAGAAAACCCACTCGTGGTCTTGCAGACGCCAATACACCCTATACGAGTGACCGTTTGGTGCGGCTTGTGGAGTAGAGGCCTCATTGGGCCATATTTCTTTGAAAATAAAGAAGGCACAATCATTACGGAGACAGTGGAGATACCTATCGCATTATGATAATCAATTTTTATGTACTCGCTCGCCTTGGTGTCGGTGTTAACGATGTTTGGTTTCCACAGGATGGTGCAACTTGCCAGGTCATCTCATGCCACTATCGATTTATTGCGGCAAACATTTGATGGCCGTTTAATTATCTAAAGTAATGATGTCAATTGCTCTTTAAGAATCTGCGATTTGACACCATTGGACTATTTTCTGTGGGACGCCGTTAAAGAAAAGCGTTATGGCGACAGATCAGAGACAATTGAGCATTTCAAGGCTAACAATCATGACGGCAATGCCGAGATACGACTCCATACACTTGAAAAAGTGCACGAAAATCGGTCCGCGGCGGAACGAAATAATATTCCACTTCTCACTGGAGCAATTGGACTTCACAGCAAATAAATAAAATGAATAAATTTGATAAAATTTCAAACAGTTTTTGTTTTATTGGAATTTTAAATTTAAACTTTTTAATCACCCACCCTATATTTCTTACACCCTGAACTTGTTTGAGGTTTTCTCGATTTGTTCAGTACTAAGTACTGTCTTGAATATTCGATTGTTCTATTGCAGTTAAGAACATAGGCTTAATAAGTATGTATGTGTTCTCAAAGTAAATTTTGTGGGTACATATTTGGTTGAGTTTTTAACCAGGTCATGCCGTATGAAATTGATTTAGATTTGCCTGAAAATAGCAGCCTAAAAATTGCACAGTGCAGCGTTCTCACAATCACATTTTTCCGCCAGTCGCAGAAACGGTAACTTCGAGGACTTCATAAACTGAGGGATCGTGATCTCAATTGTTAAATTTTTCTGTAGATTTCATAATTTTTATTTCGATTATGGGTTTCAGCATGTTAATCACATCCTGTATTGTTTCTGTGCATATGCATATCAGAGTAGTGATATGCTGATTGATCAGACATGTTTCTTGTTTTTAATTATCTCACATGGAATATCTTTATAGGTTTGCTTAAGAAATAGTTTGAAAACAGAAATTATTGCTCATTATGGTGTAAAATTTGAAATGAAAAATTATGCCTGAAAAGTTTTACAGCTTTTTTGTGATAATTTACGTGCAGTTTTCTTTTTTTTTTCTTTCTTCTAATTACAGTTAATAAAACAACGTTGTGCACCTGTATTTTGAAGAAATAATAAAAAAAATCGGTTTATTTACCATAGCAGCAGTAGTAAATTCTTTTTAAATTTCGATTATTTTCACCTGCTGTGTTTTTTTTCTCCGAAACTTTTAATGAAAACGTAATTATTCACCCAGCCAAAGTTTGGCATTGGCTTTCAGAGCGTAATTAGAAGTGCATTGTAAATCATTTAATGTTTTCAGACATTTTCGTATGGAATTTACTAACTTCCTGATATTGTGTTGAGAATATTTACGATTGAATTCAACATTTTATGAGCATTTACCACATACTCCATTGTATCTGTGTGCACGGTATTGTATTTGTTGCTTTAGTTCAAATGATTCGAATCTTTTTCTATATGAAAACTTTACCACGGGGGGTGGGCATTTTCTTTTTCCAAGATAAATTCAGATAGTTTAAGAAAAAGAAGAACATTTTAGTTGTATTCTAAGACATATAAAGATCATTTTAAGTACAACATTTTTATGTCTACTAATTTAGAATCATCAGTAATAAAGGCCAGTAGTATTCACATGATCATGAGTTTTGTAATTCAAGTATCTTTACTGCTATTTATTCGCGAGTAGCAAATAGGTTACTTACAGCAATGCCTTAAAAAGAAGTGGAATAACAGTGGGTTTTGGAAGCATTAAATACAACACTTTTAACACTAATAATTACAGAAATTACATTTAGGTCACATATGGTCCTTTCTAATTCAATCTCCAATTTATTAAGGACAAATGAGCAGAAAAACTTAAAAAAAAAGAAACATTTGCTAACATTTGCAAAATTGAATTTATGATTAAAAGATTTTAAAAACAAAATTGTAATACGAAATAATAATAGCAGTTGAGCCGAAACTTGTACTAACGCTCTATGTAACTGGAACTTAACTGATGGTATATGAGTTACAAAGATCAGTTTCGTACGATCTCTAGCAAAATCGAGAGTAATAATGCACCTTAAAAGCAAAACCTACAGAAATCATAAGACGTTTTACCGCATATTTTTCAATCTGCTGGTTAAATTTTACAAACTGTAGAATATATAGGGTGGTTCATTTAAAAGTTTAAATTTAAAAATGCAATAAAACTAAAAACGGTTTGAATTCTGTGAATTGTTGTGATGTAAAATTGTTTCGTTTACAAATGGAATATTATTTCATTCCTATGGCTGGCCTTACAGATTGGACCAATTTTCGTGCACTTTAGTATCCCTGCAATGCCATCATTGTCTCTGGTTTGTCGATATAACACTTTTCTTTAACGGCGCCCCACAGAAAATAGGCCTAAGGTGTGAAATTCTAGCTTCTTGTCAGCCAATTGACATCACCATTTCGGATAATTAAACGGCAATCAAATGTTTGATGCAATAAATCGATTGTGGCAAGAGGTGTATGGCAAGATGCACTATCCTGTCGAAAACAAACATCAATACCATGGATAGCGGGTATCAAAAAAGCGGTTATTATGGTGCATAAGGTGCTTTCATTGACTGTGATGGTTGCGCCGTCCTCATTCTTAAAGGATTATGGGCCAATGATGTCTCCTCCTCACAATCTGCACCAAACAGCCAATTGTAATGTGTGCATTGGTTTTTGTAAGACCATGTGTTGGTTTGCCGAGGTCCAAATACGCCAATTTTGCTTATTAGCATACCCAACAAGATGAAAAAGTACTTCATTTCAAAGATTTTTTTTGCCAAAAATCTACATCTATCGTGTAGTTTCTCTTTGGCCCAATAAATTCCAACGTTGCTCAAGCATAAATCTCTTCATTATGTTCAGTGGAGATAATATACTGAATTTAGTGACAGAATAGAGTGATGTAAATACTGCCAGATTCAAAATAACCGATGGTTCAAATTTAAATCGATAGATGGCCTACCTGACATAAAGTTATAGCAATACCAAAGCTATGTAGTTATAGAAAGATCAATGCAGTTGTAAGATTCGCCAAATGCATAACTCTTTAAATGCTTTCTCCCTAGCTTTAGAATAAAAGCATAAAAGATCCAGTTTCTCAGAACAATTATGTTGTGTGTGTTAATTTTATATGTGAGTGGCTGGATCCAGAGTTTAAACTCAATTCCGAACGACAGATCCTTGAGAAACTTTTCATGGAAATTTTTATAATAAATTCCTAGAGGTTTTGCCAGAAATCTGCTAAGAAAAGTCGTCTAGGCCGAGATTGAGAGGAAGACGGACCTCACATCTTATAAGCCAACATACTAGCTACTAGACTACGGCAACTGACCTTTTATAGTATGTCGATAGCATTGGTCTGTAATTAATCTTGATTTCATTTTTTCTAACCAAATGAAGCAAAAGTTAGTAGAGAGAAGATGCAAAAATTCATAAATCGTAACAAATTCATACGCAAAGCTATGAGTGTTTCATATCCAATAATTTTTTTCATACTTGACTTGTAGATTATTTGTCTCCTGCAAGAACTCCTCAATTATTTTTGCCTTGTTTTTAATAAATTATTCCATTGTTAAAAGTGTTCACTGTTTTATTTACTATTTAATGGACTGTATACGTACTATTTATGGCATTTTACGTCATGTGGTGCCGCTGCTGTAGACTTTTGCGTATAAACAGATCTTCTATTCGTACTTAAACATGTCTTGAAAGTATCTTTTTCTTTCCTGTTATTCTTCTAATTGGAAAACAAATATTTTTTGTTTTGTTTTGTTTTGTTTTTTTTTTATCATCAGCATACATACATGCACCATGACTTATTTGCTTAAGTATATAAGACATTAATTCTTTATCACCGTGTTATTTCTATTGTTATTGTGTGTTTAAAAGAGCATACGTATGTATGCATGTGCTTAAGTACAAATAACCAAATAACTAATAAAGTTTGCTGCTTAAGTCTTTTGTTTTGTTTGCAATTTATTTTTTATCTCATATGAAATGTGCAAATTATTGTTTAATAGTCATTAAATGTACGGACTTGTATTGAAATATTTATACGTTCTTTATGCAAATTTTCTGCTTGGAAAGATGCCTAAGCGTGTATATGACATTACATGACAGTGATGCTAATATGATAAATCAAAATTTTAATTCGTAATTAATCGAAATTTTTAACAGCAGCATGTATTTAATAGAGGCATAAATTTTGTTACAACATTAAACAATCTCATGGTACATATGAAATTATTATCACATGGTTATAAATCTATAAATCTACCATGGAGTAGTTATCTTACCGTGTCACTGTTTTATGACTATGCAAGTGTGATATGGAAAAAGGTAATACTTTCAGGGTTTGATCAAAGCTATCAAAACAAAAATTCAGCAAAGCCTGCGCGATATACAAAAAATTATGCTCCAAGAAAACGAATGCATTGGTCACTACACCACTTTCTCTCCTAGACAACTGATAAAAAAAGTAAGGCAATGAGTGCATTTAGTTTTGCTCTCAGCTTAATGTCACAAGTGTATTGTGAATTTCGTAGTTACAAGTGAGGCTGCGGTACAAACCCCAGGTCAGACATCTGCAATAAAACGAAGCAAGAAAAATATTTCCTCTCAATGGATTTCTGGCAAAAACTCTGATGGTAAATACAAATTGCCATGAAAAGTTTCTTAAAAAAAAGCAGTCGCTTGGAGTCGACTTTCATCTGAAGATCCCACCACTGATGTATAAAATTAACACACACAACACATTATGTGATTAGGCTTAGGTAATGCTTGTCAACAAGGATAGTTTCCCTTCTTTTACATGCCATGGTTGATGGCATTTTTCATATCTCTTACTCTATGGAATAGATTGCCCGAATTTTTGGATTTTTCTACCTTTATTCGAATACCTAGATTTCCTTCCATTATTTTGGTTTATTTCGTTAGTTTTAATACAAACAAATGCAATAGGTGGAGCTAATCTGCTTTGAGTTATAAACAGACAAAATCACTTTTAAACTATGCTCCTTAAAACATGGCCTATTACTACGTTTAGTTGGTATGGCAATGCATCACTCTGTGCGTGTAACTGCTTTAGCATTTAACGTGAAAAGAAAAAAAAGCGTTTCTCACGCTTATTTTTTTCTTCTTTAACAGCCACACTAAAGTGATTAATGTTTCGACTTCAATCATTTAAATACCGGCCATTACTTTATTGAAAGAATTTTTCCCAAAAAATTTGTTGAAAACTTTAAAGCAAAAACTATGAATTTAACGCAACATAAAACCAAGAAAAAGCAAGAAAAACAAAAACAAAAACATTTCAATTATTTTTAAGAACAGACGATTACCATACGAAAATATATTTAAAAACAAAAAAAAAAACAAATCATAATTATAGACAGGATTATAATCAGCTTTAAGTAAAAACCGGTTAATTTCCTTTGGCTAATACGAAACTGAAAACAACTTTGAAATCTTTAATAGAAAAAGATTAACGAAAAATTTATCTACAAATCATTGCAAAATTTTCCAAATTATCAACCATAGACAAAAATCTTATCTGTACACGAAAACGTATACAAGACACAACCAACAATCGCCATAAGCCAACTAAGGCTAACACGCTTAACATCCCGAAAAAAAATATTTTAAAATAAACACCTGTTCGTATCAGTTACTAATAAACATAAATTAATAGACAATATTACAACAAATACAACAAATACA
Source organism: Sarcophaga bullata (assembly GCA_005959815.1). NCBI lineage: Eukaryota > Metazoa > Arthropoda > Insecta > Diptera > Sarcophagidae > Sarcophaga > Sarcophaga bullata. The sequence goes on along the minus strand of QOCX01000029.1, from coordinate 292,294 downwards.
ATATAACATTAAAATCGGAGAGAGAAAAAAAACCAAATATTTGTGGGCTTTTCCCTTATAAAGCGAAACGGGAAAGACTTGGCCAAAGGGGGAGACAGCAAAAGACAAAAAATCTAACATAAGACAACGCATAGAAAAAGTATTTAAAGGAGGCGTTTATTCAAACACCGTTAGAAAATACACAAAGAAACTTGTTAAAGTGCGTAAATACATGGGTTACAAAGCAGGCAGACTTGGCAGACCCCTTATGCCATAAAGACTCTGGTAGAACAGAGTTATCAACACAACGTACTCGCACAACCCATGCAAATGCAAACAAATTTAGACATTAATTCACTAGACTTTATTTAAGCTTATGAAAGCAAAAAGAAAAAAAAAATTGTAATCGAAAACATGTGTTGTTTTAAACGTTTACAGAAATTACAACAACGACAACAACAGCAACAAAAGAAAAAAAATTAAATATTTTGTAGGTGGAGTTAAATGTTAAATAAATTATGGAAATTCTTGTTTTCATTGAGAAAAATAAAAATTTAATTAATAAATAATTTACGAACAAATAAAATTAATTGCATTACAAAATTAATTACGAAACTTACTAAAGACTTATTATAATTGAAAATTTAAATGTGTGGTACTTTTAACGTAGGCAAGTTATATAGTCAGACGTCAAATATAATGGCCCAGGAATTGATTAATCATAGTCCTCTCACTTCGTATGGAATTTAATCATCATTTATCTTAATAAGAAGCTACTTTGGAGTTCATTATTAACCATAATACGTTCATTACGTAGGGCAGCCCAACTTGAGTTGTGTTGTTAATTGCGAAATTGATATTACGGATGGCCATTGACAACCGACAATTCAGGGACCAAATGGTATAAATTTTAACAATTAATCGTAGTAGCTGCTTAGAGTTCTTCAAACATAACACATAATTGATCATTAAAACCCTTCAGTCAGGATTACAATCTAGCTTCTCACACCACTTATATTGGGTGTATTAATTTTATGCATGAGTGACAGGACTTAGAGTTTTTCGACTTCGAACTACAGATTTTTGAGAAACTTTTCATTGCAATTTTATTTACTCTCAGAGTTTTTACCAGAAGCCTGCTGAGAGGAAGTCACCTAAGCAATATTTTTTCTTATTTTCGTTTTAATGTCTGAACCGTGGTCTAAATTCCAGTAAGCTAACCTACTACCTACTAGACTACGGCGACCATTTTTTTCGATAATGTTATTAACACGTTCAAGGCTACCAGCTACCAACCACAACCTGTCAAAAATAGGATACATATTAGGTTAGGTTAGGTTAGAGTGGTGGCTTTGATGCCAAAGCACACTTGAGCTCGCATAGTGACCGCATAGTGGCCCGCGATGCCACAGGACTGTAAATATTTGCATATGAGAATAATTATTTTAACGACTACACAACTACCGTTGTAGTTGTAGCCAACTTAGGCTGTGATTACAAAAGAAATAAATGACAAAGAGGTTTTCTGAACGAAAAGAATGAAATAAAGAGTTAAAAATGCAAACAAATCTTAGATTTACCACTGAATAATAGTAATCTACTGCTGATTTTATTATATTTTTTGTTTGGTGTTATAATTTATTTCGGTTTTTATTTATTTTTAATTCTTTAATAATTTTTTCCAATACTTTACCTTACTATTGGCAGTATAAGCTGCAAACTGTCTAAAGAAGACCTTATTGAAATAGTATGCACTAGTGTCTCCAGCAACGTGTTTGTTTCTCCAGAATCGATTTTTAAGTCGTATACATAATCGGTATTGATTTAAGAAAATTATTATTGAACTTATTGAAAATTTAGGCTTACAAGTTGTTTCTGGGCACTTAAATATGGTCACACTATTATCCGAAAACATACTATAGGAGTATATACGAGTACATACATAAATGATGATTACAAAACAGGTCCTAGACCTAGATTATCAGACTACTTATGTTGTATGTGTTAACTTTAGCAATAGGTGGCGGAACCAACAGACAGATTTTTAAGAAACATTTCATGGCAATTTTATTTACTTTCAGAGTTTTTGCCAGAATGCTGCTGAGAGGAAGTCGCCGATGAAATATTTTTCATAATTCGTTTAATAGACCAACACATTACCTACTATCCTATGGAGACTTAGCGTACCTAACGTCTAAATGATCTGATCTGAAGTGATTCTTGGATTCGAAAAGTTTCGCCATCCAGCAGCATTCATGATTAGATAAGGTCACTGTCTTGCATTTCAACAAACATTTGCAAAGGCGCACTTTCTTAGAAGATCTAATAAACTTGCTGTGTAATGCCTTTGTTTCCATTCAAAGATTGTGCAAAGTTTTGTTCGCTTCTTTATACATTCACGTTAATCGAATATTAGAAGCGTTTCTTTATACCTTTGAGGAACTACGATTGTTATGCAAAGAGTAAACTTTTAACGAAAATAAATCTGCAATTCTGCTAAACTGACAAGAGTTGTAGATTTACGTCAGACATCAAAAGTTTTTATGAAACATTTCCTTAAGGTGAAACACTTAAACGAGAGACTTGAACTGTATTGAAGTAATGAGCATAATAAAACAACAAATCAATATCATCATTAAAGTCACATTTAAATAAAGAAATAAATTAAAACGAAAAACTTTTCAATCATAAATTATGAACAATTTAATAAGTAAAATAAAGATGAAGGGCAATGATCCGTAATAGTTATGGGAACGAATGGATAAAAATTAATAAACTAGTAGTAGCATCATAAGTATTCTTAATAATTCAATTTAATTTAATTTAATTTAAATATTCATAAACATCCGCTATTAGTATTGTATGCAAATTACAGTCCATTTGCTAAGACATTTATTATTTGCTTAGATTTCCTTCTTTTTTTAGGCTTCAAAAAAAAAATGATTCATGCGTTGAACTTCTTCTTCTTATTTCTAGAACATCAACTTTAAACTCTAGAGAAAGGTTTCTCTATTAAAATGAAACTTAATGAAGAAGAAGTAGCAGAAAAAAACAAAATAAATTTGGTCTGAATTATGATTCTGCCAACAATTAATGGCCATTAAACATGAAAAAGCAATATTTGCTTAACTTCCACTGCCATGAATCCAACAATGATGAGTCAAAAGATTGGCAAAAAAAAAACGAACGAAAAAAGAAGTTAAATTAACATGATTATTCAGAGATGGTTTGTTTGTTTTTTTGTTTTGTTTTTTTGGTTTGCTTGCCAATCCAAAAAAAAAAAAGTTGTAAGAAGATGAAAACGTTTAAAAACAAAAATTTTAAAATATTATGATGGTGCAAAATGTATGTCATGGGAAGTCAAACTGGCGGGCATAAAGTTAAAAGAGTTCAAAACGATGAGAAAATTTTAATCGGAAATTAGTTGCGACTAAAAAAAAATTTTATAAAAATTCTTAAGACATACCTCGCAACATAATAGTTTAGAAGGCTAAGGCCACATAAGGCCAGTGGCCTAAGGTGGAGTTCTTCTTTAGTACTTGGATAATGTTACACAATGGCAGTGTAATTAAGTGGCAAAATTTTTTCCCCTCAACAGCATTAAAATGTTTACAAAATCGATTCCACAGAATAACCAATCGCCTCGCATTTGTTTCCGCAGTCACCTTCATTAAATCCTAGTTAGTACAAAATATCTTTTGTGATTATACCAGATATGTACAGAAGTATTCACGTTTACAGCATTCAAACAGTCCTCACTTTAATGAGGACAGTATATATACCAACTGTTTACTTATTGTTCAGAAGAAGAAATTGCTCTAGAATATCGACATTTGATTTAGATGGCCTCAGCACTCCTTCACTACGCCCGTAATGTTTTCGCTAGATGTACGTGAGGTCAAGCTTCAAACCTCAGACTAGATATCTCCAAACAAAATATGTTTTCCTCTCTGCATATTTCTAGGAAAAAATTTGAAAGTAAATTAAATTGCCATGAAAAGTTTCTTTAAAATCTGCCGTTCTGAGGCGACTTTAAACTGTAGATCCCATTACTCATTTATAAACTTAATACACACAACATAAGCGGCATGAGAAGCTAGATCGTAATCCTGACTGTACGTATTAGCTTGGATTTCTGCTGATTTTCCATTGTTGATAATTTGAAAGTCTTAAGTGACTTTGATTTAATTTGATTGCTATAAGGCTTAAGTATTAGTTTCACTAGTACAACCTACTAGTTTTGAGGCTAATATTTTCATGGCTTTAAGCCGCAGCTCTTAATATATTTCGATACTGATTTCCAACAAAAGAAAGTTTAGCTTTTTTCGATTAATTGTACCACTTTGCGCCAAAAATGGCTTAAAAATGTGAAGATTTTTAGAAGTTCTGGTTGCACGCCATAGTGAATAGTTTGACACGGGTGGTGTATTCAACGATCTATGAGTCATTGGCTAGTCTTCAAAACGTTACTCACGGAGAGTTATTGCGAAAAATAGATACAAATAGAGAAATTTAATGCAGAATACCAAAATTACTTTGTATCCGAAAATGCAAACAATATTAGATTCATCTGGTGTTTCCTTGAAATAAAGCTCTCTGTGGCCATGAATTGGATGGTATTGGATGCAATACAGTGAGAAGCCTTTTACTTATTAAATTCTTCCTCTTCCCAAGAGGTGATGCAGCCTGGTCTTATGATAATGACTTAGAAAATGCTTTGTTTAATAAGGATTAAATTGGCCAGATTCTTCGAAGTTTCTGGTTTTGAAAATTTCCAATTATTTTATATTCCAACATAGGAAAGCAAATAAATTAGCGATTTCAGTTTGAAATCCACTCAATCTCATCAAATAAATTCCACTTTTTTTTTTTGTTTTTCAAAGAGATTTTTTTAATTAAAAATATAGAAAAAAAACCATCATGCTCGTTGATTTATGGATTTCAGTATGTATTTATAATCACTTTAAAAAGAGGTTGAATGAACCCAACAAATTAATCATATTTTTTGTTTGGTTTGCTTTATTTACTCCATAAAAAAATTATTAATTTGTTTAAAATACTGATGCCGGTGAATAAATGTTATGATTATCCCACTTAATTGTACTTCATTTTATTCTGTGGCTTTGTGTTTTCTTTTTTTTTTTTGTTTATTATTTTATTATTATTTATTGTGTTGTGTTTGTTTTTCTGCCATTGTGTAAGCAATAGATGAAGAAATAATTGTTTGATTTACTTGCGGTTAAAAAATAGAAATCAACCATCTTGTCTTCATTAGCCATTTACTTTGAAACTTAAATCACCATTTACCAATTGGCCTTATGCTACTATTGACGCTTCTTTCTTTATAGTCCATATACGGTCTAGCTCTCATTAATGACTTTAAAAATTAAACTGAAAATAAAACTACAAACAGAATTAAAAACAAAGCATGGAGAATTATTTCTTTTTTTTTTTTTGTGTTTTTAACATTTTATCTTTGTAAATACAGCAACAATTGCATCTTTGATCATTGTCTATTCGTATGACCCAATAACACCTTTTCTTTTTGTTGTTCCATGCTTTATGCTCACAATGCATTTCTTTACTGTCGCTTTGTATCACTTTGTTCTCGATATTAAATTGCATTGAGAACAATTAATGTTTTTGTTTTTCTTTCTTACTGTATCCAGTTGTTTTAACATTTCTTTCTTTCTTTTCTTTCTTTTTTACTTTCCCGTTGTAATTAAACACTTCTTAGTATGTCGTTATGGCTTGAATGCCATTTCTAAGGCGCCACTTGGTATCGCATTTTCTGTTTCGTTTGCGTTTCCGTTTGAACGCATGTTGCCTAGAACACTTGGGAGTTCGAGTGTGTCGTAATTTATTCATAATGATTTAAGGCTTAAATGAGTAGAATGTTTGATTATCTGTTAATTATTTATGCCAGCATCGATTTGTACTACGTGTGTGTTCTCAGTGAAGATTCATTTTAAAAATGATAGAAATCCTTAATGAGTCCAGAAAATGTTTAACAAAGTCATTTATACAAGCATATATTTGCTATCGCAGTATAATAGATAACATAATAGGCCATTACAACCCTTTAGTCAGGATTCCAACACCACTTATATTGTGTGTGTTAATTTTATACATGAGTGGCGAGACCTACAGTTTAAAGTCGACTCCGAACGAGAGATTTTTGAGCAAATTTTCATTTCAATTTTATTTACTCTCAGAGTTTTTGCCACAAATCTGCTGAGAGGAAGTCGCCGAACGCCGGCCTTTCGTCTAATAAAGCCAACACTCTATCTACTAGACTACGGCATAAATAGCAATCAACTGGGTAAAATTATCTAAGTCACCTTCCTTAAGGACTACCTAACCTTCGCTTTATTATATAAGTTTCCAATAACTCTGCTAAATTACTAGGCAAGTTTTTTTTGGTCATTTACGTTATAATCCATCCAGGTAAGCAGCCTCGTATACTTCAGAAACGTCAGAAAGGGAAAAGCAATTTCAAAATTCCTGTCGTCAAATCTTTTTGTACTCCAAAAGTTAGTTGCCGAAAGAAATATTTTTTAATATTTCGTTTTGTTCGATCGAGATATCTGGGCAGGGGTTTAAACCGTGACTTCACATCTCATAAGCCAACACATTATCTAGTAGACTATGGCGACTCCAACTCTATAATGACGTTTAAGCCATATATGCGTACCGTTTCATGTTTTAGAGTGATTGTTAATCGCCTTTTTATACTACAGGATGGTTTTTGATCCTGTATTCCTAGATGTAATTGCTCTGATAGTTATTTGATTATCCGTAAAGGTATTTAAATCCCTATACGTTAAGCTTAACAAATGTATACTAGTCCAGATCAGACACATCCTGATCTCCATATTCATCTGTGGATTAAGGGATAATAGAGTCTTAAAGTGAACTAGCGAAGTAAAACTATTTAACTTAACCTAATTTAACCACATCTTAGAAATGCCTCATGGAGAAATGCCTTTGTTTCCAATAACTCTGCTAAATTACTAGGCAAGATTTTTTGGTCATTTACGTTATAATCCATCCTGCTAAGCAGCCTCGTATACTTCAGAAACGTCAGAAATGGAAAAACAATTTCAAAATTCCTTTCTTCAAATCATTCTTGTACACTTTGCGCTGATCTCTACCAAAATTCATAGACAGATTTGGTGTAATTCACTGTCTATCTGTACTGATCTCAATTATTGAAATCTGTTCATGTAACGAAATAAAAATGTTGGTATTTTTATTGGAAACTAATACTAAACTTAATTTGTTCATAAGCTTTTTAAATAATTTTAATTAATTTTAATGCATATTTCGGATTTAACCCAAATAGTTTTTGATTTAAAAAAAAAATCGTCGATTTTATGCAAAATTTTTTAATTTTTCATTCATAAAAAAAAAATAAAATAATTTCGATACGTTTATTAAGAGAACGTCGCATTAGAGGCAATTGCATATTATTTTATTTATTATAAATTGTTTATATCGGCTTTATTTTACGTTGTAAACGAAAACAAAAGACTTAAGAAACAAACCTGTTTATTTAGCATTTCAACCATAAGCCATAAGAAAAGAAACTCCATTTCGTCTCTACATAAAATTTATTTCTTTTTTTTTTTTTTGTTGTAGTGTTTATTATTGTATGTTGTTATTGTTGTTGTTGTTGTGTTATATTGTAATAGCCATGTAAAAATAAAATAAATGAATGAATAAATACTTTGAAAATAACCACAACTACTGGTGCTGGCTGGCTGGCTGGCTGACTGGCTGGCTGACTGACTGGCTGTAAAGACTTCAAGCAAGAACTTTTAAATCCTAGAAAGCACACCTGCATTTAAGATTTGTTATTTTTTTTTCTTCTTATTTTTACAGTTTTTTTTCTCGTTTAGTTGTTAAATAATGTTTATTATTAAAGACATTTTATTAACTAGACTTTAATAACATTAAAGAAATAGAAAAAAAATAGAAAAAATAGAAAAATTGAAAACCAAAGACTGATAAACCAGTTTGTTGAAAACACAATTATAACGGCAGGCGTTTAAAAATAACGAATATTGAAAAGCATTCGATTTAAGTTCAAAAATGTCTTAGTCTGTGCGAAGAGGAGATGATAATTAAATTTTCAAACAAGTAACCATTGTCTGTGTGATTGTTGTCTAACGCTTGCATTGTGTTTTCATGTTTAAAATAAATTAAAAAACTTCTTTTCATTTTATTCGCTTTAATAAAGCATTTTAGCATCTTACGGCTTTTGCTTGCATAGGCAAGTGTAGGTTTTATTTTATCTTTTTTTTTGTTTTTGTTTTTGTAACTTTACGTCACTACCATTTTTGGCGTCTATTTGTCTCTTATTGATTTCTATAGCAGTGGGTCTATTCGTTGTTTGCTTGCTTGCTAGCTGACAGTCACTTTGGCTAGTTGCTACTGCTGTTGCTTTATTTGTTATAATTGCACTTTGGCTTAAAACAAACATTTATTGTGTATCCTATTATCGGCTCAAATACCAATACCACTACCACTACCAGTTGCTTTAATGAAATCAAATCATCGTTAAGAAAAGTTCGAATTAAAAATTAATTTTTTAAATGCAAAATAATTAATAAAAATTCAATAAAAAAAAATACGAAAAAGTAATTCTTCTTTCAAAACACATTAACTAGTTTTCTTTATCACTGTTGCATGGCTCTATGCATTTGCAACATTGTTGTCTACTTAAGTTGTACTTGAAGTGTCATCTTGTTGGCATTAAAATTTTACCTGCCATCAACTTATCGATGGCCAATATGATTACTATTTTTTGCTCTTTGCTATCATATACCGGTATTTAGAATCTGTATCGTTAATTAGTTTTTTTCTTTCTTTTTCCTGATAAAAATCTCTAGCCGGGAGTTCTTTGTATTCAAGTTATACTGTTCGAGTTGGGTATTGATTGCCAAAGCTGTCAATGCTTGGCGTCTTGGACATGTGTATTAAACTGTTGTTCCTTGTCAAGCAGCATACAATGTGTATTCATTAACATTTTTCAATCTCTTCTTCATATCGCCTTAATTGATATGGAATTGGTTTTTAGTTTAAATTGAATTAAAGTCTGTTCATTGAAACACTTACGTGGGCTTGTGTTATCTGTATGCTACGCTGACAAGCACAATATCAAGGAAAATGTAAAGATGATTTAAGTTTAATGCAATTCAATGAACTTTAAAAGCATTGCTCAAAATAGAAAACAAAGTTATTTAACGGTTTTGTAATGTCCTTCCCCGACAGATGGCGATTCATCACCCGATTGGCATAATTTGTTAGGCACTGTATGTTGCAACATTATCTTTGTTACTGTCAATGCTATTTAGGAGTCTTTTACATCATCTCGACTGTCTCAAGACCTGTTATCATCAGGTTAGGTTGATTTTGTTAATTTCATTACAATACTTCAGTAAGAATTACAATCTAGCTTTTTATGTTGTGTGTTAATTTTGACCCATAAGAGGCGGGAACTACAGTTTCATGTCGAATCCGAAAGACAGATTTTTTTGAAAAACTTTTCATGATAATTTTCTTTTTTACAGAGTTTTTCCAGAAATCTGTAGAGAGGAAGGCGCCGACGAAATATATTTTATATTTCAATTTAATCGAGATAAACCGTGGCCCCATGTCTAATAAGCCAACATCCTACCTACTACACTAAATACAGAAAGAACTATTATGTTCTGGTTTGTCTTGGCTGGAGAAGAAATCCGAGCTTTTTTTGACTCTAGGACTATCATAGTGCCATTTCCGGATTATTGGGATCTCGATAACACAAAAAGTGCTCTATCGTTACGATGTGTTTACTGCATGTCTTGCATTCATCTTTTCCCAGCACGTCGATGTAGTTCAGGTATACATGGATGGTGGAGTGTCCCCGGAGTGCACATATTAGTGCACTCTTCTCATTAGAATCGCCCCAAAGTAGATTTAAATTCTTCCTACTGTGTCACTGTACAACCATAGTCGTATTACGTTTACGTCTTCTCTCTCAGCTTGATCTTTAATGTGCTGTATAGCATTACAATATTGTAGTCAGACTTACAAATTAGCTTCCATGAGGGTCGGGATATACAGTGTAGTGTCAACCCAGATGTTTGCGAAAGTGTTCACTGCAATTTGATTTTACCTTCAGGGTTGTGGTCAGAAATCCGCTGAAAGGCTGAAAGAAATATTTTTTTATATTTCGTTTCGTTCGATCGAGATATCTGGGCTGGGGTTTGAACCGTGACTTCACATCTCATTATCTACTAGACTACGGCGGCTCCAACTCTGTAATGACTGTCAACACATATATGCGTGCCGTTTCATGTTTCGGAGTGATTGTTAATCGTCTTTTTACACTCCAAGGTAGTCTTTGATCCCAGACGAAAGGCAAGGGGTTCGAATCCCCGGTTTCTTCGGCGACTTCCTCTCAGCAGATTTCTGGCAAAAACTCTGAGAGTAAATAAAAATTGCCATGAAAAGTTTCTCAAAAAATTTGTCGTGCGGAGTCGACTTTAAACTGTAAGTCCCGTCACTCATGTATAAAATTAACATACATAACATAAGTGGCGTGGGAATCTAGGTCGTAATCCTGACTGAATGATTGTAATAGCCAATTCTGTATGTATGTCTTGCCCTAAGAGTCATTTGATTAACCGTAAATATATTTAAATCCCTATACATCAAGCTTACCAAATGAATAGCCCAGGTTAGATATTTCCTGGTCTAAATAGGCATCTGTGGATTAAGGGATCATAGAGTCTTAAAGTGAACTAGCGAGGTAAAACTGTTTAACTTAACCTAATTTAACCACACCTTAGAAATGCCTCATTGAGAAATGCCTCTCTTTCATGAGAAAAATGTTATTTAGCTTACCAAAGACGCAAACCTTTTACGAGAGACAAACTATAAACTAAGCAAATAGCGCATTTCATTTCAATGTACAAGAGATTTTTGAGGTTTTGAAACCCAAATACTAGATTTTTTCCAAGACACCTTTTGCTTGGCCCAGAAAAAAAAAACAAAAACACGAATTGAAAAAATTCTTATGCACTGTGAATCCTAAATTAGCCGAGTACAAACTGCTTGTATCCGGTTGCTGTACATAGATTCCTTTTTAAACTCCATATCAAGTGAAGTTACACCCTCACAGCTGGTTTTACATGCAATTCAGCATTTATAAATACGCAGGCACTGATATGCCATAACTCACCGCTGATTTCCAGTCAACAAAGACACCAAAACAAAAACAAAAAAAAAAAACTAAAGAAGTTGAAAAGTTATGCATTTGAAGCCAAATATATTATGCAATAATGGCCAGCAACTGATTTGCATTTGAACGTAAAACAATTTCTAGATTTTCATTTCATTTTGGCTACTACAATTTACAATTTCGTTATCTTGTTTGCATTAAAAAACTATCTTTGGACTGTACAAACACCAGCCTATAGTGAATGCGTAACGCATTCTTTATGAGAACTTTTACTTATTTTTTGTCATCCAGACTTGGACTTGGACGGGTCTATTGTTTTCGTTTTCTTTCTTTTTTTTCCACCATCAGTTTCTTTGGCAACGAGCATTCTGTCTACATATGTACGTACATATATTGGATCATTTATGGCAAAAAAAAAAAAGTGTGATAAATCAGTCTTGTTTCGTATTCCATTCGTATTCCATTCGAATTCATTGCATTTCGTCTGTTTCAGTTTGATTTTTAAGTCAAAACCAAATGAAAAAAAAAAAAAAAATAAATGCTCAACATTTGACTGTGCTCACTCACTGGTGGTGGTAGTGTAGGTATGTAGAGATGGAGTTGATAGAGTTTTTTCTTTTTTTTTTGTTTTTTCTTCAACAAGCATTTCTATGTTTTATGGTTATTTGAAAATAAAAACAATTTATGGTCATTTAGACAATTATAATAAATCAATTGATAGGAGCTGATGATAGGATCAGGACTAGTAGTTGACCAAACTATTTGAATTCTAATTTGTAACATAAAAACGTTATTAATGGGCCGTGTTTAAAAAATTGATTACAGTTTGGCTCATAAATTTGTAGGAAATTAAAGACAAAAACTGAAGGGAATACAAAAAATTACTTTTTTTCTTCTTCTTACTGCACTAGAGTTTGTTTATTTCGGAAAAAACCCATGATTTGAAACCATTTTGTAGTGTAGCACACGCCTCAATAATTTTACAACACAGGTCGCAAAATTTTAAAATCTCAGCTCTATTGATAAGTTTATAACGAAATATGCCCTTCTGCTCTATTCTATAACAAGCATGGTAACAAAAAAAAAAAAAAAAAAAAAAAACCCCTGACGAGTGCGGAAATACTAGACGAAGATCAACGTTTTCAAGAAGTTACATTTGGGAGGTACTTTCAACAATTTGAAGAAATGGCCGGCAAACACGAGGACAAATTACAGCTAGGCTATGTTCAATTGATAGAATTCTTTTGCCGCTGCATGACTTTCATGACTTGATGAAATTCAGCCAAAATTATAAATTTTGTTAGAAGAAAGCTTATCTGTTTACGCAGCACTTATGTGTGAATTCCATGACATTAATTCACTCGCTTTTCTTTTGAATGTCAATGCAAGTCCTGCGTGCTTTATAAACCTTATTTTAAATGTTGAACAATCTATAAATAAACTTGTTTCTGGTTACCTTCGTTAGTTTTAGTCTCGTAGATATTTTAATGAATCAAAATACCGTCAAATTAAATACAAGTGTTAACGTTTCTTTCTTTCATTCGAATGCTCTGTTCTTGGATCAATTTTACTAACTTAAACTGTTGTAAACTTAAGCGTTTAGAAATTAATTCAAGTGTGAAATCTGTTTTCATATTTTACATTACTGCCTGAAGATAATTAGAATTTAGTCGCTTCTATTCTGTTGAATATTCTTCGATGCTTTTCTTGCCTTGAATGACATAAGTTTTCTATTTCCTTTAAAAACATTTTCTTAATTGTGTTAGCGTAAGATTAGGGGGTATTTTGCCGTTCACAGACAAGTTCTCTGGGTAGCCCATTGCGTTACACCCCTTGGAATATAGCGTTAGTGGTGGGTTTGAACCACTCCGAGTTTCGGATGAAACCGGCCATTTTCCTTAGGGGCACATTCGCCACCATGTCCAGATCTTCAAAAGTTCTGTCACCCAAAAAGCCTTGCCGTCTGTTCTGAAGTGAAGGGTTCTCGCATAACAGATTTATCGTGATAGCTTCTGCAGTAATCCTAGTGGGATAAATTGAGCCTGTCGGCGAAACTCCCAGTAGCGCAGTGGCCCTTTAGAATTTTTGCTAACCATTCTTCTGTCAAACTCAAGTAGTTCCCTAATACTCCCGTTTTCCACTGCAGTTTAGAAATTCGGTGACCGGGCTCGTTGGACCACCTACAGTTTGTTGAATTCCATGCTGCTTTTTCCAATTCGGAAAAGTACTCCTGTAGGGGCGCATATATCTCCTCTATCGTCGCTTCCTTAGACATCTCTAAGTCCTACCGTGGCAGTTCATCCCTTATCGTTTTCTATGCAACAGCGACCCAGAATCCAGCAGAGGTTGGTGTTATGTTGACATATGCGGTCTATAGAGTCCATGCATGTTGAGATGGGATCCCAGCTCTTCGATTGTTGCCTCACTGACCACACATATAATCAAGTCCGAAGGAGATAGGCCTCCGGTTTCAACCATACGTGCAACTTGTTCACCAGCAAAAATATCCGCCTGAAACATATTGGCCTGGTATGGTAATCTGTAGACCCGTACAGTGCCAGTTTATCGAAATAGACTCCAAATCCTGTTCCACATTCCATTTTTAAGCCATCGGTAAAGATCGTTATATCACCTTCAACGATGACAGCTGCAGCAATACATTCTTTCCGAGTGGAAGTGTGAGTTTCATATGCACGTCTGAAAACAGTCTCTGGTACCATGTAATGACATCTAAAAACCAAGCGATTTGGTTCTATAACATACAGTATTGAAGCTTGGACTACTGTACACGACCTACCAATATCTGAGAACTTACTCCTCAGTGCAGTTTTAGCAGCCATGTTCTTAATCGTGTTATTCCCATTCCCTGTTTTTAGCATTCTGACTATGTATACAAGAAGTAAATTTTTTTTGCTCAATTAAACTTTAAGGACCACAGAAAACCAAATACTTTTTATTCTCTTGAAATATAAAGAACCTCCTGTGTAATCATGTGGCTATTTTTGATAATTTAATAACAAAAGAAATGAAAAAAAAACAAACACGTAAATAAATTAACACATTAATAACTAAACAAAAGAAAAAAAATAATAATACATTAATTAACGACGTGTGAGTCTTTTAAGGCTAAGGTTACTAACAAAACGATTTTCAATTTCTAATAAATAAAACGCACTGCATGATCATAATTTCAAATATTGTCACACATGTAGAGAGAGAGGGAATAGAATTGTAATGAATATTAGAAAAAGAAAAAGAGGGGGAAAAAAACCAGCTGGACGTATCACAAAATCACATACAACATGACAATTGTACTTTGAACTGTCCAAAGTGTCAATGTTTTAAAGTTTATGGTCAATACGTTCATTTTAATTTCTTATTTTAAATCCATGCAACGTTGTGTTCTTTCTTCTTATCAACTTGTGTTGCTTTTGAATACGTTTACTGTGCAATCAGTATTTATCAGAGGATAGTAACCATGTTGAGATTTATTAATTGTTGAGTTATGCCTTGAATATATAAAATCTATCTTTAGATCTCTCTCTCTCTCTCTCTCACACTCTCCCCATCAAGTTAGACAGTTTTTTATTACTTTTTTATTATTCGAATACTCATAGGGCGTGTCTTTCTCCAATACACAATTAAATGAAGGGGGGTTTTAAAATACAATGATTTGATATTTTTGTGAAATGAAGTTCATTTCAAGCTGCAATAAATTGCTTTTTAATTGCTTACAAACAAAAATATTTATAAAGTTTAGTGTTTTCTTCTTTTCTTTTGCGTTCACTTTGTCTTATGGAATCAATTATTGTCCCATAAATTAAAGTAAACAATAGAATTGGTTTTGACATTGCCAATCTAATGGAATTCTCTTTTATATTCCCATATAGGGTTGATGAAGTAAAACGTAATTTTAACTAGTCTTTCAATATGTGGCCCAGAGTTGTAAGAGTTGTTCGAATGATTTTCAACACTTTACTGTGATCATCTGACTCAAAATTTAATGGCTTATGCCGCTTATGATCCCGAATTTTACAAACAATTTCAAGCGTGTCGTTTTGTCTATAAATCATGGCTCACTTGAGCCTTAAAACTGTTTTTATTCTGGCTGGCATTTCTCCACCGTTGAAAAAGTTTTATGAAAAACATTTTTTTTCAAATTTCCTTTGGCTAGACAGTTTCTAACAATAAATTACAAAGAAGATGTACATTTGACTCGTGTTACACGCAATTCCAGCATTTGCAAAACTTGTTGCCAGATATTTCAACTTATTCTTAACAGAAGCTTTCTGAGTTTTTCTATTTAAGCTGTTAATAGTCTTATACTTTCAATTCCATTGGAGATGTGCCCAGTGCAACAGTCTGCCAACCAAAAATCTAGTCGGCTTGAAAATATATAAATGCAGCTAGAGAATCTGGGAAAAGACTTCACATACTAGAGTTGAGGTGTGTGACCCAAAATCCATAACTATTATCGCAAGCTAAACTGGACATTTCACATTGTAATCCACGGAATATATTCAGAATAAGCTGTGATGCTTAAATGTCCTTTTTCAATTGATTGATAGAGATCAAGAGATACTACTCTATTCAAAGGTATATGATTATAAGGGGTATATGACTTAAATAACATTTTATTGTACCCGTTTTGCAATTCTCTATAAATCTCTACATCTGTATATCAGTATCTGCTTGAACTTTAGAAAGCATTCTGCGACTTTGTCTCTTACCCAAGCGATTTTCAGATGAGATTGCAACAACTTTGATCAAAATTTATGACATCATTGTTCTAAAAGGAATGATGAATTTGTACTGTCAAAGAAAATTTGATTTATTATTGCAAAGGAAACAGTGGTTCGCCCTAGTCTATTAGGCAGTGTGGTGGCTCCAACAAAACGAAAGAAAGAACCAACAATTTTTCTTTCGCACCTTCCTCCCACTAGATTTCTCAAATTTGAATTTCGGAGTAGACTTTAAATTGTACATCCCGCCGCTCATTTAAAAAATTAACACTTATAGTATAAGTGGTGTGAGAAGCTAGATCGGAATCCTAACAGAAGGATTGTAATGCATTGTAATCAACAATTATGTATGTATGTATATAAGGCAATGACTCTCTTCAGTTCTTTAGTACATCTAAAGAATGAAAGAAGCTTTTGCCATGAGTTTAGTTTGAGTCTTAAAGAAATCTTGCGTTTGGACAGAAATATTTATTATTTTTGGTCCTCTTGAAGGAATATAGAGCTAAGCATTCCCTTTTCCTCTTATTATTTTTGTTCTTATCTCCAGCTATTCATCTGCCATGACAGCTTCATCTGGCATTCGCGGATTGAGACCCCTTTTTGTCTGTCATTTATCTGCTATGGCAGGTTCATCTGGCATTCGCGGATGAGACCCCTTTTTGTCTGTCATTTATCTGCTATGGCAGGTTCATCTGGCATTTTGTCAAAAATTGACGCTGCTTATGACGTTTGTTGTTGTTGCTGTTTCTTCTTAGACCTTAATTTTATAAATTCGAAACCCAGATTTTAATTGCTACACCACCCCAGCACCCCAACTTTAATGACTGAAAAACCTCAATATAAGACCAGAGAATTGACTACCCAAATTAAAAGCAATAATTTTCCATAAAAGTACACAGTAACACATCCCCAAATCGTTGGCGTTCTTCTTATCAATTTGATTATTAGATTTCGAACGCTTCCGGTCTCCAGTAAAATAGCGCTTTTAGAAACTGCATTGTTTATCGTTAATCACAATTTTCTTGGCATGATGGTAGTTCGTTGTAATTCCTTTTTCCAGTAAAAGTTTCATTATTTGCAAAAACTTCCGTAAGAAGTTTCCATTCGCGTTATTTTGGTTTAGTCCGGTTTAGTCCAATAACCTAGGATGGAATTGCTAGTTAAAAAAATAAACTAGACACAAAGGATACAAAACAAAGAAAGTCCAAAAATTTTTCACTTCTGGCTGACGTTTCTCTAAAATTGACGGAGTTTAATGAGGATTTCATTCAAATTTCCTTTTGCCAAACACGTTGGTACAATAAATTACAAAGAAAATATACTTTTGACTCGTGTTTTTAAACTCATTTTCCATTTTTGCAAAAATTGTTGCAAGAAATATCAACTTACACCAAAGTGGTTCAGAACCTGGCTATAGTGTCTATTTTCCTAGCTGTAAGTGTATTAACATACACTCATACCAGTCGAATAATATTAAAAATATTTAAAAGTAATAAAAATCAAAAAAAAAAACTATTTGAAGAATTCAGTAACACAGGCTTGGTTTATTTGTTTAAAGATAGGAAATCTATTTCATTTGTCATTTCAAAGCAACAAAAATTTTTATTTAAAATTTCATACCAAAAAAAAAAAAAGAATTTTTTTCTACTATTATTTGGAATTATCACCATCAAGTTAAATTTTATGGCCAAAAGAGTTATAATTTTTTTTTTAATTTTTTAGTTTTTTTTTTTTTGAGGATTTTAATCTATCAAAAAAAAAAATTTTTTTCGTTTTTGAAAACCTACCGCAGTATATGAGCGGGCATTTTTATTTGTTTCTCTGCTAATCATGACTATGATGTCTGTCTAATAAATATTTTTTTTGTTATTTTTTAACAAAAAAAAAAAAAAAAATATTTTTTATTTGAAGGTTTTATCTTCA
The DNA here is from genome assembly GCA_005959815.1 of Sarcophaga bullata. Lineage (NCBI taxonomy): Eukaryota > Metazoa > Arthropoda > Insecta > Diptera > Sarcophagidae > Sarcophaga > Sarcophaga bullata. The sequence continues at coordinate 274,420 of QOCX01000029.1, read as the reverse complement.
TTATGGTGTCTTAAATGAAGTTTTTTTTCTTTTCTTTCCTTTGTAAATATCGCATGTAATACCTGAGGCCATAAGAAAATGTTCATAATATTTCTCGGTGACTTAAGTTGATTTCAGTGATGCGTGTTGCTGATACTAAGTATTGCGTAAAAAATTATGTGATTGTCTGTCTGCCTAATCCATTCAAGCATATGGTAATCGATATGCAGTTTTTAACCACTCAGCCAGTTATATTATGGACTCTGTAATGAAATTGTATTTAAAAATGTATGTAATAGTGTGCACATAATTAAAATTATCATTTTTAATATTTAAATTTAATTAATTAAATATTAAAATTATTAAACAAAGTGCTCAATTTTCGAATCTTTATATTAAAAAATTATGACGTTAACATGCAATTGAAAGCGAATTTTTATTTAACGAGAAAAGGAAATGACGAAATTCGATGTGTTGATGTGCACATTATAATTCAATTCAAATAACAAAAAAAAAAAACCAAATTTAAGTCGTTTAAGCACATTGAATATTATTTAAGCAACTAATACCAGAGCCTATTTAACATATGAAATGCTGAAGCTCTAAGCAGAAGTCTGTTGTACAAAATACGGCATTAAGTTTGTGTTTGATAGTCATTGCCAGCAGAGGCCTGATTTAATTAGACACAAATTCCTCTCTTTACTCACTCAATTTGGATTTAGTAGGATTTAGTCCGTCCCTTGCGTTGTTATAATGATCTTCACCGCTGGCTCAAAAAATGGAATGTGAAACTTGATCTGGGGTCTATTACGATATACTGCCACTGAAAGCGTCAAACAGATTACATCAATCAGGTCTTTTAAACAAGCTGCACTCATGTTTGAAACCGGTGATCTACCTTCTTCGATCTTGATCATATGTGTGGGCAGTCAAGCAGCAATCAAAGCACTGGGATCCTAACTCGCCAAATCAAAGGGTGTCAAGAGTTGTATGGACTTTCTACACCCTATACGTCGACACAACAATGGCCTTTACTGGCTTCTGGTTCACTGTGACATAGAGGAAAAGGAAAAATCAAACGAATTGGCACGGAAGTAATTGGAGATGTCTCAGGAATAGTTTTCAAAATTGTTAAAAGCAGTATGGAATTCAATGATGCGATATATCTGGTTGTCTTATTCAAAATTTCTGCGTCCAATAGTGGACAGCAGGAGAATCAGGGAACTACTTGAGTTCGACAAGTAAACAATTCGTATTGTAACAGGACCCAGGGTTACTGCAGAAGATACCAAAATGTGGTGTAAACGGAATCGGAATCAAACTTCCTCTCTGGCAAAAACTCTGTTCGGAATCGACTTTAAACTGCAGGTTCCGCCACAGAAGCTAGATCGTAACACTGGCTATAAAGGGTTGTAAGGACCAATTATATATGTATGTATGCATGTATTTTTGTAAATACTCAATAACTCCATAAACCAATTTGGTTAAAAGATACCAAGATACCAAGAACTTGTTCTCTGAAAACTTTTGTATAATTCCGTACAAAAGCTTACTAACTTACTTAATTGGCCAATTACAATCTTAAGTCAGGATTATAACAGAGCTTGTCAAACCACTTATGTTGTGTAAATTTATTTCATTTAAATAGATGCTGAACGACAGATTTTTGAGGAACTTTTTATGGTAATTTGTTTTACTATCTGAGTTTTTATTAGAAATCTACAGTGAGTTAATCGCCGAAGAAAGATTTCTTCCATATTTCGGTTGTGCTAGAGATGTCCAACCTGGGTTATGAACTGCAGCCTCACGTCTAATAAACCAATCCAATAACTACGGGACTACGGCGACCTCTGAATAGCAGTTTAAGACAAGCTTTATTGATCTCGTCCGTTGTATGAGTGTGGAAGTCGCCAGCTTATAAAGGTGTGCTTAAGTGTGTGAATAGCTCTATAACTTCGATTATAAAGTCGTTGAGACCTTCTCGATCTTCGTATTAATTTATAGTCCAGCTAAGATAAAGAAGATAATGTTAGCCGTATAACAGATTTTGTGCAAAATTTCTTTCATGTGTCAGCGTATGCCATATTGCATAGCAGCAACAATTATGTTGTGCAGCACTTGCGCTGGCCGACTTTTTCCTCTTGACTGGCTTTGGTAGAAATTGGTCAGTACAGGGACTGCGTCCACCTGTGGCGTCGCAATGGGCCGCTATATGTGGTCAAGTGAGCTTTTTAATATCAGAGACAACCAGTCCGACCTAATCTAGCCTAACAGTTATGTTTCAGGCCCGACCTCATCCTTTACAGCATATTTTACATGAGACTTTAATAATATGTTTAGCTGAGTATTGAATATTGTTTCTTTCAAATTTTTTAATCATTAAACATCTGGCTTTTAAAATGTTTTTTTTCTTTTCTTGTATTAATGAAATGGTTACGGAATTAATATTTCAAAAGAAGATGAGAGGAGAGGATGATCGTGATTTACTACAAGCGGATCTTCATTAAGTCTAATAAATCTAATGAATTAACATTTTAAATTCAAAATGTCAAACAATTAAAAATTAAAAAACGTTAAAAAAGATGAAATAAAAACACAAAATAAAGCAAGTAAATCTAGCAAGGTAGAGACTCCCTCTTACTACCTGTTTCGAAAGCAAACTTTGAAGAGAAAAACAAAAAAAAACTAAAAATTATTATCTCATGTACGAAAATAAACTTGTTCTTACAGTGAATACAGAGAATAACCACAAAGAAGAAAAAATGCCACTTCAAAACCTTAAAAATAGCTTTTGTGCAACTCAATATACAATGGAACTCACCGGATAAACAAAAACCTCAAAAACATGTGAAAAAAAAAATTAAAAAAAAACGTTTGTTTTTGTTTCAACACAGAAACAAAAAACTGCAAGAAGCAGCAGACTAAACCAAAAAAAAAAAAAACAGAAATTTGCAATTATTTTATCGATAAAGAAAAAAAATTGGGTTACTTTTTATATTAATTTAATGAAAAAAAATGAATAAGAACCACTTACTGAGCTCAAATAACAATTCAATGGAAATAAAAAGAAAAGACAAAGACAAAGAAAACACCATCAAATGAAAAGAATGAAAAAAAATGAGACTAAGAAGTCAGCAAATAAGAGAATAAAATAAAAACTTAAACACAATGACATACAAAATTTGACCCAAGATATTGTATAAGAAATGCATCGAAATGAATTGCAAAAAAAAAAATATACGATATTAAAAGGAAAGGCCAAATTTAAAACTTCATTAAAGTAAACATTCAGAAATGAATGAAATTTTTTTTACACTCACAGAAAAATCTTAGTAATTAATATGTACTACATACATGAAAAAAAAATTAGCAAAAATTATGGTGAAGCCACAAGCAAACTTAAACTGCGTACGGTGTTAATATAAATATTCCTGTAGGCTGTGGCTATTATAAGCAGAAAATCAAGCTGTTACGATCCTCAGGTAGGGTATTTGTATCATTTTACATGTTAAATTTGAATATCAAATGTCTTTACATTGTCCCCGGATGTCTTTTTAAATTGCAAACAGATTGGCTTGTATGTACAATAAGCACTACCATAAATAACATACATAATTGGCCATTACAATCCTTCAGTCAGGGTTATGACCTAGCTTCTCACGCCACTTATGTTGTGTGTGTTAATTTTATACATGAGTGGCGGGACCTACAGTTTAAACTCGACTCCGAACGACAGATTTTTTAGAAAGTTTTCATGGCAATTTTATTTATTTTTGCCAGAAATCTGCTGAGAGGAAGCCGCCGAAGAAATATTTCTTTCATATTTCGTTTTTGATGTCTGACCGGGGATTCGTGTAATAAGCCAACGCACTATCTATTAGACTACGGCGCACTACCTATTAGACCATTCAGTAAAAAGAAATTGAACTTTAGAAGATTAAAAACAAGCTTTGAAGATTTATTCAAATAATTGCCTATCAACATAAATTTCTGTCACACTATTAGCACATTTAAGTGGCAACAATTTTTCTGGCTTCCTTATATCCTCCTTCGGAAGAACACTGGTATGATGACTTTTAATTAGGCAATGTAGTGCTTCAATATGCTTGCAAGACAAACGTTTGGATGTCTTAGAGTCATTTATTTTTACTGACTATAAAGTATGTAGTCGCCGTAGTTTAGTTGGTAGTATGTTTGCTTATTAAAACCCCAAGTCAGACATCTCCAACAAAAACGAAGTATGAGAACATATTTCATCGACAGCTTCCTCTTCTCAGCAGATTTCTGGCAAAAACTCTGAGAGATAAAAAATTATCATGGAATCGTTTCTCAAAAATCTGTCGTTCGGAATCGACAATAAACTGTAGGTCTCGCCACTCGTGTATAAAATTAAGCCACATAGCATAAAAGACGTGAGAAACTAGGTCGTAGTCCTGACTAAAGGCCTACAATGAAGATTAACACAAACACACACACCTTAGGTGAGATGCTCGGTCGTAGTCCTGATTGAAAGGTTTTAATGACCAAGTATGAAATCAGTCATGATTGTACTTCAAAAATTGTATGAACAAAAAATGTTACAAAGTTAGAAGGTGGTTTAACAAGTTAAAATTTAAGAGCCATTTTAAGCTTATTATTTTTATTCCTGTGCATAAAATCTTTCTTGTCACCTACTGGCGGCTGTTATATTTATAAGAAGTTATTAATTATAGAGAACGTGACTCTCAGGTATTTTTTTTTTTGGCAGTCGAAGTGCTAAGATTTAAATATTTGGCATTACGTATCGTCTAATAGCATTATAAATTACATACCACCGGTCAAACACGCCGCTCGATGGGACTGCCTAAGGCAGTCTAGTGTCTAATAATACAAATAGTATATCAACTCTCTTATACGGTTGCTTAATCTGGACGACGTCACTCGTGATAAGCAAAAGATAGAAGTGTTAGCAAATGACTGTCTTCGGAATATTATTCATGCATTCTGGTCAAGAACTACATACAATTAGAGGTTCTGACAAAAGACAACATTGCAACATCATCAATCAAAATCAAACGGTTCTCTGTCAATGACAGTAAAAGATTCATGGGTCTTTTGACACACCCACTAATACTTGTATTAGCATTATCGAAAGCTCTAGCTCCAGCAGGATCATAGTCGCCGTAGTCTAATAGGCATTATATTATTGGAAGTGAGTTCACAGTTCAAACCCATATTCCTACGTCAACTTCCTCTCAGCAGATTTCTGGCAAAAAAAAAATTTTTCATGGAAAAGGTTCTCAAAAATCTGTTGTTCGGAGTCGATGTTAAACTGTAAGTCCCGCCACTCATATATAAAATGAACATACACACAATATAAATGATGTGAGGAGAGTGTAATGTTGTAATGACCAATTATGTGTGTATGCCTAGGTAAATCATATCTCAATTATCTCAAACGAATTGTGTCCCTTAAATGGAATTCATAAATTATAAATGAAGGAAAAGCGAAACAAAAATTAATTTTTTTTTTCGAGAAGTGATAGGCGTTGACAAATCTGAGTGCATTAAGTGAGTCATTTGACCATTTCAAGTAAATAATTGTATTTTTAATGAACATTTCTTCTTGAGTGTATTAATTGTAGGGCACTGTTTTTGTTTGTTCGGTGTATCTGCATAACAGAGACTGTGTTGAAATGTTGATGACTTGGTAGGAAATTGTTTGGCTGGGTGCTGAACTCTATGTATTCATTAGCAACCAACAAAAAGACTCTCTTAATGAGCAACTTATTTAAGTTGATGTACATTGCTGGGATGGCATAAAAAATGTTCACGAAACCAAACAACAATTGAGGTACTGATACATTCTAATGAAAAAACAAAAGCAAAAAAAAAACAAAAAAAAAACTAAATTGGTGCACAAAAACTGAAAAACAATGTGTTATAATTTCCTACACAAATAAAAAAAAAAAAAGAAAAGAAAGAAAAAAAGAGGAAAAAACATCATTAACATGTTAATCAAATGAAATTGAATTGAATGGAATGAAATGAAATGAAATGAAGTGTTTAAATAGTGAAAGTCCAATTGTTTTCGAAATGGTGTTGAAATGCCTTCAAACTGAAAGGGGTCAATTGCAAAAGTAATGTAACAATGTGAGTAAAATAATTGTAAAATATCTATAGAAATACAACAACAAAACAAACAAAAACAAAAACAAAACAAAAAATGAAAGTCTTTATTTTTCAACTGGACTTGTTATTATTATTTGGCCAACAAACAAAAACAATGCGAAATAATTTCACACAAATTTGCGAAAATAATAAAAATTTGTTTCAGCTTAATTGCAAGTGATTTAAAATTGTTGAAGCGCTTGTTATTCACAGAAATTATTGTCTTCTAATTTATAATGACAATTTAAAAATTTGTTAAACGTTACAAATAAATTATTATAAGACTTGCAACAGACACACACAGTTATTGCCATTACATTTGCTTGCTAATGACAAAAACGTGTCGCATAACACCTATTGCTTCTTCTTCTTTTTCAGTGTAAAGCTTCTGTGGCATGAGGCAACAGTACAAAAATGATTGTATGTCTTAGAAACAGTCTAAGGCAAGAGCACTTAGCACAAAATGAATAAAAAAAAATTTTAAATGTCACGAATTCTTTAATATTTTTTTTTTCAAAGATGTCGTTTGCTGCATTTAAAACTGCACTTGTTAATGCTTGAAATTGAATCATTTGGTTTTGTTAAGTAATTTATATCAGCTTTATAGTGTTTCAATGTATAGGAGTGTGAGTGTGTTAAGTACAAAACCTGAATTATAGTTAAGAATAAAACATTTGACATTTACCGCTTCTAAGCCATTTATTTTCGTTTCACAAAATTAATTGAATTTATTAGATATGACGACACACCCTTTGGCTTTTAGAAAGCCCAGATAATATGGTTGTTTAAGTGTTTTAAGGACAAACCTTAAGAGTTGCATGCAGCGAAAAATGTTTTTCAGAAAAAATTATGCAAAAAAAAATCCTTTGAAGTCGTGATTACCTTACAGCTGGTATAACGTAATGGAATGGTTATCAATATTTGTGCTGAGGTTTAGATTGATAGTGTAGCTCTCTAAGGAATATAAAATCAATATATTGGAGTAAGTTGGAAGAGAAACCATATTGCATGTCATAGAACGAATCCTGCAGTACATAAGCGTTTAAATATTTAACAAAACCACTTGCCCCAAATACGTTATAGTTTGGGAGTTACTTACTTACCTACCTGGGAGACACATTTGGATATGTGACAGGCCTTTTGCCTTATTCAGCTACGATTTAGTCTCAATCTTTAAAGTTCTTTTTACTTGATCCTCTAAAGATCCTTAAAAGTTCATGAGTAAATCTGGCCTAGTCATTCAACTTAAGTTTGTCAATAAAAATCTTCACATTTTCAAAGCAAATCACCCCAAAATTCTTCTTATTCCATCACATTTTTTAGAGGAACATAATACACCATAAGACAAAACATGTCATTCTTATAAATTAACATTGTTTTAGGGTTTAGTTTACTGTAGCTAGTTCCAGCAGGAAATCTGTTGTAGCCTAGAAACAATGGCCTAGAAACATGTCTTGTAATAATGCATGTGGTTCTTGTACTGAGTGCTTGAGTAAGCAAATTTACTCATTATCTCCCGTACAATGATACAAAACCTCGTCTTGTTTTAACTGACACCAATGCAAAGGGTACTGAACCCATATTTGTATAAATATTGTCAGACGTTGTGAAAAACTTTTTATATTGCGGGCGATGCAAGTAGAGCGGTCAGTTGCTAATTGTAGCAGAACAACAAAGTGTTTGAAGTTTTCTTTTTCTCCTTGTCTCGCATGTGATCTAAGCTTTAAGGGACATTACTTACTTACTTACTTAATTTGTCACTAGACAGGATTACGAGCTAGCTTCCCACATCAATATTTTTATTATGACAGATTTGTTAAGACATTTTTTCATAGCATTTTGTTTTATTTCGGGGTGTTTGTCAGAAATCCGTTGAGAGCAAGTCGCCGATAAAATAATTTTTTTCATATTTTGATTTGTTCGAGATGTCTGAGCTGGAGTTTGAACCACGGGCTCGCGTCTCATGAGCGACCACACTACCTGCTAGACTACAGTGACTTCAAAGCCATTGGCTTCTGTATGTGCGACCTCAGAAAACAATGTAACTCTCGTTTTCCATCTTCTGCGAAAATTCTGGTCTATGACTACTAATACATGTTCTACCATAAGATTTTGATATTTTGTGGCCATTGAGAAAGATTTTAAAAAATATTTCTTTTTATCACTTCATAGTAAATATTGAGAAGTTAACAGTTCTTGGTTTTTAGGATCTAATGAGCACATCATTATTTATTTAATCGAAGTATAAATGATTAGATATCTCCAACAAAAAACTAAGTATGAAAAAATCTTTCTTCGGCGATTAATTCTAAGCGGATTTCTGACAAAAAATCTAAAAGTAAATAAAAGTTTGCCATTAAAAAAATTTCTCAAAAATCTGTCGTTCGCAGTCGACTTTAAACTAACTGTAGGTCCCGCCTCTCATGTAAAAAATTAAAACACACAACATAATTAGCGTGAGAAGCTAGGTCGTAACTCTAAGTGATATGTTGTAATGTCTAATTATATATGGTTGTTCGAATGCTTTTAATAAAAGTCGAGATTATCTAAACTCTATTGATTCTCAAAAACAACTCTGCAACGTAGTTTATATTCCTTTATATTAGAGTTTGTCATCTGATTGGTAGATTGGGATTCGTAAGGCATTTTAGGGTAGGGTAATTTCACAATACACTTTCCTTATTCCAATGTTTTTTTTTAAATCTTCTAGTTCCTTCGTACGGCTTTACTTCATGTGCAATATCTTTTATGAATCTTTGACGTCATAAGCCACAAAATAAATTTCGAAAAAAAAATATTTGTATTTATTTTATTAATAATTTCGTCTACAACATTTTGGAGTAACAAATTTCAACTCCAAAAAAATAAAAACTTAATTCTTTTTGAATTTTCACATCTCAGTTGCATGTGTCCAGCATGCCTTTATCCATTAACGTGAATGTACATTCAGTTAAGATGACTTTCAAAATTTTATCTGCAACTAATTTTAACATCATAATCATACTTTTTTTTAGAAACAAAACTAAATAACCAAAAAAAAAAGAAGGAAAAGCTAACTGACTGGAGTCTGGAGTAATTTTGAAAAGTAGTAGCAGCAGCTCTAAAAACATGCAACCAACCAACTGAGCTAGACATCATCTCTCTCTCTCTCTCTAGTGCCGATACAAAATAAGAAACCAAAAAAAGAGTCTAAAAAATATGGGACATGAATGTCAAGTGTCATATAATAAATCACGGCAGTAATTACATGTGATAACTATGCTGCCATGATAGCTGCGAAGACCAATAAAACACAAAGTTGAGCGGTAAATTTTGCTATTGCAACACACAACAAATGCAACAACCAGCTAAAGCAGCAGCAACTAGAAAGTAAATATTGCTTTAAAACCGTAAGTAAATAACCAATTTTATACTGTTTTATTACGAACAATACAAGGAAAGCAGTTACAGCCAAAGAATGATGCCAATTCTAGACTCGCTCTTACATATTCTACACTCAGCATCCGTTTAATAATGCAGCAGCACCTTTTCTAAAATGGAACAAAAACTAAAACTCTAGGCACTTACAACAGACACAACTAAAGTGAATGTAATGTTTACAGTACAAGAAAAAAAAAAAGAAAAACAAAAAAAATTTTCAAAAAACATTGATGGTCCAGAGCAGACTGCTTTTATCACTTAACACGGCTGTTGTAAACGTTCGTAAAGAAATGAAAGAGTGCTTTTCCAGCTGTTGTCATTCAATATGTATTTGTCTGCTTAAAACTCATCAGAATAAATAATATTTTACTTTAAAGGCAATTGTAGACAAAAAAAAAATCACTTTGGTATTCAGTAAAATACATATTTTATGGCATTTTACGAATAATAATAATACCATAAGAGAACGTGCATTTCTTCTTTCTGTCTGCATCGTATTCATATGAAATTCCTTCATACCGTTATATTAGAATTATGACATCATCCATTACGCAAAAGAAGTCAATAAATTCCGTTTGTTGAAGTGAGAGCCTCAATCAAAATTTTAAGATTTATTGCGCACATGTTCGACATCCAGCTATTGGTGGATACGAATCCTCCTCACATATTATCGTCGATAGCTTACTTAACTTTCTTACTTAATTGATCATTACATACCTTTTTCACACCACACATGTTGTGTTTCTTATTTTAATCCATAAGAGATGGAAAATACAGTATAAAGTCGACTCCGATTTTAGATTTCGTTTTGTATTCGATGTCTGGGTGGTGGTTGGAACCACGGACTCATGTCTAATAAGCCAGCATGCTACCTACTAGATTACGGAAACTCGATAACATTTGTGCTTATGCCATTCAAGGGACCACACTTATTGGACTAAGCCCGGCTTGCAGTGAATCCTTAGTATTTTGGTTCTCAAATTCTTGGTGCCAGTATTCTGAATTTCGTGAACATATTCCATACAGAGCTTACAAAGATTATGCGTTTTAGTATGATTCCATGTGAAAGGATTCCAAATGATTGTTTAGCCTTCTTTATTCACCTCCGGGCATTTTCATGTGAAGCAATGGCAAGCAGAATGTCTCAAATTTGTCATTAAATGTACTGAATGGCCTACTAATTTGTAGGTACGTAAGTACGATAAAAAGTAGCACCCTTAACTAAGTCTTATATTACGATTTTTAGATTAGTAGCCTCATTGAAGTCGCCGTAGTTTAGTGGGTAGTGTGATGCCTTATTAGAAGTTAGGCCAAACTCCAACAAATTCAAATATGAACAAAAAATATTTCTTCGTCGACTTCTTCTCAGCATATTTGTTGCAAAAGCTCTCAGAGTAGATCGGAGTCGATTTTCAACTGGAGAACCCGCCACTAATGTATAAAATTAAGATACACAACATAAGCGGTGTGGGAAGCTAGGTCCTAATCCTAACGATTGGGTTGTAATGACTTTATGGTTATGTTTTGTTTTGTTTTATGTTGTATGTTATGTAGCCTCTCCTGTAGAATGCGGTAACCAGGATTGTAACTTTGGGCCCAGAGTAAATTAATTAGACTGCGACCATACCACGTAAACATTTGGTTTGATTTACAGTGTCGAATGTCTTTGTCAAATTCACAAAGATTGAATAAAGAGGCGAGCGCCATTTATAGAACTGCTCTGTTATTATTTACAGACTATGCATGTGGCCTTCACGTATTAGTGTAATAGCCAGCTGTTCATTCAAGATATTGACGGGTGATGTTTTAGTTGCATGAGAAGTACCGAGATCGATAGCTATGGTTTGACAGCTAAAAACGTCAAACTATGTTGATATTGCTATTCAGATAAATTGGAAAAGTTATCATGAATCGTTTAATTTCAGAACAATGCTTTCAAATTGTGAAAAGTTACTTTGAAAAAAATAAATTTCATTTCATCCACTTTATGGTTAACATACATACGTACGTAAATAATTGTTCATTACAACGCTTCACTCAGAATTGAAACCTATCCTCTCATACCACTTTTCGGGACCTACAGTTTAAAGTCGACTCTAAACAACTGATGTAGGAGAAACTTTTTATAGCAATTTTTATCTCACTTTCAGAGTTTTTGCCAGAAATCTATTGAGGTCAACATAATCGACCTAAATTGTACAGAATTGAAGCCACCATTTGGTTCATATTTTGACATTTGTTTAAATGACCAAACCAAACCATTAAATATGCATTCAAATTGAGCTTTTGGTGGATGGCTGGCTTCATCAGTCCTTATTTCTGACGAAATGAACAAGAACAAGTTGTTGTAACGCAGCTCAGCATATGGTGCAACTTCCCATATAATGACCTTAATAATCAATCGCCTTATTGAAGAATCCTTTGTGCGATCAACTAGTCAATCAAATACGCAATCATATCCGCACAATTAATACAATTAATACGAGCATATCAGAACTAGTCTTAGCTTTTATTGTTGCAAGAAACAATACAATACAGTTGGAAATACAATCACATGTTCACAACGCTTGTGATAGTTTCTAATGCTTAGAAACCTTTGAGATATCAGCAGCGATATCCTTTAGATTTTAAATTGATTTCTTTTATTTCATTTACAAACAATTTTGTTTGTGTCACTTTAAATACTTCTTTTTCAAAAAAAAAAAAATACTTGTTGACTATTTCTAGGAGTTGTATTACATACTCGTTAACCACATGTACTGCTTTAAGCTAAATTCAGTTAAATTCGTAAGAGCAATAACATGAAAGATACTGGATTTAATCATTTTGTTTATGTTACTGGATTTTATAGAAAGGGCAAGAGGTGTTATAAGTGCTCGCAGTTAGTGCAAGCTGTACGCATAAATTTAGATTTGAACAGCTTTTAATAAAGATGAAAATATGATGAAAATCATGAAGCCATAGTTGGTCGCTTATTCGTGTCACTTCTTATTCAATGTTGGTTTTGAAAGTCAATTTCGAACCACTTTTATTGCCCCTGGTTTTAAAAGATGAACGTTTTCAGATGATATGACAACTAACTATAAAATGTTTTAATAATTGAGTAGTTTTCCTATAAAAATTCGTCCATCTTACAGAAACAAGGTATAAATTTGGAATAGATTCTGTCGGCTTTATGGCACGGGGTTTTTAATTCTTAATACAGCGCCTGTGTAATGCTATAAGGTTTCGTTATGCAAGCCCTGTATTGTTATCAGTTTGGTTTGGTTTGTTATGTCTTGGAACTTTGTTTTCCGTTCATCAAATGCCTCGAATTTAATGCAATGTAACACGCTAAGGGCGACTTCCTCTTAACAAATCTGAGAGGAAATAAAAAATTGCAATGAAAGGTTTTGAAAAAAAAAAACAAAATTTTCGTTCGGAGTCGACTGCAAAATGTAGGTTCCGCCACTTAAGGAAAAAATTAACACACACAATATAAATGGTGTGGGAAGGTAGGTTATAATTCTTCTGACTGAAGGGTTATAATGACCAATTATGTATGTATGTACATATGTATGTAATTGAGTGTTTTTTTTATAAATTTTCGAAATTGTCCATCTTACAGAAACAAGAAGGTATACATATGGAATAGGTTTTGATCGTTTTTATCGCAAGAGTTTCCTTAATTTTTAATAATTTGCTTCCTTATGTATTGGAAATTTGTTTTTCCTGTAGCTTCCAACACGCAACACCTTATAATGATAATTGCTTCTATGCTTCAGCATCATATTGTAGGAATATGATGGCAAGAGTACTCTACTCATGTAGCAATGTAGTTCCATAATCGTTGACTGCTCCTTGAGTTTTGAAAACGATTTCCACACACTGGTCAGCACGGGATGTCAGTATGGTACTTTTTCTATGCGAAAAATATAATTTTGAAATGTTAATTGTTGATCGACTTTAAATTGTAGGACCCGCCATTTATGAAAAAAAATTAACACATACAACATAAATGGTGCGAGAGACAATTATGTCACATTGTTTTTAATGCTACGACCATATCTTAATACCTTGCAAGGTGTTTTTGCTTTAACTAAACAATTTCTCTGTTTTTTACGAGTTTGGAATATTTATAGCAAAAACTGCTGGTTGCCCATCATAACATTTGGCTTCTAACTGCCAACGCGTCATAAGAAAATCAATAAAAAAATCGCCAAATCAACGATTAACAGTAACGATTAAAATACCAACAAAAATTCAACTGAAAACCTATTAAAAATGAAGCAAAACAAAAAAAATGAAAATCTTGATCATTTAAAAGACTATGAAATCATAACCTTAAGGCATAAATAAGTTGCAACATTTTAATAAAAAAAAAACCAAAAAAAAAATTGAAATAAGCTTTCAAACTAAACATGCCACAACATTTCAAGTTGCACTCAACAAAAATATTTCTTTAAACAATTTTAAGTAGGCGTTTATTAGCATTATTTTATTATCGTAACAATTTTGTGAACAGCAACAGCAATTGCAATAGCAAATGCAACAGCAATAGCAATAGCAATACTGGTAACAATAAAACTATAAAAGAATTAAATTATAAAATAATTGTTAATTAAAGTCTGAAACTAAAACGCTATTCAAATTATGTTTTGACTGCCAATTACATTGAAATTTTTCAAAAGTTAGCACACAAAAAAAAAATTGTGCTGATTGAACTGAATTGTAATTTAAAAGTGTTAAGAATTTTATTTGATTTCATACATACATATGCATGTGTAGATGTGCTTATAATACTGTGTAATAAATATTTTTATAATTATTATTCGATGTTAATACAAATCAAATTGGAATGTAGAAATAGAGTTACTTTCAATCCAAATAGTCCTAAGCCTAGGCCATCAGAATCTGGCAATAACCCTGAGAGTATGCAAAATTGCAGTGAAAAGTTTCTCAAAACTTCGGTCGTTCGGAGCTGACTTTAAGCTGTAGGTCTCGCCACTCGTGTATAAAATTAATACACACAACATAAGTGGTTATAATGACCCATTATATATGTATGTATGTATCGTGTAAGTCGCCGTAGTCTAGTGGGTAGTGTGTTGGCTTATTGGACGAAAGGCCAGGGTTCAAATTCCCGGTCAGACATAAAAAAAAAATATTTCTTCGGCGAATTCCTCTCAGCAGATTTCTGGTAAAAACTCTGAGAGTAAATAAAATTGCCATGAAAAGTTTCTCAAAAATCTGTCGTTCGGAGTCGACTTTAAACTGTAGGGCCCGCCACTCATGTATAAAATTAACACACACAACATAAGTGGTGTGAGAAGCTAGGCCGTAATCCTGACTGAAGGGTTGTAATGGCCAATTATGTATGTATGTATCGGGTTGGCAATTTATTTGTTAAAATTTGAACCATCGGTTATTTTGATTCCTAAAATACTCGATAATTCGGGAGAGTGCGGCTGAGAGTGTATCATCAACTCATCATCGCATGACCATCCGCTTCATTTTCGCTTCACTAGATGGACCAATGGAAAACTGCACAATGATCTCATTTTCATCTTGGTGGGTGCGTTAATAAGCAAAATTGACTCACACATGGTCTCAGAGAAAACAATTCATCCATTACGAGTAATTGTTTGGTGGGTCATGCTTAGCCCATATTTCTTTGAAAAGGAGGACGGAACAACCATTACGATCAATGGAGACATCTATCGTACCATGAGAACCGATTTTTTTGTACCTGTTCTTCATTATATTAAGGTGAACGTGGGTTGATCCAACTTGTCACACATCTCATGCCACAATTGATTTATTGCGTCCAACTTTAGATGGCCATTGACCGTCAACAAGCTGCAATTTGACACCGTTGGACTCTTTTCTGTCTGTCAGCGTTAAAGAAAAGTATTATGCCGACAAACCAGAGGCAATTGAGTATTTGAAGGCCAACATTCGTGATGCCATTGCCTAGTTACGGTTCCATATATCGAAAAAGTACACGGAAATTGGTCCCATCGAATAAGGTGAGGCCAGCTGCGGCGGCCATATAAATGAAATAACATTCCATTTCTAACCGGAACAATTGTACTTCATAACAAAAAAATTTCAGACCGTTTTTGTTTTAAATTTGAACTTTTAAATCACCCACCCTATAATAGTCAAGAATTTAAATTGAATGTGAAAAGCTGAAGCTTTATTTATATATAGATGTGTAGGTGTTTGATTTTATAGTGCTCCATAACCATGTTTAGCCTTTTTATACGCTGAGTAGAGTATTGAACTTTCCAAAGCTTCAAGTGTACTATTTTCGACATTGAAATTCAGGGACTGTTTTGAAAGTTGTGTAGTTCGTTTAATTTTTCTTGTTATATTTAAGAAATTATATGAAATGGATGTGCTATCTCTTCTTGTAGTGCTTATATGTGACATTATAACGTCGAGTACTCTTATCGAACTCCTCTGTTTACGTTAGAATTCCTGCTCGATAGGCATTCCTACAAGACTTTGCATGTCGAATCGATGTTTAATGTACTTCCCGGTTCTATTGTTTTTCCTGGAACTCATTGAAGTCATTAACAATTAAACTCAAAAGCGCCATTTCACTGATTATTTAACGCCGATTCGAAGACTGTGTATTCGGTCAAAGCTGAATCTGCTTTTTCTTAAGGTACACTAACTTTCAGCGATGATGTAAACCAAAACCTTGTATACCATTAGTAGTAGAGCTGTGACCCTCTCTTCGTATCCCTTCTTAAATTGTTATTACTTCCACGTTGACTTCAGAATATTAGTTACGACCACTTCGAGCAAAAACTGCCTTAGTGGAATTGCAGTGAGCTGTAGTAAAATTCCGCTAAAGTCTGGTTTGATAATTTGCATTCTTGGAAGGTAAAACATATGAAAACAGCTTTCACTAATAAATCGATAATAGAAAACATGTATAGCAACATGTTATCGCCCTAAATATTGTGCATTGGTATGGAATCATTTTATAAAGGCACAATAAAGCAGGGGTTACCAACATTTTTTTGGTTTTGTATTAGTGAGTAAGAGAGAGAAAACAAATTGAGAGAATTTATTTATTTACTGTCAAAGAAAAATGTTAGTAATATAGGCTATTTTGGTTTTAATTTCATAAAGTTATACATCTTTGACTCAAAAATGAGGGAATGTTTTTGGATATTTTAGTAGGAGCTCATAAATTTCCTCACCTACTAATAGCAAATCTTTTAATATTTCAAAAATTTCCTTTCCTTATCCTTTAAGAACATATAAGGCATTGGATTGTTATAAAAGCATTTTTAAAGTATTTAATATTTAAAATATTTTTTGAGTGTAAACCTGAAAAAAAGAAAATGCCATAGCATCCGTCAACATGTGCACTCGCCACAGTCTGATCGACGACTAAATAAAAGAGCATAAGCAATGTGTCTGAATTCTCTCTGCACAATTGTGCTATGAAATGGTAATCCCTGCAGTAAAGCTTTCAAATACACTAGAAATGATAGAACGATTAAAATACCCAGTAAAAAAGAAACTTCAGTTTGAGGAAAGATTAAATTTTTAATTCGATTTATGAAATTATGACAACGTTTTTAATCTATTTCAGTTTGTAGATTAAGCACAGCCATAATTTTTTTTTTTTTTTTTTTTTATAATTTAGTAGAAAAGAGACCATTTCCCATACCAACCACTGTTGATGGAATTAATTTTTTTTTTGATTTTTTTTAATTTGCAATTCCATACAAGATTAATGTCACTTTTGTATATCACATGCATTTTTCATAGCATATCTATTGCAACTTTGTTACAATTTTACAATTTTACAATTTATTATGTCGTATTGACAAAAAAAAAAAAAAAATTAAAAACCCAACAACAAAAAACTGACACAAATTTTTATGCTTTATTTAGTGGAATAGTATGACCCGATGATGTGGTACCCTATACTTATAGCAATTTTTAATTCCATTTATTATAAGAAATTAATTTATGATTTGCAAAATACTCTCATAGGTTCAAAGTGAACGACAGAATTATGAAATCAGTACGACGAATACAGAATAATTCACATTTTGATGATAACAAATAGTTGGTGTTCAATAGTCCTTCCATTTTAGCATAAAAATACGCCAAGCAAATTCATGCATGACTTAAAACAGTGTTGAAATCTCCCTATATATCCAAGCGTACGTAGCCTCTCTGTAATGAAGCTCAATGAGACATTAGCGCCATACAATACATGTTAACCGCAGCCTTCGTCGCATACTCAACATGTTTTAATCAAACACCATTACATACTATTGGTGGAATTGAAAGATTTTGTGAAATGGTATGAATTTGAATGGACTCTACACCGTATACGTCGACACAATATCCGCCTTTTCTGTGTTACGGACCACTCTGACATAGAGGGAGACGAAAAGGCAAACGAACTGACGAGGAATCGGATCGGAGATGTCTGAGGAGGAGCCGATACAGGGGATATATACGCCTCTACGGCAATACTTTTTAAATTGGAATCCAACAAATCTCTGGTGGTCCGACATACTGGGTTGCCGAATTTTAAAACTGCTATGTCCATCTGTCAACAGCGGGAGAACCAGGGAACCCCTTGAGTTCGAGAAGAGTACGATTCGTTTTCTGACAGGAACTCTAATGGGAACAGTTCAATTGGCAGTTTTGCTGACAAGCTCGATGACAGAATGTTTAAAAATATGGGCATAGTACTGATGGCGGTTCAAGCCCACCATTAACGGATAATGACAAGGGGGCTTACCTCACACTGTGTGACACAATGAACCATATGGACCACCTAGTGAACTTGCTTGTAAACGGTAAACTACTCCTCACCCTAACCTAAGTCCCATAGTTTCAAGTGAAAATTGTGCAATTGATCATCACTTTTATTCAAAATAATACTTGTGCCGCTTGTGCAACAAACAAAATGCATTAGAAGATGTAACATTTGGAATTTAAACAGTCTAGACTTTACTTAAAAATGTTTTTCTGTTTAAAACTTGCAACTTGGTATCTGAAACGAGGAGGCAAGGCATTTAAAGCATCGCAAGACCTATGGAATTATTTGTGTTGAATTCCATCCTAAAAGACAACATTTTTCTTCTTTGTTCCAGTATGAGTCTAACTCAACACTAAGGTTGTATGTTCTTAGAACTTCTCAGTATCAGTATCAGTGCTCCATAATATTTACAAAATAAGAGCATTGTACCCTACCCAGCAATAAAAAAAATGCTTATTTTTGTAAAAAAAAAAAAAAAAATAAAAAAAAAACAACAACAACTGCAACTTGTATTAAATCATAAAAATTCAAATATTGATAGTTTTTTTATTGTTTGTTTGCAGTTAACGTTGTTGCTGGTTGCAAATAATATTTCTTTTGTTGTTGTTGTTGTTTTCTTCAGTGAACATGTTGCTTCTGAAGGAAGTAGGCGTTAATAGAAAATTCGAAAAAACTATTTCAATATGATTACGAGTGTTAAAGTGGATTTAAATTTGATTATTTGCTGCGTTATATGTTGGTTGTATGCCGCAATCTGTGGCTTTTGCTCTGCAACAATAGTGAAAACAAGCCTTGTGGTATAAATCCATTCGTGACAAGTGCAAGTTAATATTGTTCATTTTTATCTTGCTGTTGCTGTTGCTGTTGCTATTGCTGTCGCTGTTGCCATTATTATATTTTTTTTTGCGTTTCAATTGCAACAACATCCAGCAATCGTTTGATTTGTTATTGCTTCAATCGTTTCGCCTATGTGTTCTTTCTTCTTTCTTGTTTTTGTTTTCGTTTTTGTTTTTGTTTTTGTTTATGTTTTCGTTTTTGTTTTTGTTTTTGTGTTAAACATTTTTATGTCATAATTGAGTTGGCGTATTTTATGTCTTTCTGTCTTTCAATTCTTTTTTTTTTTTTTTTTGTTCTTTTTCTATTATTTTTTATCCAAATTTTTTGCAGTTGAGTGTATAATTCTGTTTTTTTTTTGTTTTCATCGAAATTGAACAATTTGTGTTCGGAGCAATCGCCATAAATAAATAACAACAACAACAAAAAAAAAAAAAAAAAAAAAAAAAATTATTTCATATTTACGCAGATGTTTGTCATCGCTTATCATGTGTATTTCAAGCAACTTGTAAAATATTTTTAAAGATGATGTCAAGTGTGAATATAGTTTCAATCTCTAGTGCAGTAGTAGCAGAGCATTTAATTGACCCATTTACAGTAGCGTCAAGCACTTAAATAATCCAACAAACTCAGATAAAAGTAATTACCACTTCTACTTAAAAACGTTATAATCATAATCACAACCTCTGTTTGCGGCCTGTTCTCACCTTAGTCATAAGCGAGACAGTATTTGTTCCGTCAAAAAATGTTAATGGAAGAAATTGCTTGAATTTAAACCATTGTTTAGTGCAATAGACAAAGGTCAGAATCAAAAACGAAATATGAAAAAAGAATACTTTCTCGGCGACTTCCTCTCAGCAGATTTCTGGCAAAAATTCTGAGAGTAAATAAAATTGCCATGAAAAGTTTCTAAAAAATCTGTCATTCGGAGTCGACTTTAAACTGTAGGTCTCGCCACTCAAGTATAAAATTAACACACACAACATAAGTGGTGTGAGAAGCTAGGACGTAATCCCGACTGAAGGGTTGTAATGACCTATTATATATGTATGTTGGGCGTTAGGGCGAAATATGTTGCCAGCTGTGTGACAATCCTACGAAATAAAGAATAACTGATAGCCAGAATTAGATACGCAACACTACATATGTCGAGATTTATATCAAGCTCTTCAATATTCGAATCAGTAAGTCAAGTAAGTACCTCAGGTCGGACATATCCAAGAAAACGAAACATGAAAAAATATTAATTCGGCAACTGCTTCTCAGCAGATTTCTTGCCAAAACTTTTGATGTCAATAAAATTGCCATAAGAAGCTTCTCAAAAATCTGACGTTCGTAGTCGACTTTAAACATTTCTTTCGGCCACTCATGTATGAAATTAACACACACAACTTAAGTAGTGTATGAGAAGCTAGGTCGTAAGCATAGCTAAAGGTTTTTTTATGATCAACTATGTAGGTATGTAAGTCTAGTACATTCCTGTTTCTTAACAGCACTAGGTTGTATTCGCCTTCCGACCAGTTAAAAGTATTTTTAAGCCTTCCTGGTTATATACAAAAGGGGGTAAATCTATGATCACATCACCTTTTTCTGTAATGCCAAATTATAACTGCATCTGATGTGTATTGCTTCCATAAAACCTTTCCTTTAATAAGTTGGCTAACATATCTATTAGTCAGGAGCATTTTATCCTGATTTGTTACAGAATTCCCCGAATTTTAACACCCCGGATATAAAAATTATCCGCTTAGTAGCACTGAAACTGATGTCAGCTTGATTTTTGCTTTTAAATGTACTGGAACTATGAAGCCAATATTCACCATTAACGCCATACGACAAACAAAATATAATTTGGAAAAAATAGCAAAAAATTTAACAGCGCAATACAATCCCATTGAATGTTGAATGTTCCTCATGGTTTCATTCTCTGCGAGACAGAGAAAATAATTCTCAGATATCAGGAATCAATCCTGATAGAAAACCTACCAATGCTTGTCTTTCGTAATTTGTAAAACTCTTCTTCTAAAATGGCCTGGTTCAAGTCTAATAGAAATCAATTCTGGGACTATAAAATCTGCTGCGAATTCGTCTATTTTAACAATTTCTTCGCAGTAATCTCGAAGTGACATGGGAGCCCAAAAAGTTACAATTTTGTTCTTTGTTATAAAAAATGATCAAAGCCCTCTCCGACTAGCCAGCATTCCATAGAATACGAAGCCAGTGCTGTTAAAGAAAGAAATTTTATCAGCTTGAATGACACTTGGTTATTTACTCTCAGGTGTGGTATTTCGATACAAGAATTCCCATCTTATAAGAACTGTCGTACAGGCATTTTTTAAAGGGCCTATATCCGGGGAATACTGTATTAGAATATACGACGAATATCACATCTCTACATGAGGTTGGGTTAATTTGGCTTATTAGGTTTTCGAAACACATTTATTTTTGCAATTTCTGCCATAACAGTAAACTAAAAACAAAATATAATCACTCAGGGCTATACAAGACTAAACAAATTCACAAGTTTTTTTCTATTTTGCCTTCTCAAATCCACGATAGGCTGCTAGTAATAGCTGTTAAATACGACTGTTAAACACCCTGTTAAAGACGACTATTAAACACGACTCTTTAAATGGTGCTAAGGGGTGGAAAATTGAAAAAGTTAAGGATTTGTTAACCCATGCTCGGACACCAGTAATATGAGGTTAAGAAACTCTTGTTTAACACAACAATACTTTAAAATAATTGCTAAAAGGACGCGGTAGTTACTGAAGCTACGTTTTTTGCGATAAAAACTTATCAAAATACCACCTATGCCCATATGAAACTGAAATTGTAGAACATTGATCAGCGATTTTAAGAATATTGAAGGTAAATGAATCGATCTTGATTCCACTTGCTATTGTAAGCGAAGAAGTGATAGGGGATCAATAGATTCTTTATAGTAGTTAATCATGAACTGGGCACAGTAGTTGAAATTATTAGGATCATAACGGCAACACATTGTTTAAGAGAATGTTCAAGTGGTTAGTGGAAGCCCGCAAAGGGGCCTTAACTCTTCATGCATTTCAGTAGCCATGCCCAAATATATTACAGTCCTAAGAAAGACATTCGGTTTGTACACCAAAAGAGAAAAGGGGAAATAAATCATTGTGATTGAGTACGCAATTGTCTAAGTCTGAATATTTGTATGAAGGTTAAATACAAAACATGACTTAAAGTGACTTCGAGGCTACACACTTTCGCGAAACGATGTCTGACTATTGCAATATTATAACCAAACATGAATAACAACCAGCAACTATGGAAAATTAGTAATTGAAACCTAAGATGTATGATAGAAATGGCTCTGGTTTAGTACTTTTATTTCGTATAGCATTGACTAAAAACAAGCCCCACATGTAGACACCAACTTTACAATGAAACTACTAAAGCAAGCAAAACTTAAGCAATAATATTGACATTGGAGAAATTTATATGCAGCACACTCATGACGGCCATATATTTCTCATAGCAACCGAAGGTTATGAACAGACGTCGGCACTAATAGCCACCGGTGGTCCAACATCTTCTGCTTTTTACACACAGAGGACAGGAACATCAACAATATTCGTTAAAAAAGCGTAAAATTGCTTTCCGTTTCTTGTCAGCTTCTAAAGAAGAGAGTTCATGTTGCTTTTTTTCAGCTTTCAGCTTTATACACTCAAAAAACTATTACAGTAGGATTCACTATTTTTCAATGCAATTCGCTAGTATCAATAAGAAATTATCTCCATTTTTGGAGGAATATTTGTCAAGTTAAATACGCAGTCTTTAGGGATTTAGAACTGTAAATATTTTCTATATTTTCCACTACATACATATTTACATGTTAATAGGTTACACTTGAAAATATTACTAACAATTTTCCTCTGGGTTAACATATGCCTCTCACAAATACACTCACATTTTTATCAAGTTCTCTTTGTGCCGACGTCTGGTTATGAGTCTACTGCAATCCAAAACTTCGTTTTACAGAGAGAGAGAGAGAGAGAGAGAGAGAGAGAGAATGTAATGACCTTTCAGTAGTGTCTGCTATAAAGATCAATGTGGTGTTGAAGTGTGTTTTCTTCCGTGAAACCTATGAAAAACTCCATTTGAACTCTGTATTTAAATCTGACATAACTTAACCTTGTAAACCATCGAACAATCTTTGATTTGCTCTGTTGCCTTATAATTTAAGCGTGTGCACATTGTTAAGGCAATTGGTATGTTACAGGACCTCTTGAGCAGTGAATATTGATCAAATTGAACATCGTAAGCAAGATAGCTGTATACAGTTTATTGTTTTTCGTATAGACGTAGCTATGCACACAGTTCTGTCTTGACATAAAAATTTCATTGTAATCATTGTGTTAACTTTTTGTGCGTACGGGAAAAAATACTAAAGTGAAGTAAAATTTTCTTTTCATACTTAATTTTGATTTTTAAAATTGAATTTTTTAATTTTGTTTGTTATGTACACAAAAGACAGAGTAATTTTGAAATGAATACTTTTTGAAGTATATTTTCAATTAAAATAATATCCGAATATGTTTAGTTTTTAATTAAATCACGATTTATGCTTGTCAATTGAAAAGAGCCTGTCCACGCAAGAATTCAAATTAGCATTTGAACTTAAAAAGAAAAATTAGCGGCAAATATTTATTATTGAGCCTGGAAAAAAAAACAAATAAAAACAAATGAAAACAAATCATTTAACGTTTTTATATGGAAATTAATTACTTTAAACATGAAAACGAGTATAAATATGCAATTTATTTCAGTTTGTTAACGACGACAATCAGAAAAAACAAAAAACAAATTCAACTGCACATTTGACAATTGTCAGTTTGACCCAAAACACTTAAATTTACACACATAAACATAAACATACATACTCGTACATACATGCATATCTATTTCTATTAAAATGTAAATTTAAACTAACCAAACCAACAACCACTGTACTCTGTCTGTGCTAGTCATAAAAAATGAGATCAAACAGAAACTGTCTTGTTTTACCAATAGACGTGCCTGCCTGCCTGCCTGCCTGCCTGCCTGCCTGCCTGCCTGCACTGATCCATGCAATAATAATACGAATACAGACATACTTACTTACATACATACTTACTAACTTTTTAGTTTAAAAACATATTCACTTATGGTATATGTATGTATGTATGTAAGTAAGTGTGCATATATATTTTTGTTTAATACGTATTAAGATTTTAAAGGAAAATATATACGCGATATTTATTTTAGTTTCTCACAAATAAGCATATCATGCCGAGATATCGGTTTTTATTTTTGTCGTTTCACTACAAAGAGTCACTAAAATAGTCATTTGATCTTGTTTAAATATTTTCATTTTCTTTTTTCGTTTGTTTTTTATTTTTCTTCTTTTCTATGGTGAATATTCACTCACTCACTCACTCAGACACTGTTTCGTTTATAAATTTTCCAGTTTCAGTTACAATTTCAAATGTAGAAGAAAAAACCAATAAAATTTGGCTAGTAATAGTTAGTAAGTTAGTAGATGATATTTTATGTACTCGACTATGTTACAACAATTTTATTGTATACGATTATTATGTTACTAAATACATACGTAATATTATTATATTATACACGGGCATAATTTGGTTCCACATGCTGCTGCCATACGGGCATAATCTTTATGGCGATGTTTATTATAAAATTAAAATAATTGTAACACGTTTATATACACCCTACGCCACGATAGAGAAATGGTGCTAGCGTTTGTAACACTTAACAGAACGAGCATAGGAATATAGATCTGATGCTCGATGTAGAGCAACAGACATGAATCGAACCCACGACGTTAATAGTGAGCATACTACATCTGTGTATCGTTTGCATCCCTAGATATTACTATTGAACGAAAGTCTATGAGGATAAATGTGGGGCAAAACGAAGTATATGCTGTCTAGAGGATATCGGATTCCAGATTACGGCCAATGTTATCAATGAATTTGTATATCTTGGATCCACCTTAAAAAAATGTCAGTCTGGATATTAGTGCAGAATCATTTTTGCGAACATTTGTTAGTATGGCCTCATTACGCAATTGAGTAGCAGAGACTTCTTTTGCGTGAGGCCATTAATACTCGCTCGTTGTGCTCTTGCTTTTCTATTACACAAAAACATCGACGCTGTTAGGCACCGAAGCAGCAGCCTTGAGAGTATTCTAGTGTGAGTAGACAGACGATGATTTCCGCATCTGATCCAATAATTTGCTTTAAGAGCTCCTCAATGACATGAACGTTATGCAGTGCACTAACATCCAGTGGATGTGTTGGCTCCGCCGTTTTGTTTAAATGGAAGAGAATGTATTAGAGGAAGTCGGCTTAGAATACGACAAGAAATCCTGTCATCGATTGGTGTAATCAGCAAGAACGAGAGGTGCCTGAAAGGATGTGTAAGGGCGGGCTGAAATATGATAAACTAGTTTTTACTGTGGCTATTTTAGCGGGTACTTTAGCAAATATAATTGTCCAATTGCGTGAGAAAAGCTGTCAGAGGCAGTTTAGGATCGGGCAGCGCTTTCTGAATGAAGCTCTGTTAATACGGGTTGCGTCAGACACAATAATTGTACAATACTTTTTTAATAATGAAAAGAATCGTAACTTAACGTAAGCAAGATACTGTGTAATATTTACTGACCTTTTTTCCCCTATAACGGATGTACTGTGTTTGGTTATGACCTAGCTTCTCACACCACTTATATTATGTGTAATATTTTTATAAATGAGTGGCGAAACCTAATACTTTAAACCGATTTCGAACGATTACAATTTTTGGGAGACTTTTCGTAGCAATTTTTACTTACTCTAAGCCATTATTACAACTTGCTTGAGAAATTGTTTTTCATTATTATAAGTAGACAATAAGGTAGCTGTGAGCGTTAAGCTAAAGGGAATGTTAAGAAAGTTAAGTTTATCTTTGAACTTGCAACTTCAAATATAAACAAAATGAGCAAACATAATAAAAACAGAAGCTCATCGTTATCACTGCGTTTATTGGAGCTGATGAAAATGAACTTGATTTTATCATTAAGTTGCAATAACGAAAAAAAAATTAAAAGTGACTTTAAAGTTCACATTAGCTAAAGTCAACTTTTACTAAACCCAACTTTAACGGCATATTGTAATAATGGCCTTAAGAGCTTTTACCAGAAACCTGCTGAGAGGAATATTTTCTTATATTTTTTGTTAGAGGTGGCCTCATGTCTAATAAGCCAACACACTACTTTCTAAACTCAGCCGGTCTCTTAAAGAACATGGTACTTTTACAATGCAGCTCCACCAACAGTTTATTTTATTCCTTAATTTTGTTTCAGTGTAATCATTCGAGTCTTTCCAGCTGAACAAGTGTTAGTCTAATAAGGTAGATCCTAATGTGATATTATTTTTAAGCTTTCTCTGGGATTTTAATGTTCACCTTAAAAACTCATATTTAAAGGCGAGGTACTTCAGCAGGCACTTTATGCTTTTGTATAAAACAGTACAGTGAGTACTAAAAGTATTTTTTTTTAATTCGTATAGGCATAGTTTTGGTAGTCATAGCAACAAAATTCATATGTAAAGAATCTCCTTGCATATCAAATTATGAAAATTTAACGGCAGACAGAAGATGAGAAATAAAAACCCGCTGGAAATATAGACAAGGTTTCGAATACTAGGAACTATGCATACCTGTTTGGCCACATTGCAAGCGCTTATTAAGATACTAACATATTAGATTTGCTAATACTTTTCTTTTAAAGACAGAATCTGTGCATAGGTCTTTAATGTCATTGCAAGTGCTGCTTTAGTCTGTGGGTAGTATGTAAGTATTAATGTAGGGAATGTTTCAACTTTCAAAGTAAAAGTTATGCTCATAAGAGATCGTACAGATCAGCGTTTAGAAATACCACCTAAAAATGAGCATTTTTTCTGCTCTGCCATTTATTACAAAATTCTTAATTTTTTTTTAACAAATTTCGTCAATCCATAAAGTTATTTTAAAAAAAACATGCAATGTACAGCATCCGACAGTGGTCAATACTGACTGACTGTATGTTTCCTACTTGCCATCGTTTCGCTGTTGTCGTTGTAATAAAATATAAATTTTCTGTTTAATAAAAACAAAAAGAAACAAAAACAAAAACAAAAACAAAAAACGCTCAGCATGTTGTAGTAGAAGACAAATGAGTCTTTTTATTACAGATCATGTGAAATATAAAGATCGCCGTTTGGTCTCTTGTTTTGTTTTCATTTCTTTAAATGCCGAATAGGGGTTAAACTATTCATTTTATTTCTTGACCTTATGGTTTCCTTTTTTTTTTTTGGTTTTGGGAAACAAAAACAAATAAAACAAAATGCAAATACGAAAATGACTTCAAAAATATTAAATCTTCGGTTTCTTTTCAAAAAAAAAAAAAAAAAAAAAAAAAAAAGAGTTAACAATTTATTGTTACGGAATGATGATAGGTTTATGATGAATTGTGTGAGAATGTCTACTCAGTTTTAAATTCATGACTCTACACAAAATATTCAAGGCATTTTTGATTACTCATAGAGTACGATGCACAAATTTTTTCAATTTTCAACACATCACAAAAATAGAATTATTTTGCAGTTCATTACGAACTCCGCTTTACGAATATTCATTTCAATTATAAGAATCTGGTAATAAATAAACATTTTTGCTGATCAGGAACTGCTGGGTAACATTATGTGCAATGTTATCATATTTCCATTGTTTAGAGAAACCATTAATTGAACATGGAGAATGATAACACAGACTAGGTGCTCATTTGAACTCGCTTGAGCTATAAATCGGCTTGGCTAACTTATCACATACATACATAATTAGTCATCCATAATTGGTCATAATAATCATTCAATCAGGATTACGAGCTAGCTTCTCACAACACTTGCGTTGTGTGTATTAATTTTATACACGAGTAACGGGACCTACAGTTTAAAGTCGACTTCGAACGACAGATTTGTTCAGAAACTTCTCATGGCTTATTAATTTGAGCACTTTCTTTCCCCCTTGGTTATTATAGCATTATGACATTTCAGTCTGGATTACGAATTAGCCTCTCACACCACTTGTATTGTGTGTTTTGATTTTATACATAAGTGACGTTACCTACTTTTTAAAGTCAGATCCTAATGACAGATTTTTTAAGAAGATTTTTACGAAATCTGTTAACAGGCAGTCTCCGAATAAATATTTCATTTTTTTTTTATTTTTTTTATTTTTTTTATTTTTTTTTTATTTTAAGTCTATGGAAATCCTTACAGACTATAACAATTATATCCTTACAATTATTTCAACAACATTTTCCAAGAATGGAAAAAACAAACAATGAAGATTATTAGTTAAGTGAGTTAAGTGTACAATTATATCTTTTTTAATGGCTTCAAAACTTTTGTTAAAATCATTTGTTGAAGATGTCTGACCTATGGTTTAAACTGTGGCCTCAAGTCTAGTAAGTCAACATACTACCTACAAGACTACGGCAACTTCTTGCATGCTAATACTACGGCTACTGCAAGTGTAATAGGTCCCAAGGCAGTGTTGAAAAATTCAGTATTTTTGTATTTTTTTCAAGACTTTTTCATTTCAGAAATATCGCAGTAGCCCCGCGGAGCTTTCAGTACAGTTTTTATGATTACATATTTTATGTCTTCCGCTATTAATGCATTAGCAACATATCCAACGTAATGCTAAAAGTAGAATTGAGTTTTGCCGAACCATAATGTAATTTCGGTAAGAATTTGCATTGCTCTTCATATGCTAAAAACGAACGTATTACGTTCCATCGACTCAGACGCTGATCGCAATTGAGCACTACTAACGAATAATGTTCTTCACAATGGTAATACAGGTCAACCAAGGATGCTCCCTATCACCACAGCCATTCATAATCGTGTTGGATAATATCACAAGCGAATTCTGTTCTGAAAGAAGAGAAATAACATGAAGTCTCTCGCGAGGACTTGAATTATGCAGAAGATATTTATCTACTCTCGCATAAAGTCTCCAACATGCAAACAAATCTAGAAAATTTAGAAAGAATAGCGCGCAATATTGGACTTGAGATAATTATCAAGAAAACCCAAACCAAATAGTATACGGAGATAGCTTCTGGTATCTAGACAGTATACTTAGTGATAACAAATGGCGGAGCAGAACATATGTAATCAATAGGCTCAGCTAGTATGGAGAAACAAACCAAAGTCACAATTTTTAAAGCATGTGTACAGAAGTGAAACCTGGAAATATCGAACAAAATTGCTCTAAAACTATAGCAAAATATTCTTGCTTACAGGGATCTCTGAAACCGTATTCAACTTGGAACGTATAACAACTCAAATAAAATGTGGTCAACAAAGGAAAACCTGGGAATGGAAAGAAGAATAAAAGCAGTCAGCCGCATAAGAAATCATATGCAATTTAGACTACCAAGTTTACAAGGTATGATGTAGAGAGTATCTTTAAGAGTCTGGCTATAAAATGGCCATAAAAAATTTCTGTTTTAAAAGCATAAAAACCATGCATTGTATTTTATTAATTTTTGTTTTTAATGCAAAGTAAACAGCATTGTTGATTATTTTGTACTGAAATACCACCCAAATAGCATCACAGTCGAAAGAATGTAATTTTTGGTTAAGGACTGTGTAACTGTGTAGGTTACTTTAGGCATTGATAATATTTTTATTAATTATTTATAGCATCAACTGCATGAATTCCTTGGCCTTTGCATTATAGTCCCTATTGTAAGGTAATTTCACGGTCTGCAAATTATTCACAAATAAAATTATTGACAGCGTCAAGATTATCCATTCTGAGAAATTTTTCTCATAAAGTTTTCAGATACAGGCTTCCTCCGTCTCTCTCTCTCTCTCGCTGTCTCCTCCCTTTGGTTGTTTCCTTTTATAAAATTATGAAATTTCATGCTAATGTAAGGATAATAACATTTGAAATATGCGAACAATTTTTTAATGAAAAGTCTACTCCACGACAATATTTATTGCAAGCAATTCAACCATAAAGTGGAAAACATTTTTTTTTTTTTTTGGTTCATTGCATCACAATTTGTTTTATTAAATTTTAAGAATCTTCTATTCCTTATTTATTTTAATTCCTTCTTTTTATTTTTTTTTATATTATTTTTTTGTTTTTGTTTTTATTTTTGCATTCAATCGTGTCTTTTACGCATTTTTAATGATATTCACATGTCAAGAAGTTTGTCTGGCTGCTTTAGCTTTTTCGCTTCAACGATTTCTAATTAAGTTTACATGGTTGCTTAGCTTAACTATAAAAAAAGAGAAAAAAAATACAGGCAATACGATAAAAATCACTGTGAATTTTTATATAAGAACCGGCAATACCATGTCAATGTTCTTCCTCTTGTTCTTTTACAGCTCTAATGGCAGTCGGTAGCAGCAGTAGGCGCAAATTGAAGATTTGAAAACGTATTTCGTTGTCTTCGTTTTTTTTTTTTTCGAACATTTCATTCACATGTCTTTTTAATTATCCTGAGAGTTGGTGGTTTTTTTTTATGGCCATTAAATTATGCAGTTTTTCTATATTCAAGCCAGTCAAGCCAAGTCTGTCTGTCCATTCTTCCGTTCGCTTAACTCTTTACATTTGCAGTCTGTCTGTCTGTCTGTATATCTGTCTGTCTGTCTATCTATCTGTATGCTCTGTCTATTTGATTGTCTTTATTTGGAAGTGTTGCTCAAGTTGTTGTTCCTTTTGTGTTGTGTGTGTTTGCTATGTTTGATGTTTCTCAGCTTTGTCAGGTGTTAATTAAAGTAATAAATGTTTAATTAAACGCTCTTTTTTGTTTTCTTCAACTTCTTCTTATTTTAATAAAATGTTAAGCTTTTATAATTTTTTAGTATTTATAAGCGTAAATAAATGTTTCCTAAATGCAAGGGAAGAGAATGGCTATTAAATGTTTCTTTCCTTATGGGTGGTCACATTCAAAGTGCCTGTCATTTGAGCTGCAAATTAACTAAGTTAAGTGCAGGGTTAATTTAATATGCCAGATAAATTTTAATTTCCTTTTCAATGCCAATCTAAGGTTATGGTTTGAAATGGCCATAATTATAGGCTAAAATAGTAATAATAATATCGTATTACCAGCAATAGAGTAATTAAAGAAAAGTTTTTTCATTATATCGTAAGTACTTCGTACATTAATACTTACGATGTATTTTTTTACTACTGAATACTGATTGCATCTTCAAATTAAATACCTATAATAAATGATTAAAGCTTAAAGCTTGAAAATCTATTTACGTATGCTAACGATAAACCTTGTACGGCGATAAAGCCCGCGCTCCATTTTATAAAGAAGCAATTTGTTGGCTTCTTAACAATGTCTGTTTTAATATGTCGCACATTTAAAATCCTTATAAATTGTATTTTCGAATTTTTAACGTATCTTGGGGCTGCTGTATTTATCGAGTGTTCCATATATCGGTTTAAATTTGAACCATCAATTATTTCGAATCTGACAAAACTCATGTCATTCTATTCTCTCACAAAATTCGATATGTCATCTCCACTGTACGTAAGGAATCAATTTACGCTTGGAAATGTATTTCCAATATAAAAACAATTGGTCGGGCAATTGCACTAAAATGTTGTAAAAAAAATTCAGTCTCTGAGAAGGACCAAAAGTGCCCAGTATACGCAAGTGTATTACTAAAGTTCGTGAAACTGGTTTCATTGTTAATGTGCCAAGACGTGAGCGTGGTTGACAGTCTACGTGAGAATCCATCAATATTAATTCTTAGTCGTTCTCAAGAATTTCACGCACCAGTTTACATCGAATCTCGGAAAGATCTCGGGATGACGCTTTGCAAAGTATAATTTGCAGCATGAGCTTTGTTTTCGCTTCGCTAGAGCGGCCAACAAGAAACTCTACGATGATGTCGATTTTGGTAAAAAATTATTATTTCGGATGAAGCTCATCTTCATCTTAGTGAGTACGTTAATAAAAAATTGCCGTCTTTGGGACTTACGTGATTTTACAGAAGCCAATGCACCCATTACGAGTGATTGTTTGGTGCGGCTTATGGAGCGGAGGCTTCATGGGTCCATATTTTTTCGAAACTGAGGACTACGCAACCATTACGTTCAATGGAAAAACCCATCGCACCATGATAATCGATTTTTTTGTACCCGCTCTTCACTGGATGGTGCAACTTGCCACACAGCTTATGGCACAATCGATTTATTGCGCCGAACGTTTGATAATCGTTTAATTAGCCTAAATGTTGATATCAATAGCCTGCCAAGAAGCTGGGGTTTGACACAGTTGGTCTACTTCTGTGGGGCGCCATTAAAGAAGAGTGCTATGCCGACAAACCAGAGACAATTGAGCAAATGCTGACTAACACTCATGATGCCATTACCGAGGTGTTTCGGCGTCTTAAGATTTTTTCTATAAAAGAAATTGGAGTAATTGTTTCACGTATCTAAATGGAATCAATCAATTACGATTTTCTGCCAATTAACTAATAAATTTCAAATAATCTCATCCTTGATTGAATAAATTTTGACGGAAATTCGCTAGCCAGGCCATGATATTTGATGAGCGAGTGTTGAGGCACACTTGGATTATTTAAGCGAACGGAGCACGTTATCCATCGTAATTTGTAGATGTCTGGTAATATATTCCCGAAACAGCAATAGAAATGTTGCCAGCGTAAACTATGGTGTTATTACCAGAAGATTCGAGCCATTTCAAGACTGATTCGAGATTCTAGAGAAGTGGAGATAAAATACCGCCTTGTGGTTTTCCTCTACAGACAATTCTCTGACAATGTGTAGCCCCTACTGTGAAGTTTACTACTCTCGACTTAATTAGGAGGAGCTCAATAAACCTTATCAGATCCTGTCCGAGTTTGAGAGAATTAAGAGCCCTAACTATAGCATCCGGATTAACGTTATTGAATGCAACTTCAATGTCCAGGAAAATGACCAGAATGTATTCTTCAACGTGCAGGGCCATTTCCATCCCTCGTGTAGGAATGTTTGGATGGAGATAGAAGTAATAGATCAATCGGGGCCCTAATATAAACATCAAGGGCTCTTTCCAAACCAATATAGGATTGTATAGCTAAAATTTTTGCACCTCTTATCTATTTATCTTTCATTTTCACTAATGATTCGATTACTTCTCTTCATGCCATTCATTTAACGCCTTTGCCATATTTTTCTTCTGTACGACCATCTTGACCATCCCTGATATGAGCTAATCACAAACCATCTTCATGTTCTGACAAAACCAACAATGAATACGATTTGAATACTGATACTACTCACCACATTAAATAACTAAACTGCGAAAGTAAAATGGAATTCACTAAAAGTGTCATAATATGAAAAAAGTAGTTCTCTCGCAAGAGAAAAAACATCAAATTTTAGGCTTGTAGTGTACTCACTCACCATTAAGGTATACCAAGCATACTTTATAGACTTTTTAAAAGATACATACTTTCTTAACTTCTGTCAGACCACTCCTCTGAGACCATCGGCAAAATATAAGGATTATGAGCTTAAGATTGTGGCAGTAAAAGTGTTCCATCGTTTCGGTGCCTTATTCCTCATGCCCTGCATTCATCATTTTTCCCCACACCAATGCGACATCTAAGTGTAGTTCTTACTCGAACCATGCAAATTTGGTGAATTCTTTTTAAATATAGAGTCCACTGTTGACCGTATATTGCGCAAATTTTTAACTTAATCTGGCGAATTTGATCGTCTATTGCCGAATTTTAATGTCATTCGGATAAAATTTATGAATTTCTGTTAGAAGGTAAAGTTGGAGAGAAAATTCTGAGTTTTAAATTTGATCGAGTCAGTGATCGAGTAAATATCGATCTTAGGTGCTGAGATGCAATGACTATCTGATATTAGATTGTCTAAGAATTTTTTTTTCAGAAAATATCCTTTAACTTTACTCTATGCTTTCTTTAAAATTTGTGATGGTGTTAAGATAATCAAAAAAGAAAAGAAAATTTTCTCCTGCGTGTCCCATTTTTAATTTGTCAATAAGTTACAGGAACAGAAGACTCAAGAAACGAACTTGATCGGTAACTATCGATAAGTGAAAAAAATTTCTAATTTGTGGCATTCTGTTATCATTCCAAAAAATTGGAAAATCTTTGCTTCGTTGCCGTCAAAAGCATAGGAAAGTTCAAAACTCATTATGTTCCAAAACAAAGATTCTCTGCTGGTGCAGCGCAACGGTCTATTTGATGTCTCATTAGCTTTGATTAGTACACTCCATATAAGTTTTCATTCTTCATTTTATGATCAAAACAACGTGTATTACCAATAGAAGCCACATATCACAAGCATATTTGTAAGATTTAAAAATCTATTAAAAAATCATCACTTGTAGGCAAAATATCATCACCATCATCACCATCATTATCATCATGATCATCATCATCATCTGTGAGCAAAGTGTTGAATACGTAAGTCCCGGCGGCAAACATGAAAATATTGTTAACAGTAATAAGGAAAACAAGTGTTTTACTCATCCATGGAATAGAGTAAACAAATCTTAAAAATTATGACATGTAGGCACTGAATATCAGAGCATACAGTATCAGTTTATGTACCACAAGACCAAGTAAAAACATAAAAAAAAATTTTTTTTTACATAAATTCGCCATAAAAAGTAATTTTGTATAGAATTAAAGTAGATGGGATGTATACAGGAGCATAAAAATATATGAAAAGAAAAGAAAAAACTAAAGTTTCTAATCTTTAGAGGCATAAACAACATACATATGCAGCTTCTTCAGTAGCAGCAAGTGCATAAAGGAGGCTTTAACAAGCAGGCTAAACTGAACAAGTAAACAATATTTTATTGGCATGTTAACTAATGGCCAATAGTTCAAATATCTATTGTTGCTTTATATTGCTTTTGCCTAGTGTTTGGATAACATGCAGAGAAAAAAAAACAGAAAAAAATTGAGTTGCCTTAGTTCTTCTAAATGTTTGACATCACAGCCAGCCACTACTCTTTGGAGTTCGATTAAAAATTACTATTTGTTTCGAGTTGAAAATGTTTTATTTTGTTATTCTTTTTCATTTTTCATCATCAAATTCATGATGTTAAAACCTGACCTTTTTGGACGTTGTGGCAAAGCAAAAAAAAAAAAACCAAAAAAAAGGAACAGCTTCAGTCAAATGAAAGAAACACAAAAAAGTTCTTCAGCGTAAAGAGAAAGGTGTTTAACGGTAATTTTTATGGTTCATTGGAGAAAAAAGGTTTTCTTTTTAACTTCTGTCCACAAAGTGGACACCATCAACAGAGATTAACTAACAAACATTCTTTCTTTTTTTAAGTATACAATCGTGTTAAAGATCTTGTTATAATTGCTTCTAAAAAAAAATATGAAATAAAAACATGAAAAATGGTAAGAAGACCACAAGACTGCATGATAAGTTGCAATTTTCTTAAACAACTTTACTAGCGCAAAAGAAAAATTCAAGCAATAATTAAACAGAAACAAAAACTTACACTCAGTACAAGTAAATTACAAAACTATTCGTGGCAGCATGGCAAAACAACAGAGTTAAGTAGCACACTTTAAAAATTTATTACCTCTTACTGTAGCTTATAGACTTTTCAAAACATTAAACGTTGTATGGAAAGCCCTTGTTAGAATTTTAGTCAAATGTTCCTAAATTTCTTTACAATATCTAGCACAGGATATTGTTATGCCACATGCATCATAAAATCTCACCCAAATAAGTGTTTAATGGATCTTATTAACTTTTGAAGTAGTAGCTCTTAAGAAACGGGAATTGATGGTGCATTTGAAAACCAACTGTGTAGCAAGGAAGCATGGAGTACGCCAGCACATGTTGTCACTTTCATTCTTTTAACATACAAACTGATCATTAAAATTGCCATAAAAAAGTTTCTCAATAATCTCTTGGTCGGAGTCGACTTTAAACTGTAGCTCCAGCCACTCATGTTTCTAAAACAATAAAGTTGTAAAGACCAATTACGTATGTATGTATGTATGCATGTATGTATGTATGTATGTGTGTTTGTAATTGCGCCGAACAATAGATCATGCGGCCATTATCTCCTCAGGATTTCTTGAACCGAACTAACATACACAATTGTACCAAAGCCCTTTGCTGTTCTGTACAAAATTTAGGCAATCAGAGGACCTGTCTTTGACATAAAGAGTTGAACGTGGTAGTAAACCCAAATTTTTTCCGAGATTAACTATGGTTTAAAAATTAAGACAATATTTGTCACTAAGCGACTGATAATTTAGATTCTGGTATACATTTTGCAAATTACGATGCCATGATGTTATGATATCACATTCAAAAACTGATGTTGGTTATAAGCAGATGTCGACTCCAATATCCCCCAGGGGCTGAATATCTTCGGCTTTTGACACACATAGGACACGAACGTCAACAATGTTCTATAAAAAGAGCATAAAATTAGATTCAGTTGCTTGTCAGCTTTTACAGAAGATGGTTCATTTCGCTCTCTTTCAGCTTTCAATTCATTATACACCCAAAAAACTATTACAGTAGATTTCACTATTTTCCAATGAGATTCACTGATAACAATGAGAAATTATCTCCATTTTTGGAAGAATATTTGTCAAGTTAAATACGCAGTCTTTAGGGATTTAGAATTGTAAATATTTTCTATATTTTCCACTACATACATATTTACATGTTATTAGTTTACTCTTGAAAATATTACTAACAATTTTCCTCTGGATTATCACATGCCTCTCACAAATATGCTGACATTTTTATCATGTTCTCTTTGTGCCGTAATCCATGTTCTCTTTGTGCAGTAATCCTTACTGTACCTAGTTTGTTTTGAAAGTTGAAGTTGATATTCAATAAAACACCTTCTCTGCTTATACTGTGAATCATTTTATAGCATTAATGATGCTCACTAGAACTGAAATTCGAGTCAGGAGTACTAAAGGGTTCTTGTCCATAAGTTGCTAAAGTAATGTTACACCCTTTTAAGTAGCAGTTACTAACATAAAATGCTTTGAAGGTCACTGAGTATCGATTCGCATAGACATCAACTATGACAGGTATTCCGATAAACTGGCTATATGCCATGACCTCGCTAATCGAGCAACAAACACATTCCAAATTTTCCTTTAGTTCTACAGCAGCTTTCTGTTAGTGATTTATTCCAAACACCACTCACTTCAAAAATATAAGAAGCCAACAGTGCGTTGAGAAGCAGCGACTTAAAGAATTTACAGAGTTTTATATCGTATCATCAAACTTGATTGCAAAGTCATCTGGATCAATGTGGCCATGCTTACATGTCAGGTCAGGACCGACTACCGCCGAGATTGAAAGTCTGCCGAAGAGGAGGAAGCTGTTATCCATTTTCTTTGCCAATGCCCATCTCACGCGGGTTGTAGACGGAAGTTATTTGACTCACTATTCCTTGTCAGCTTAAAGGAGTTATCATCTATTGATGTCAACGGTATAGTTTCGTTCATAAACCTTTCAGGCTGGTTTCCAGCCTACAGGAGTCGTGTTTTTAGAGTCGCTGCGTTGACCAACGTCTTCGATGAGTTCGGTGGAATTCAGTCAGTACAGAGAATGCGTTTACCCATGGCATTACTACCACTCTAATCTAATCTACATCGCTTATCTCACTGTGTTAACTTGATAGGCAGTTAGCAGTTATAAAATTAAGAAAACCGTGGTTTTGCTTCATACTACATGGCGAAGACAAAATCATTTTTCTAAAATAAAATCTGTGGTTATTTTACTGTGTAGCGCTATTGAAAACAAAAGACTTAAGAAAAGAACTTTTTTTTTACTTGTAATTTAGCAATTTCCACCACAAGTTCTAAGAGATTTTTTTTTTGGGTTTTTCTATTTCAAATTCGATGACAATAGCATTCAATAATCATTTCAACCACAAAAAAAAAAAAAAAAAAAAAACGCATTTTAAAGCAGTAACTTGAAAATATAAAAACCATTGAAACTTTAAATTGTTGTTGTCAAAGTAAATCAAATATTTATTCGCAATACAAAACATACATTAAACAATTGAGAACGCAGACTTCTTCTTCTTCTAGTGATTGATCTCTACTTCGATTACAATTCATATATTCTTTTTTCAGTTTCAGTCTTCTGTTCGTGTGTTTGTGTGTTTGTATTAAACGTATTCATTTATTTCTATTCTCAAACTAAAATACTAAAAATCTTCTAAAGTTTCGTGCTTGTTGTTGTTCTTGTTGTCTAAAGTGGTATACACGGTTTGATGTTCAACTGTCATGTTTTCTAGCAACACATCACATCATTCCGACAACTCGAGTCATTTGTGGCAATTTTCACATCAAAATGTTGATATTTTATGGTGGTTTTCATACATACTACGAGTATACGAGTATATACCAAGTCCAACCAACATACTGACTGTATTCTTGTTTTTTTTTGTTTTTGTAGTACAGAATGCATATAAAATTAACTTTTGAAAGAAAAAAAGAAAAAAAGAAGAAAAAAAATTGAATTTTTGCTTTAAACTTTAATTTTTTGAGAAAAATCTTTAAGAAATCTCAACTCTAAGCAAACAATGTGTGATTGATTGTCACTCTAATAATTTCCAATGACAAACAGATAAAATTTTACTACTACTTGTAGTCGTAGTTTAAAAATTTTTTATTTTTCGTTTCTCTCTAACAAAAATTGCAAATTCTTTGGTTTCTTTATAAATTTTTAAACAAAAATGTGATGTGACATGACAAGTAGCCAAGCATTTCAATTTCAATTTCAGTTTCAATTCAATTGTATTGAGTTTCTAAAACAAACCCAAAAAAAAAAAAGTTTTCAACAAAACTTTAATTTTTTTCAAGGTTTTTTTATATTTTTTGGATATTTTGTTTGAGAATTTTTTTTTTTTGGGTTGAAAATCAAAATTTTAATGAAAATGTTTACAGAAATCTTTGCAATAATTGGCTAGAATTTGAAGGAAATTTAATGTGCATATGTCGGGTTAGGTTAGATTGAAGTGGCAGCTTTTATCCCAAAGCACATCTGTTGTGACGCTACTATTAAGCGCATTCCCTGTACTAACCGAATTGCAAGCCCATCGAAGAAGTTGGCTGGCACAGGGGCTGCTCAAATTATTCACCTTCAAACTATTAAAAAAAAAAAAAAAAACATGTGAGCTTCCAACATTCCTAATTGCGTACCATGACTGTAACAGAATGTATTCGCAAAGTCTAGGTTGTGTTTCAACGAGTTTTCCTAAGGACAGCTAAGAGAAAAGATTCTTTTTAGAATGTACTTAGATATCATCATTGTGTAATCCTGTAATGAACGTTGATCCCAATGCAGACACTGCAACTATCCAACAAGATAGGATACCAATGCCTACTACAGTTCGACTTGCTTAGCAATGTCGACACCCGAAAAGAGATTTGATATCGCAAACATAAGCGAATTGTATACATACATGACATACAAAATTGTTTATTACAAGCCTTTAGTGAGGATTACAACCGAGCTTCTCATACTATTTTTGTTGTATGTGTTAATTGTACACATCAGTGGCGGGACTTATAGTTTAAATTCGACTACGAACGACAGTTTTTTGAGAAACTTTTTCATGGCAATGTGCTGTCCTTGCACTGACCAACTTCTTCCCCCCAGTTTGATGGAACTTGGTCAGTACAGCGACTGCGTTTACCTGTGGCGTTACAACGGGTCGCTATGCTCGATCAAGTGAGCTTCCACTCCAATCTACCTACCTATTAATGGGAATTTTATTTACTCTCAGAGTTTTTACCAGAAATCTGCTGAAGAAATATTTTTTATTTCATTTTGTTGGAGATGGTTGACCTGGGTTCAAGCGGTAGCCTCACAACTAATAGGCCAATACACTACCTACTAGACTACGGCGACTTAAGTGAATAGTTTTGGATTCCGAAAAATAATACTTGGATCACGGATAAATGCATCAGTTCGGCTATATAGACTTGAGATTTATTTCACTTCTAAAAAATATTAATTAGGATAAGGGGAATTTTTATTTACAGTCATTACAATTCCGCGATTGGCAACCAATGGACAAGTTCCAGCAAATGCTAGCGATAATGGCCTACAATATAAGTTTAAGCTCCTCTACCTAAAGATTTGAGCAACCAGAAACCTTAGGATCTGTATAAGAAATCTTTACATCTGTGCGGGTGACATTACTGAACGCCGGCTGAAGGAGAACATTTACGATCTAATTCAACGATAGATTTATCATTTGTAAGTCGGATGTGATCTTGAGGTGCGGGTCAACAAAATCTTCTAAAGTTTTCAAAATATTCAAAGTGGTTTGTACAGTTAGAAAATTTAAGGCATTTTGACAGCCAGATTTGGATGCTTTTCTTATCAATTTAATAGATTTTCTAAGCTGATATATAATGCCACATTTCAAATGTAAATTGTTTTCAGCAGAGATTACAACATGAGCTTCCTTGTTGCATGTGGAACGGATACGATCGATACTGATGCCGGTCTTATGGTCACAAGAGAGCTACTTAGATGATTACATATCATATCCATGTGCTGACAATAGGCTAGAGGCCACACAGGCGCTTTATATACTCTTTACTTAGTGACGCGAGATGAATTGGATGGCAAGAGTTTAAGGCCTAAAGATGCAAAACAGATGATGACATATCTCTTATTTCTCCTGACATTATCTGCAAGCAATCTATGCTCAAATACAATAAAAAAATGAAATAAAAAACAAAAACGGTTGGAAATTTTGTCAACTTCTTCCGGTTAGAACTGGGCACCTCATTCGATTGGAGCAATTTTCTTGAACTTTTTCGATTATATGGATTAGTATCTCCTTAATGCCATCACGTATGTTGGTCTTCAAATACTCAATTGTCTCTGGTTTATCTTCATAACACTTTTCTTTAACGTTGCCCGACAGAAAATAGTCCACCGGTCCACCGGTTTCTTGGTGGCCAAATGACATCAATAAAACAGCCATTAACCGTTTGACGGAATATATCGATTGTGGCATGAGATGTGTAGCAAGTTGTATAATTTTGTTGAAACCAAACATCGTTCCCATTAATACTTTAAAGAGCTGGTGCATAAAGATCGATTATAATGATGCATTAGGTGTCTCCATTGTCTACGTAATAGTTGCTCCGTTTTTAATTTTCAAAAAAATATGGGCCAATGATCCCTCCACTTCACAAGCCGCACCGTAATGGGTGTATTAGCTTCTGTAAGACCGCATGTGGGTTTTCTGAAAAGATGACTTTTTTTTGACAGAAATCGACATCATCGTGCAGTTTTTCGTTGAACCAAATTTCCAATAAATCCT
Organism: Sarcophaga bullata; assembly: GCA_005959815.1. Taxonomy (NCBI): domain Eukaryota; kingdom Metazoa; phylum Arthropoda; class Insecta; order Diptera; family Sarcophagidae; genus Sarcophaga; species Sarcophaga bullata. Next base: position 232,823 of record QOCX01000029.1, on the reverse strand, counting down.
AACGTTACTCAAGCGTAAATCAATTCATTACGTTCAGTGGAGATAATATAATGAATTTTGTGACAGAATAGAATGACAAAAGTATTGTCAGATTCGAAATAACCGATGTTTCTAACTTAATCCGATAGATGGACAGAGACTAAGCTGAACTAACGCGTAGATGCCATGAATAGATAGAAAACTAATTGACCACTGTGGGCGTTACTTTTAGGACACGCAAGACAAATCATATTTTGTAGGATTATCTGAATAGAGAATAAGCAAGGGAATGTGCAGAACTTTCATGTCTTCAATGTATTTTACGATTATAATCTGTAAACAATATTGTAGTTTCCTTAGCGGAACGATTTTTGTTGGCATTTTTTATTTTCTGTCGAATTCCATTTTGTAAAAACGTTACTACTTTCTCATTTACAATAAATTCTTATCTTTTTCATTTCATCCCGCAAGTGAATGCAGACAGTAAATTTTCATGAACATGGAAAATCTCTTGCACATTCTGCTTAAATTTAACGGTACATTTTCTATCTTGAAAAAATATTTTCCTTCTTAAAACATTTTCCCCGATTACTGTTGCTTTTCTTTACTGTTCCGGCCTTTAATCACTCATATGTGAGAAATTCCTGAAATCACACAAATTTTCCTGTTCTTCTGTTCTGTTGAATTACTTCTTTCTGCTGCCTCACTCACTCGCTTGACCAATAGAATATGAATGTGTTTGGGGGGGCTCTATTTCTACTTCTTTTTTATTTTGTTTTTCTGTTTTGATTTCTTTTCGCTTCCTTAATCAATCTCTTTTTCTTTTAGTTGCAAAAAAAAAATCTTTTCGTATTCATTCATTTACACAGTACGACGACGATCATCAAATGAAAATGAGAAAAATAAGCAAAGAAAAGGCATGTTGCCTTGGATGCTGCGATAGTTCATCAGTTGTTTGACTGAACAAAAAAAGTGTTTTCTTTTATCCTCAAAAACGAGAAAATAAATTATAAAAAAGTAATAAAACAGCAAGAAAAAGAAAAACAACAATAAAAATTATGTAATTTATTTAGTAATCTTTGTTGGTGGGTTTTTTTTCTTTTGCTAACTTGTGGCATGTCGAGCCTAGTGATGTGGCTGGGTTGGCCAGGCCCACATGGGTAACGTAATGTTTTTTGTTTATTTTTTTTCTTGCCAAAACATTAAGCAATAAATGTTGTTGGTTTTTATTGTTATTGTTGTTGCCAAAAAGGAAAAAAAAGAGATGAACATCAGAGCCTTCTTCATTTTCATTTTTTTTTAATTCCAGCTTTCTAAAGCTTTTGTCGGCTTTAAACTTTTGGTTTTTTTTTATTTTTTTTTAATTTTTTTTTATTTGCTGCACTTTATCATCATCTTGTGTATGAGCATGAGGAAAGAAAACATTGTTGTAAAATGTAATATGTTTTGTTGTAATGGCTGTTTATTGTTGCTATTGCATATACGCATTTAATGCCACATACATACATTGCAACTGATTACCAAATAAATGTGTGTGTGTGTTTGTGTATGTATACGTTTTTATCGTCTCAACATTTATTTGAAAAATTCTTGTTTTCAATTTCTTGTTGCATTTGTTTGCAATTTCTTAGCGGGATTTTGGTTTTTTGCTGCTTCTGATTAATTCCAAGTACACCGAGAAAATTGGATACAAAGAAAAAAAAACTTTCATCGTTTTTCGTGATCAGTTTTACGTTTCAATCACACTCATGAAGATCAAACAAGTATAAAACATCATATTTGTTGTTGACGTTATGGGGCTGCGTTAGGTTAGATCGGAGAAGTAGCTTCGATCACCAAAGCATACTTTTGTGGCTTTCCATACAGCAATGCCTCTGTGATCGAGATGACATTGCGATCAAGTTTGAATTGTGTTGAGTAGGTGCGCCTTATATCCCTCGTGGGCCAAGTGAGTCTGAGTCATTGACCCAGAATAGATTGACATCTCGAAAGAATTTTTGCCTAATGGCCAATTTAACCGAGATAAGTAGCACACCCAATTCAATTGGCGAGTGTTCTGAAATTAGTGCACCTGCTCTGGTGAACTCATCGGCCGTACAGCTGTCTGCGCCCAGCAAAACAGAAAAGTGAGACACCGAACCGAAAGTCGAAACAACGATAACACTCTCTAACGAGTATAGAGTTGACCATAACGCTTGAGATAGCAGCTTGGCTATCAGAAAAGATTGAGATACGTATGAAAAGAGTACTGAGGATTGATTGAGCGGCTTGATAAATGACCATCACCTCTGCCTGAAATACGCTTCAATAATCCGGCAGTCGGAGAGAAATGTTCAGGTCGAACCATCAGTATACAGATCTTGGGGTCCCGAAGAGATGGTCCTGTTAAAAACCCAGTCATCACTGCTTGGAAACAGAAAATGCAAATTTCTGTTAAAATAATATTATGTAGGGAGATACTCGATCTTTGATGGGGCTGGTGGATTAACCCCCAAAATAGAGGAATGTCTGGAAGGATTGATACGCCACCGAAACAAGACACTGAATCTGGTCGCGGCGGATTTGGCTGCTTGTTTAGCAAGAAGCGCAATGGAAAACCAGTTAAGTATTGTGAACAAAACTTCTTTTGGAGTCGTAAGTAAAGCACCGGTGATTTGAAAAGCAGCAGATCTTCTGACTTTGTCAGTTTATAGCACTTGTTATCACTGTCTATAGCAGATCGTAGACACCTCTCTCTTACACCTTGAACCATCTAGGAGCAAGATCATCCGCATTACCGAGTCGACTGCTATATTCCGGAATCCAGTATGGCCGCGATTTAAACCAGACTGACGCAAGTTTTAGGGCAGACTGACTGTCAACGAAGATCATATAAGATTCGGAATCTGAAATAGACCTACTAGCTACGGTCTGAATAGCCTTCAAGACAGCAAAAACCTCTGCCGGAAACACGCTACAGTCATCCTTCAACCTAAAGTGAAGCTTCTGACTAAGATCCTTATAGAAAACCCCAGTCCCTGTGCCTTAACCTATGCAGGAAGATCTTTAATGAAAATAAAGAATACAGTTGAAGATAGAAGTAAGTCTTGCAGTACTCCTAAGTTCAACCTGAATTCGTCTGATGGAATCCAATCTATAACAACCCGTATAGTGTTAACAATGTTGTTGCCCCCAAACTACTTAAAGGAGTTTTGAAAAACGATTGCACGTTTCGTGATAAAGAATGATGGTTGTTTTATTATCGTAAACACTGGACAGGATGTTAACTCCATCACAAGCTTTCTTTTATTTTGAGTAGTTAAAACGACAAAATGTTTCTTTCAGTATATTAAGCATCCAAATATTACAGCGATTGCGTAAATCTCATTAATGAACAGTTTTTAGGTTTTTTTTTATTTTTTAAATTTAATTTTTTCATCTTTTTTGCTCATTTTTTTTACCTTTTCTTAATAGGTTTCCATTAAGGCTGCAGTAAAACAACGGTTCTCATGTTAGCAACAAATGGTTTCATCATTAGCATTAAAAAAAAAAAGAAAAACAAAAACAAATTAAAGGTTGCATTGCTAACTAAGCTGATGCGTTGAGGAAATCAAAAGGAGATATGATGTCATATCTCCATAATTTGTTAAAGTACTTACACTTTAAATACTAAAATAACTGTATAATTATCTTTGGAATTTCAAAATATTTATAATTTCTATACCAACGGCTTCGACCGATAAATATCAGAAGTGTTAAGTAATTGATTTGGGGACTTGGACTGACTTTAATTCTTTTATAAAATTCTTTGAAAATTAATGAAGATAATAAGAGTGCGTCTCTGTAGTCAAGAAGATGGATAACTTTTTCACATTTCAAATGGAAGTGCAAACATTGTCATCAAACTAAAAAAAACTTATGCAAGCATCTGATCAAAATACTTGCAATTTCTCAACATACAACACACTTGCAATTCCGTGTTGCAACACACAGAACAGATGAGAACGAAATTGTCAATATTAATCGTGCATACGTAATAAAGAACACCAAAGTATTAACATACGTACACACATACATACATACATACAGAATTGGTTATTACAACCCTTCAGACAGGAATTCGACCTAGCTTCTCACACCAATTATGTTGAAAGTGTTAATTTTTATACGTGAGTGGAGTGGAGTGCAGTTTTAAAATTGACTCCGAATGACAGATTTCAGGGAAAATTTTCTTGGCAATTTTTCTTTACTTCCAGAGTTTTTGCTAAAAATCTGCTGCCTCAGGCAGTCGATGAAGAAATATTTTTTCATATTTTACTTTGTTGTAGATGTCTGACCTGGGGTTTAAGTCGAGGTCTCAGATCCATTAAGGCAAAACACTGCTTATTGGTCTACAGCGGCTACCTGAAAATGTCAACAGTAGACAAATATTAACTTGGTCCCCTGATGCACTGGCTATTACGGCTGATCATTTCTACACTCTCTGAGTGGGAAAGACTTTGTTACCTTGGTTGTTTGATGATGTGTATCGGCACCACATGTTGGGAATTAAGAATTTATTGAGGAAATAATGAATAAGAGAGACAGAGATTATTTAAACATTCTAAAGAACCCTTCAGTTTGGATTACGGCCTAGCTTCTCACACCACTTATGTTGTGTGTGTTAATTTTATACATGAGTAGCGGGACCTACAGTTTAAAGTCGACTCTGAACGACAAATTTTTGAGAAAGTTTTCATGGCAATTTTATTTACTCTAAGAGTTTTTGCCAGAAATCTGCTGAGAGAAAGTCGCCAAAGAAATATTTTTCATATTTTCGTTTTTGATGTCTGACCGGGGATTTGAACCGTGGCCTTTCGTCTAATAAGCTAACAAACTACCTACTAGACTACGGCAATATTCTAAAGAAAAAATTCACCAAGAATTGGGAAGTGTTAACAATTCGTAATGAAGACAATCATGCTGCTGCCAATGTGAAGATGAGATTTGTTCAACAAAGTCCCTACACGCTTAATGCTCTTGCGCACAGTTCCGATGTGACTCCAAGAGAGTATTTAAGAGATCATTTGGAAGAACGGTAACATAGCCGCTACAACTCAAAAAAAGCTGAAAAACTTACTTAACGTATGGCAGCAAATATCAACAGAAAACGCTAAACAAAACTGGTATGTTCAGTACCAAATTTTATTAATTGTAGTGCTTGTCTTTAAGAGACATCCAATTACTTATTGAGTATAACATTTTAATATATTTGACCTTTAAATTTTAAATTTATTTAGAGTTCTTATTGGCAGTAGCTAGAGTTTTGCTGTGCAAAAATATGAAGTCGACAGAAAGTTTCCTTTATTTTTT
>QOCX01000029.1:204816-227472 GCA_005959815.1 Sarcophaga bullata | reverse complement strand
AAATAAATAAAATAAATATAAAAAAACAACAATTATTTAAACAACAATAATATTTTAAATTTATAAAATTGCTTCAACATATTGGAGTACCTAGACACTTTTGCTGTCCACTGTATGTAAATTAGCAAACTTTTGCCATTACAAGTGTCAATTGCGTAGTGTGTTCATTAAATTAAAAATTTATCGATAACGATAAGAAAAAAGGAATATTTCAGTAACTCTTAACAAAATACCGTTTAAATGAAAACGTATTATTTTTGGAAATTTTCAATTTCGATTTCAATTTCTTATTTGCTTTGGCAGTTTTAGCTGGCGTTTCGCATTAGAAAGATAAAAAATTCAAGTCTTTACAGGTTTCAAGTTGCAATTAAATCGTGTTTTATTTTTTATTTATTCATTTCGATTTCTTCATTTGGAATTATCATAAAAAAAAAAACAGAAAAGAAAAAAAGAAGAAAAAAATTTTGTTTCTGTTTGTATACACAATATATTTGAAAGAGAGAAATAAAAGGAGTTATTTTTACTTTTAGGCGCCCATATGATGATGGTGATTAGATAAACAGGCATTTAAAGAAATGAAATGAAATTAAATGTAGAAGAAAAATAAGCAACTGACAGACAAAAGCAAAAGACAGACAGTTGTGCGGACCCATACACAAAGAAAGACAGAAATGGTAACATGTTTATAAATAAAACGTTGATTTTAAAGTAAAAAAAAAAAAAAAAACTCCACATTATTTAGTTTTAATTTTACAAATATATTCACCATAATATGGTTAAGAAGTCAGAAATAAAAATAAAAAAAAACAAAAACAAAAACAAAAAAAAACACATTTATAAAGATAACAAGATGTTTTGATATGCAGCAACAAAAAAAAAAGAAGGAAAAAACTCTAGCAAAAGATAATTTTGCCGCTTTAAAGGCGATTAAAGGCCTTTTAAAAAAAGAGACTGAAAAATAAACAACCAAACGGCAATATACGTACGTATAATGTGGAGAAATAAAATCAAATAATTTCATTTGCCCGTACGTACATACGTACATACGTACATACGTGTGTTTGCCATTCATAGATGAGTATCTCAAAAGCATAAAAATTCATTTCATACGTTGCACACGTTAATGGTGTAACCAGAGACCAGACCCAATTCAAAAATCCAATCCACATATGAATATCAGCACACATTAGCTTTTTTTTACCCTCTTTCTTTCTTTTTGATTGCATTTAAGTGTCTGGTTTATTTAAAATTTAATGAAAATATTCTGTTTTCATTTTGCTTTATCTTTCTTTCTTTCTGTCTCTCTCTCTCTCAATCATTTTTTTTTCTCGCGTGCTGTTACAAGTTTTTTTAATTTTTTATTTTTCATTTTCGTTTTCATTTCATTAAGTTACGTTACGTTTTCTTTTCAATACATCAACAACAACAACAACAACATTAACAACAACAAAACGCTTCCTTTTAGCCAGCCTTCCCCGGACCGGGTGTTTGTACATTTCAGGTGACAAGTGACAAATGTCGTAGAGTCTGTATTTGTCGCCACCGTAGCCACAAGTGAAACAAGTGAAATTAGAGCAAAAGTGTTGCTTTCAGACGAGTATGTGAAATTGTAATCCACAGCAACAGTAGCCCGAGTAAAACATGCAACCATTAACCATTCTCTAAGACTCTGCCTCTGCTACATATTGATTTGCCTTTTGATACGTTGTTCATTTCACATGATATCGCGGTAACGGTGGCATGGAATGCTTGAAATATTGTTGTTGCACGTATAAAATTAATATAAAAACTCCACAGATTAAGAGTAAGAGTAAGAGTAAGAAAGTGTCAATGAAAGTCAATTTATTTAAATTAAAAAAAGAAATTGAAAGTTTACCAACCAGTACACACACACACACACACAGGCACATACTCTTTGCAAATGACCAGCATTTCCATTTAGATTTTTGCTCCCGTCTCTATTGCAATTTCCATTTCCATTTCATTTCGTTAATTAGGATTTACAATTTGTTGTGTGGCAAGAAATCAAACACACACTCATACACACACACATTGTTTTTATATAATAAATGGGAAACGTTTCGGGTAGCGTTTACTTAATTGGCTTGATAGAGTTTTGAAAAATTTAAAAAAAAAGAAAATCGTTTTAATCAATAATTGTGTTGATTTGCAGGGTTAAACTAGCCATATGAAGGGTTTAGTTCAGATTGACACCTATTCAGTGGCTTAAATCTTAAAAAAAAAAACTTAAAAATTCTCAAATTCTCTTCCATTTTCATGTGGTTGAATATTGTTTTTTCAAACTGAAAACATAATATTTAATTGTGTATACAGGGTAGGGTCTGGTCTAATGGAGAAATTTTACTATTCCATCCGCTAATGTATACGTTACGTATCCCTTTTTATAAAATTCCAGACATCAGGTTACTTCGAAAAGTGTTTCTGGGCTGATCGATTAACCACAGTTAGCGTCGTACGGCTGAGACTTTCAAACAAATCAAAACATTGTCACTTTGTTTAGTTCAAAACGTTTTTGGAATTGAACTCGTAACTTGAAAACTTTACTCGTAGGTGGACGACAAAAAAGTTGGTGATAACATCTCTGTGATGGTGACATTTTTGAGCAGATATCGTGGTATGGTAGATTGGAAATATTGCAGATGATAGGCTTCACAATATTTTATTTGATTTTTGAGTTTTTTTAAGAATCTGTACAACAGCCTTTAGTATGCCCTGCACTTCAGAATAGACGTCAACGGTTTTTGGGTGACACGTCGCTTGAAGATCTTTGCATGGTGACGTACGTGCCACTAAGTGAACTAGCCGGTTTGATGCGGGGCTCGAAGTCCTATTCAAACCCACTACTAACAGATCATGACAAAATTGCTTACCTCACACTGGGTGACATAATGGGCCATAAGGATTACCGTGTAAGCTTACTTTCAAACAGCAATCAACCCGCTGACCTAACCTAACCTATCCTTGAGTTGTCTTTTAGCCAAGTGAACGTGTGTACATTTTACCAATTCTGAAATCTTGGAAATGTCTATCTCATCAAGGAACCTATATGCATGGAAGGCATATACATACATACATACATACATATACTTTTAATTGATCATTATAACCCTTCAATCAGGGTTACATTAAAGGTTCTCATGGCACTTATGTGGTGTGAGTGTTAATTTTATACATGAGTGGCAGGACCTTAAGTGCAAAGTCGACAAGTTTTAAGAAGAAGCTTTTCATGGTAATTTTATTTACTCTCAGAGTTTTTGCCAGAGAAACTGCTGAGAGAAACTCGCTGAAGAAATATTTTTCATATTTCGTATCGTTGGAAATATCTGAGCAGGGATTTGAACCGTGGTCTCACGTCTAATAAGCCAATACAGTACATACTAGACTACGGCGAATTCATAGAAGGTATAGCAAGGATATTTGGTGGCTTGTAGGTACTTTTTTAAAATGTTTTTTAAACTAAAAACGCATGCTTCTTTACTGTGTTTTATTGACGGATGCATAACTGTATTGGAGAAAGAAAAATTTTACACAAAATTTTTACACAATTTGCTACACAATGTGGAAAGTGGAACTGAATCTGGAGTCTATTCTGATGAACTGCCACAGATCATGTCATACAGATTACCTTACCAGTACAGCGTAATTCAGCCGTAAAATTTTGATCTTAAACAATCTGCACACAGGTTTGAAACTGCAGATCGACCTCCTTCAATCAAAGCGCTGGCATTCTATCTTGTCAACTCAAAAGGCATCATGACTTGCATAGACTTTATACACCGTATACGTCGCAACAACACCGTTCTCTACTAGGTTCCGAGTCACTGCGTCGTAGATTAAAACGAAAAGGGGAACGAACGAGCAGTGCATATATGCGGCTCTATGGCTCTATATCTTATCCAAATTGGACAAAACAGCATGGAATTCAACACACCGTAGGTGGTTCAACATACCTGGTTGCCGAATTTCAAAACTGCTGTGTCCAGCTGTGGACAGCGGGAATATAGAGGAACTAAAACTACGGTTTGACAAGAGAACAGTTCGAATTCTACTCGGAATTCTAACGGAAACATAGCAATAGGCAGTTTCGTTAGTAAGCTCAGTCTGCCCCACCCAGATTACTGCAAAGCTGGCATGATGTGAAGGAAATGTCATCGGTGCAACACTTTCTATGCGAGTGCTTTGCACTTCAGTAGAGACATCTTTGGCTTTTAGGATACAGAACATTTAAAGATCTGGGTATGGTGCAGAACGTGCCACTAAGGGAGCTGGTCGATTTCACCCGGAACTCAGGCTGGTTCAAATGCACCATTAACGGATCTTGATAAGGGAGCTTACTACACACTGGGTAACAGAACGGGCCTTATGGACCACCGAGTAAACTTGCCTGTGAACCTAGCCACACAATACATAATTTTTTATTGTAATTTTTTTGTAAAACATTGGAAACAAAAAACTACACTTCTTGATAGATGGTAGGGCTTACGATAATCTTTGATTAGAAACTCATAAATTTTGATGTTCAGTGAATAATTGATCATGGATACTATAGCGGTTTTGAACTTAATTCGATAATTTTTGGTAATTTTGAAACAAACCACTGCATTAAGTCTTTGTGGTGTTGTAGGCATAGGGGTGGCTTATAGGACGCTAGGCCACGGTTCATTCGTCAAAACTGACATCTCGATCAGAACGAAATATGAAAAAAAAAATATTTCTACGGCAACTTTCTCTCAACAATTTTCTGGAAAAAAACTCTGAGAGTAAATAAAATATGCCACGAAGAGTTATGGGAAAAATTAACACACATAACATAAGTGGTATGAGAAGCTAGGTCGTAAGCCTAAATAAATTGTTGTAAGGACCATTTGTGTTATGTATGCAATGGAATAAGTACAGTCAAGATGTTGATTTTTTTTTCATTTTATTAGCTTTCCAAATAATACGAAAAATTCGATCATAATTCATAAAAAAGATTAAAAATAATGACAATAATAATGATAATAAAAGGCCATTGAAAATGAACACATTTGTGCAAGTGTAGCAAATCACTTTATTTCAATAATCTTACAACTTGCAACTTGCAACATCATTAAAAATGCAATTTAAAATAATATTCACAAAATAAAAATATGTGAAGTGATAAAATGAAAGCGTTTGAAACAAAAATAAGCTTCACACACGACGTATTTGTTTATTTAATCAATTTATTTTCGTATCTCATTTTAGTTGAATTTAAATTTTTTTTTTTATTTTTTATTTTTTTTTTTTAATTTTTTATTTTATTTGTTTATTTGACTTTTGTTTTTGCTTTTTTTTGGTTAAAATAAATAGTCTTTGTTAAAATATTTTCGTACAATTGTTTTAGCCTTTTGGTAGTTGCTTTGATTATTTCATTGTTGCGGTTGGTAGATATTTTGAATGCCCAACAGGCATTTTTTAAAGCCAAGTCAATTCAGTTCAAAATTTTCATGTTGCTGCGCACAAACAATGAATTCTTGTTGAAAAGTAAACAAAAAGAAAAAAAATCTTCCTCTGTTATTCGGTTTCTGCATTTTATTTTTTTTATTTTGCATTTTGAACGTACTTTTTAGCTTTTGTTGCTGTTGTTATTGTCTGCGAGGTGTAAACAATGCAAATTCCATTGCATTAAGCATCTGAAGGACTTGTCAATAAACATTGTTTCAACAATAAGTGGCAATGGAATTATTTTCGGTTTTTTTTTTTCGGTTGAAATATTTTACATGAACAACAAACACATTAAACTTGTTTAGATGACGGTCGTTTGTTTATTTTTTTTTTTCTTTTTTTTGGAGGGAGAATTAAACCAAAACTCACAACAAAGAGTATTAACAACGAAAAGGGTTTTTGCACAGAACAAAATGTAAGAAAAAATTTCATTAAATTTTAGCACTTTTTAAAAGAATTTTTCCAAGAAAAGTTTTGAATTAAACGAACTTTTTTCATTAACGTTCATTGTTAAATATATAAAGTTTTAATATATTTGTAATATGTTCTCATTTAGATAACATCCTTCTCCTTTTCCTTTTAATCCCAACTGAAATGGTTAATAATCACATTAAATTGCATTAAAATTTATTATTTTTCTCTCAAGACTTTTATGGAAAAAGTCTGATGGCAATTTTATTAAAAAAAGTTATTGTTTTCTCATCATTCAGTCTTTAATACATACATAAATACATAAATAATTACACACATAACTGGTAATTACAACCCTTCAGTCAGGATTACAACCTAGCTTCTAACAGCATTTATGTTGTATGCGTTAATTTAATACATGCGCGTTGGCTTATTCGACGGTTTAAACCCCAGGTCAGGCTTCTCCAACAAAACGGAATTTATAAATTCAACAACTTTCTCTCAGCAGATTTCTGGCAATATTTGCCATGAAAAGATTTTCAAAAATCTGACGTTCGAAGTCGACTTGAGAATTAACACACACGACAGGAGTGTCCTGAGAAGCTGGGTTTCAATACCAACTAAAGGGTTGTAATGACCAGTTATGTATGTATGTAGCAATAGGTTTTTAAGTTTCAATATGGAAATATATAGCAAGCACTGGACACTCTCTTGCTTGACTGAATCAATCATTTAGTGAATAAATTTGTTGTCATTATATTACACCAGCGAGATGGGAGCATATTTTAGTGGTTGAAATCCGTCGCGGAATAATTTCCGAACTCACTAAGAGAATCATGCCGCATCAACGGCCATCACTTTAAATTTAGGCAGCTCCACCTCTTGAGCAAGAAGTGGGCATATAATACATAATTGGCCATTACAACCCCAGGATTATGGCCTAGCTTCTCACACCACTTATGTTGTGTATGCTAATTTTATACATGAGTGACGGGACCTACAGTTTAAAGTCGACTCCGAACGACAGATTGTTTGAGAAACTTTTCGTGGCAATTTTGATTTACTCTCAGAGTTTTTGCCAGAAATCTGCTGAGAGGAAGTCGCCGAAGAAATATCTTTTCATATTTCGTTTTTGATGTCTGACCGGGGATTCAAAGCCTGGCCTTTAATCTAATAAGCCAACACACTACCTACTAGACTACGGAGACTACGTGGTCACAATAAGCGAAGAGAAAACAGACTTTGTTTCACTTTTGCATACAGTACATGGCGACAGAAGTCGTTGCTTCTGGACAACGAGAGTTCGCTGTTTTATTTACGACATACAGCACTGATTGCCTTCACATGAATGTAAAAAAATTAAAAGACAATGGATGAGAAGCCTTGTGATGGATAACCTTCTTTTTCTTAAGTGTATTGGTTGCCTTTAAAAGTGCCGATACTCACGTATAAAATTAACACACACAACATAGGTGGCGTGAGAGACTAGGTCGTAATCCTGACTGAAGGGTTGTAACGACCAATTATGTGTGTTTGTGAATTGGGTGCTGTGATGTCTTGGTTGGTAATGTGTTTCAAGTACTGAGGCTATGGATTCCATTTCCACCAGAGACTCTGGGTGTTTGTGATTGTTTGTCTGACGTTATATGTCAGTACTTACAATAGAAAAAAGAAAGTGAGAATTATTACTAAAAAGGATACTCGATAAAAAAAAGGTGACGAAGGCATACACACAATGGTCATTAAAAAAAATTATCTCAACTAATCCCTTTTTTCGTTCTAATATAAGCTACCCTTCCTGTATTCCAACGCAATGCAATGCCTGAATTGGGGCTATCTCTTGAGTGTTGGTGTGGAGAAAAAAAACGTAATAAAATAAAGCGAAAAATAAATTATAAAAAAGAAATTACGAAAATAGTCCAAAATCTAATTAATTTTCATGGCTTAAGCATGAAAAAATATTGAGGCCTAATAGTGTGGGCAATATAGTTTATAACTACGTCTAGAAGTTGTCGCAATCTCTCTACTGAGGTTCAACACTGTCGTCGCAGCGTTCACTTATTTCAAATCTTAACTGATAAGTCTATTTGGTTTGTCGTTTTTGTGCGCTTTACTGCAGACAAAGTCAACATAGTCATGTGTAAGTGCCACTTGGTATTCCTTTGAATTTCTCGGACATCACACGTGTAGCAGTAAACGGTATTCGAAAACTGCTTAGTTTTAAAATAGAAACCCGCTGACAAATTGTTGACAATTTCGGATTTGGCAATTGATTTCCTAGTTCCCCTGAAGGGGACAAGGAAACGAAAAATAGGTATTAAAAAAATAATTCGATATATTCCAAGAAGAGTCAAAACCTCGTTATCACTCATATTAAAGTCGTTTCCCCATAAACTGAACAGTTTTAGACAAAATTCTGGTGTTAAATGGAATCGATAGTTTTCAGATTAAAATTTATTTCCTTACAAAACTTTATAATAAAAATTTGAATCCAAAAAAAAAAAAAAATATTTTTGCCAATGTTGTATAACTCTTTACAGGTAAAAACGTTGAAAAACTGAAATATTGTTTTGGGAGGTTTTGTTAAGATTTTCAATTCCCTCCCCCAATATGAGTTTGTTTGGATAAAATAAATCGTTTTTTCATAAATCCACACGCAATTGCAATTAAAGCCACATAAAACATCATGTGAATTGAAATTCTTGTTGTTGTTGTTGTCTTTTTGTTAATGTAGGCAACTTAAAACACGACATCAGACATGATATCATGAATAGTGTTTGTGCAAGCAAATGTTTTGCGTTATGGCAACAACAAAAACCTGAAAACTTCTGAAACTTCTTTTTCTCTTTTTCTGTGTTCGGAATTTGACGACTTTTTTTTTTTGTTACTGAAGCATGAAAAAAAAAAATTCAAACAAATTGTGCATTTTCTACACACAGGCACACACTTTTTTTGGTTCTGCAACACTAGACAAAATCTGGTGTTTTTCGCTGCCACAATTGAACGAATCAAGATGCTTCTATCGAACACCGTCTTAATATGCATACACACGTACATACATAGATTAAAAGCCTTGAGACAGGACTACGAACTAGCTTCTAACACCACTTATGTTTTGCTTGTTAATTTTGTGCATAAGTGGTGAGGCCTACAATTTAAATTTGACTGCGGACGAGAGAAATTTGTGAAACTTATTCATGGCAAATCCATTTACTTCCAGAGTTTTTGCCAGAAATCTGCTGAAAGAATATTTTTTCATATTTCGTTTTCTGGAAGATGCCGAAGCTTCATGCCTAATAATCCAACACACTGCCAACAAGACTACGTGTAGTGAAAAAAGCGTTTGCCTTCTTCCATATGTATCAGTGCTCTGCTCTTATCACGAAGAAATGGAGGTTTCAGACCTCTCATTATCTGACATCGTTGACCGAGCAAGATTTAGCAAGATTTATTTTGTACTCGAAATAGTTTCACCAATGGTTAACCCTCGGATAGAAAGTATTGTGGTATCGCAATGGACTTAAATGCTGGCCAAAATGGAAGATCTTCCGTTAAGAAGGTACGCCAGCTTAGCTAACCTAACCTATCCTAACCTAATACTAATACAATAGCACTGTTCTAGCTATTTCAGTTTATACTGTAGGCTATTATCGTTGCGGTATAATAGACAAATGCCGTCGGCTAATCACGTTTTCCATTCAAAGTTATTGTCTTAACCACTTTAAAGGCTTAAAGCTATCTTGAAGAGAATTATAGTGTGATTTATTATTACTTCGTTGACAAGTCTTTTTGCTTTTTGATAAAGAGACATGACAGTATCAGTATCTGTATATTATCTCCACTAAACCTAATGAATCGATTTACGCTTGGGCAACGTTCGGATATATAGAAATCGATGGACCAACGAAAAACTACACTATGATGTGGATTTTCCAAAAAAAAAAAGTTATCTTTTCGGCTGAAGCTCATTTTCATCTTGTTGGGTACGTTAATAAGCAAAATTGTCGTATTTGGAACTCAGAAAACCCACATGTGGTCTTACAGAAGTCAATGCACCAATTACGACTGTTTGGTGTGGCTTTTGGACTAGAGGCTCATATTGGCCCATATTTCTATGAAAATGAGGACAGTGCAACTATTACGGTCAATGGAGACAACTATCACACCATGATAACCGCTTTTTTGGTACCCGCTGCTTATGGTATTGATGTGATCAATGTTTAGTTTCGACAGGATAGTGCAACTTGCCACACATCTCATGCAACAATCGATTTATTGAGTCAAACATTTGATGACGGTTTAATTAGTCGAAATGGTGATGTGAATTGGCTGCCAAGAAGCTACAATTTGACACCGTCGGATTATTTTCTGTGGGACACCATTATAGAAACCAGAGACAATTGAGCATTTGAAGGCCAACATTCGTGATGACATTGCCGAGATACGATCCCATACACTCGGAAAAAGTGCACGAAAATTAGTCCGATTGAATGAGGTGAGGCCAGCCGCGTCAGCTATATGAATGAAATAATATTCCCCTTCTAATCGGAATAGCTTTACTTCACAACAAAGTATGAACTAAGCAAAATTGCATTTATAATTTGAGCTTTTAAATCATCGATCCTATAATTGGTTATTACAACACTTCAGTTAGGATTGCGATCTAGCTTCTAACGCCAGTTATGTTGAGTGTGTTTCTGATGGATGGGTCCTACAGTTCAAAGTCGGCTCTGAACGATAGATTTTAAGGAAATTTATCATGACAAACTATTCACTCTCGTAGTTTTTATCAGAAATCTGTTGAGAGGAAGTACCCGAAGAAATATTTTTTCATATTTTTCGTTTTGTTAAAGATGTTTGACCTGGGGTTTAAACCATGACCTAATAAGAAAACACACTACCTAGTAGACTACAATGTTTACCAATTGAATAATTTTAAAAATCAAAAAAAAATTACTTTTTGGATATCAACTGGCGATATATCTGCCGTTAAAGAACTTTATAATCTACTAAAGTTCTCTTCCCGCCATTAATCAGAATTTTAATCCATTCACTTGTAGATTAAAAAAAAATTTCAACAAACGAAATCAAATTTTTGTATGTTCACTGTATTTGTTTAATTCAAACATTTGTTTCTAGCTTATGTAAAAAATTTCTTGTAATAATTAATCATTTTACATGTAAAATTATTATAAAACGACTTATGAGTTACACTTGCGATGTGATGTGGTGTGGTGTGGTGTTAAAGATTGAGACCCTCCTTTTGCTTTGCTTACTCAAGACCTTCATGTAGTACGTACTTACTACGTAGATTGTATTGAAAGTGTTTGTATTTAAATTGGAATTTTGATTGTGTATGTTGTATGTAATAATTAATCACAATACATACGAGTACATATTGAAATTTATAGCCAGTATTTATTTAAATTATATTTTATTTTAGTTTCTTTTCTTTTTTTTTATTGGATTTCATTTGTTTTCAATTCTGTTGAGCCATTCATTCAGCCTGCTTAACGTTGAGTCCTTTACAATTATTATGTACGTTCGTTAAGATTTATGGGTGGTTTTAAACGATTTATAACACCTTCTTGTATTTAATGCTGTTTAATTATAAGTTGTTGACTTCTGTTGTTAACATACATACATACATACATACATACATACATACATATGATGGAGTTTAAACCAATTAAAAAAAAAACATTTCTTGTAGCCACGCTAGTAGAGTGATTATCAAAGCTCGACAGACTGTTGCATTCCATTATGAGATGACCATGGAAATTTATTAGGACTCAACAGCTAATATTCTTAATTAGTTCATAAATAAAACTTTACACAGTATGTGAGAGTGTGTGTGTATGTGTAAAATAATTGTTTAATAAAGGTGGAATTTATTAAGCTTAGAGAGTAGACCACAATATAATTAAGTGTCTCGTTATGAAATCAAAGCCATCTGAGATAAAAGCAATTGGGAATTGAATTGTATAAAGCAGTTGCAGTGTAAATATTAATTAAATAGAGTTGTTCGAGAATTTGTTAAACAGTTTGGAAAAAAGGAAAGAAAGAGACATAATAAAACAACGAAGAAACTAGGTGACCATGTAATTCTTTCTGTTTGTATAAACAGTAACTAGAAGTCGCCATAGTCTAATAGGTAGTGTGTTGGCTTATTAGACATAAAGTCTCGATTCAAACCCCAGGTGAGACGGCTCCAACAATATGAACTACGAAAAAATATTTATTAGGCGAATTCTTCTCTGCAGTCTTCTAGCAAAAACTGTTTTTTTTTTTAAATTTGTCATTCGAAGACGATTTCAAACTGTAGGTCCCGCCACTTTTGTATAAAATTAACATACACAACATAAGTGGTGTGAGAAGCTAGGTTGCAATCCTGGCTGAAGGGATGTAATGATTAATTATGTGACTGTAAAAGGTGGCAAGCTGTCGTTGTGCTCCTCTACAACTGGATAAAGTAAAACAAATTTTTCAGCATGACTTCTGAATTTATATAAATAAGGGGCTTCCATTGTAACTAAATAATCCATTCAGGAAGCGCCAAAGTAGATAACATCAGTAACTAATATGATAGCTAGGCTAGCTAGGGTCAACATTCAATACTTGACCCCAGAGAAGCAAAGGCAGACAGATGTAATCCCTCTCTCTCTCTCTACAGTAGCCCTGCTGAAAAAAAACTTGCATCAAACACATTGATTAGCTTGCAAATTACGATTCTGAAATTTTTGCTTTTACATTCTTTAAGAAGACTCAGTGCTATATTGTTTTGTCCACAGCATCCTCATAACAGAATGTGATAGTTGTCCTGATGGCTGAATAGTTTCGAAAGATTTCTTGGCATATTAACCGAAATAAGTGTTCAGCCAGGATTGTGACTCGATTTCTTATATAATTTTTCCAATATCAATATAGCTGCCACATATACCAACTAATTCCGATAATTAAATATGCTGCTCTTTGTGAACGAACAACACGTGTAATTTGTGAAAACTTATTGCAAAAATTTGGAAAGTAATGCTTTCATTAGCAAACACAACTAATGCAACACAAAGTTTGCTGATGTTCATCATTAAAAACTTATTTAACGAAAACTAAATCGAATGCCTTAATAATTTATAATATTTCAACACATATCGCTTCACAAATAAAGCTTTAATAGGCGAATTTATTATTTTTTATTTTTGCATAGACCATCAATGTGTTGCATATGTTGCATATGTTGCATAAAGTTTTTATTGCTAAAACTTTATATTATTTTTGAAATGCAACATGTTATTTCTTTTTTTAATTAAATCTATACGTTATAAGGATATTTTCTTAATTATTGTTTTTATATTCTGCTTGTACTTGTGCTCATTAAGCTTTTAATGAACAGGCATATAAATTAAAATTATTCCGTAATTAACACAATATTTTATTACAGAAATTTGTTTAATAAAATTTATTTCGATAAATTTGTAATACCCTTCACTAATTGTATGAGTGCGGCCATTGTCTGCATATGAGCGACCATTGGTTGTGTTTGAATAAAAAAAAAAAGAAAAAGAAAAAACAAAAGACTTAAGCAGCAAACTTGTTATTCACATACCATATTTTTAAGTCAATATAATGACCATAAACACATTGTTTTGCCTTTATTATTTCATTTCACTTCATTTCATTTCATTTCGTTTTTTCGTTTTTTTTTTATTATTCCTCTCACTTACAAATTCATGATTCCCTTCATTTGTTTCTGTTCTCATAAACTTCGCAACGTAACATAATTTTATCACTTCCTGTACTGTCCGCCAACTGAAATTATTAAGCAAATGTTTATTGCCTCTGATGTTGCTGTTGCTTGTTGTTTATGTTTTTAAAAAAATATTTCCTTACGCCGATTGTATCTTCAATAGATTTTCATTAATTAAAGCAAAAACAGTTTATTAATGAAGTCATTAATTTTTGAAATTCGTGTAGTAATCTGGTAGTCAAGTTGTTCTCATGAATTTTTATGATTTAAAATCATCTTCCATCACTCGCACTCAGACAATAGATGTGACTGGCAATATGACCAAGTTCTTTACGGAAACGGCTACTGCTGGCTTTTGCCTTATTCTTGCTTGCGTTTACGTCTGATTTTAAAGCCGTAAAAAAAAATAAATTTTATAATGTCTGTACTAAAGGCGACTGTTAAAGACAATTTCTTGTTTTGAAGGCTTTGTATCGAGTAAACAGTGTATACGAGGTACAGGTACTCTTCTCTCTCTCTGCATTTATGCTATTTAAGGTCTTACTCTTAAGGTTGGCTATTTTTAAAAACAAAACTAAGGCACTGCTTTGATGCTTTGACGGATTTCTATACGTTGTAAAACACTTCTTGAAGGTGATGATAGTCTTGTGTGTGCGCCTGTATTGTTATTCATTATTTATGTGAAAACCTTAAGGGCTTTTTAGTAGTTATCCATCATTATGCTGTATAATGAATTGAAAAAAAAAGAAAAAAAGTTCGCTTTAATGCATAATTGTATGCGCGCAACTGGACAAGGTTTATTTAAATGCTGCTGTTGATCATAAATTCTCTTTTATTTTCAATGCATTTTTTTTCATTTTTTTTTTTTCCAGATTGGCTTCATTGTGTCTGATTGAAGGCAGTTTGATGGCATTTTGTTTAGATGTAATGCTCAATTACATACTATACGTAACCACTATAAACGTTGTGTTCCATCAGAAAATGGGCAAATTTGGACTTCTATTTATATCGTTTGTATACTTTATAGGTTCTACGATCAAATGTTGTTCCATTTTTTTTTTAAATTTTTGCATTGGCAATTGCCCAAGGATAGCTTGAATTTATTTTAAATGAATTTAATGGATACCATGTTTCTTACGACTCTATTTAGTAAAGTTCCCATCAATAGCCGTTAACCACTGGTAGAATTTAACCCCTGTTGGCTTGCTAGACATCCTATAAGCACGGTATATAATTGGTTTCTCCAAATACCAGTTTAGAACTAGGTTGAGTGTATGCCAAGATTGAACAAAGGACCTGCTAATTCCAATTATGCAACAAATTTTGTAACATTAACTTACCAGCCTGCACAAAGTTCATCCGCACATAGCCTTTACAAGCAATCCGCTTAGAAAGTACTACACTACTGTTCCATTCAATACCAGACAACTCTACAAGTGTTTTAATGAGGCTTTTTTAACTTATTTCTGCTGGCACACTTCTACATAACAGAGGAGTTATTTATTCCTTCTCTTACTTCGAACCAAGGTAGGGTCACTACCCATCTCATGCTCTTCGTCTTTAAACTTAACTAACTCCTGCAGTTATAAATTAATTTCAAACCTGATTATCAAAAATGATGCGAATGCTGGTGAAGTTTGTAGAAGCTATAAAGATTCTGATGATCCTTGGTTCCTGAGACGTTTGTTCCGGTCTCATCTTTATTGGATTCAAGTATGGATTGCATATCAGCATGACTGTGAGATATTATACGTACTTACCATTTGCGTAGTAAAGATCTTCAAACGGGTTGTTAGGTCGAAAAAAATGCTCAACAATCACCCGGGCATAATTGTTCATGTGCGCTTATAACAATTAGCAACAATAATGGGAACTGATATCTAGTCTGATCACTAAAACGCTTTAAATATATTCCCTTTATGTAGTACAGTGCATTACATGGGATGTGATCTGGTGGATTAGTCAATGATCTCGACCAGAAACCAGGTTCATACTCCGGCACATCATTTTTGGCGTATTCTCAGAAGAGTTTTCAATCTCCTTCAAGTGTTTGGTTCAGGAAGCTCAATAATTTCTGACTTTCCTAGAGAAAATAGTAACGATGGAATATCAAGCATCATCAACTTTTAAGAAAGATTTGAAAGCAATCTTAGCAAAACTTGACTAATGAGATTGAAACAAAGTGTAGAAATAATAATGCTAAAAAAATATCGTAATTTAATTTAATTCTGATCAAATTCACATCGTGGTAAGCACATAATGTGGTACACCCCCTCGAGTTCCCTAAAAAATGAATTAAAAATTTTCTATTGAGAGCCTATTTATACTCATGTTTACTCCTTCTGAAGAAGAAAAAAACGAATTAGGATATTCGAAAATTAAATTTCATATTAAATGATAATCGTAGTCTGTCTGTTGTAATATTGCCATTAATGCTTGGCTTAAAACCTTCGGAACATTTTATGGCACCAACATTCATCGCATGACCTATTCTTACGCAGTACGTGCTGTTGAAACTAGAAAAATAGATTCTGAGACAAACGATAAATGAATTTCTCTTTATAATTGATTGTGCTTTCTGCTAACCGAAATGTTTACAACGTGAAAGATTAACAAGCCACATTGAAATCTGCTGTCGTTTATGAGTTCAGGTCCCCTACCGAACTCAAAATTTGAATCATGGCCGGACATAGGGAGATTTATTAACGAAATGATGGATGTGATGAATAGAAGTGTACATAGCACCAAATTACTTATAATTCTTGAAAACAATGCACTGCTCTTTCTTGTCCGAAACAAATTTGTAAGTTTTGGTATTTCCAGCACCTATAGCTACCGATGTATATTATTGGTGATGCTCTTATAACAGAGTAAAGAACAACAAATCGATCCCGATTGAACGAAAAGCACTCACCAATTGGTATAAGAATGAAAAATGTCTGCAAACAAGGAAGTTAAACAGAGAGGATCATTGGGAAATATTGCAAATGAATTTGAAAGTAGAATGGAATCCTTCGGTATCTCTGAACTTAACATGGATTCAACTGATGGAAGTCCATTTCGTGTGAATCAACAAACAAAAACTGAAAGTTAAACAAATTCATTGGCAATCAAGAATTCATTTTCCCCAAATGAGGAAGGTAACGAGTCACCGATAACATTGTTTGTCTAGACGTGAAATCCGTACAACACCTTTTATTTCAGCGCTCTTTTATAAACAGACGCCATCGGTTTCTGGGTGACTAAACTTTTGATTATATGGGCATGGTGGCAAACGTGCGACTAAGTGAACTGATCGATATCATTCGGAGCTCCACCACTTACGCATCATGACAAAGGGGCTTACCTCAAACTGGGTAACACAATTGGCCATAATGCTGCACCACCTGCAGACCTAATCTATAGACCACAAACTTTACAAGATTTCAGAGCAGCATACTTTTTATAGGTTTTAAAAATATGGATGACCAAGTAAGTGAGTGGTATCCTTCAGGTTTTATAGCCTTTGTTCAGACATCAGGCTTGCTACGTCTTCTTAGTTAGAAAGACTTGTAATAATGAGCCTTTAGATTTTTATCTTAATCTCGTCTTTCGATACAGATCTCCATACTACATATGATTAGGCATTAAATGAACTGAAAATCTACTCCAGATTATTATAAAAAAAATATGCTGGTGATATATTAACTTTATTGTTTAATACAACACTTTTGTCAGGCTTACAACTTAGTTTCTCACACCACTCATGTTGTATGTGCGTTCATTTTACCAGTGAGCGGTAGAACTTACTGTTTAATGTGAAAATTTATGAAAATTTATTTTTTCTCATAAATTTTGCCAGAAATCTGTTGAGAGATAGTTACCAAAGAACTAATTCTTGATATTTCGTTTTGTATGAGATTCCACCGCTGGGACTTGCATCAGTGTTTACTTTTATAAGCTCAATCTATGGTCTTATGACCATATTTGGAATATATTCGTCTATTAGCATACCGTTCTAGTTTACTGAAAAATTAAAGGATTTCCAATATAAACGACATCAAGTTTTATTGACGTGCACCCGCTCTTTAACAACATAAATGTCAACAACTTTTACCATATTGTCTTAATAAATATCACAATAAATTATAGTCTGGCATAAAAGAAGAAAAAAAAAGAAACAAAAAAATAAAGCATTGACCCTGTTATGAAACATTTGAAATTGTTTTTTGTTCAGTTTCTTCAAATTTTATTCTCCTGCTAGAATTGTTTCAATGTAATGCGTGAGTGCTCGTCAGGTATTGTGGCTTAAATAAGCGAATGCAGTAATTGATTTACAATGACAAGTTGTCTTTAAAGACATAGAACTTTTGCTTGAAGAATTAATGGAAAAATAAATTGGTTTGAAAAGCAATTTCAAGGTTTTTCTTTTTTGCAATAAAGCCCGTCACACAAAACACTACGAAACAATTAATCAAAATCAACAAAAAAAATTTTTTCCAGAAAATAAAAAAAAATTTTTCTTTTACGATACAAGCATTGGAAATTAAATTTTTAATAAATTTAGAAATTTTTCATATCTTAAGAATTACCATCTACTTTAACAATTTATATGAGAAACAAGTGTTTGGTCAGAGTTTTGTTCCTTAATTTGTGATTTTTTTTTTTTTTTTTATTACAGAATGTTGTTGTTAAATCTTTAAATTTATGCCAAATATTTAGCTACGATATATTTGGACCTTTTTTCTGGTCTTTTTTTTCTTCCATAAATAAAAAATATCGTGTTTATATCTCCATTATTATTATTTTTTATTTTTTTTTCCTTTTAAAAGACAAGTTTTTTCTTTTATTTTTTGGAGCTTTGGTGCAGAGTTTTGCTTTTTACTTTGAAGTTGACACCCACAGCACGATTTTATTTAACCAATCATGCATAAAAAAAATAAAAAAAAATTCAAAAAGCATACACACACAAAGCTAAGGCAATTTAAGGGGTACTATTGTATTTTATTCACAAAAAAAATTATTTTCTCTCCTTTTTTCTTCTTCGGAAAATCTTAAATAAGTAAACAATTTTGTTTTCAAATTGTTTGCAAAAGCATTTTTAGCTTTTGAGTTGAAACTAAACAAAAGACTTAAGACACAAACTTTTTTGAAACCTTTGAATATTAAATTCATTACAAACAGTAAACGTTGGTTTATTTTCAAATTATTCACATGTAAACTAAAAATGCCTTAAAATAGGAATATATTTACAATAAATAACTTGTAAAAGAGTTAACAGGTGCCTGAAAATGGAGCATAAATTAGGGTAACAAAGACACAAAGAAGAATAGTTGCGTTGGAGAGTTTGCGAAGCACAATCAGAAGCACAACTCATATTTTGATACTCAGTGAGCGATATGTGATACCTCCAGGCGTTAAATTAGGCTAAAATATTGACGATAAATTACAGAAGACATTCACTTTTATTACAGAGAAAGGAAACTTCATATTGGTAAGTTAAGGAAAAACTTAATGCAGAAGGTCTTCTGTCATTACACAATAGAAGCGGTTATGACAGTTGAAGTCGCCGTAGTCTAGTGGGTAGTGTTATTAGATGTAAGGCCACAGTTCTATCGTTGGGTCAATTGTCTCCAATCAAGCGAAAGATGAAAAAATATTTCTTCAGCAACTTCCTTCCAACAGATTTCTAGCAAAAATTCTGAGAGTAAATAAAATTGCCATGAAAAGATTCTCAAAAATCTGTTGCTCGAAGTCAACTTTAAACTGTAGTCCCTTGACACATGTAGAAAATTAACACACACAACTTAAAGTGGTGTAAGAAACTAGGTCCTAATCCTAACGGAAGGGTGGTAATGACCATTTTTATTTGCATATATGACAGTAAGCTCTCAAGACTGAATGTAATGCCTTGTGGCCACGAGCAGAATAGAACTGGAAACAGAATTTATCTGAACTATGAAAGAATGTCGGAAGATTTCAAAAATTATTAAAAAAAATTAATACACTCTTCTATGAAAAGAGGTTTATTAAAAGCAAGTGCATTTAGAGAGTAACGACTGGGAAAGAAAATGACACGGAAGAAGTAAAGAATCGTAAGGAACCATACATACGTATACTGAAGTGACAGTTGGCTTTAGTTGCCTTAATACCTTATGGACTATTTTGTTTCAAACTTGATAATGAAAAAACCGCAAAATACTAGACATTCAGAAGCTAATTCTAAAGTACTAAGAGCACAAGACGCTCGAATGTATTCAAATCGGGCTATTGGAGACCGTTGAGGGTGCATTTAATGGTATGGCCATGCATATTCATTGATAATAAAGGCAATTGGTACAATAGATACAGGACTACAGATAGTATTTTAAGAAAATAAAAAAACATCTAGGCTTTATACCACGGTTTTCACAAGCCAAAATCGGTGTGTGACTCCATGGGTAATTCCGAAAAGCATTGTGGCCTTATTAATTTGGATATGAGAAATGATTTTGTTTGAAAGAATGTAATCATGTCGTATCTTTTGATCGTCAATTAAATGTGTTTGTGATTTATACATACATAATTGGCCATTACAACCCTTCAGTCAGGATTACGGCCTAGCTTCTCACACCACCTTATGTTGTGTGTGCTAATTTTATACATGAGTGGCGGGACCTACAGTTTAAAGTCGACTCCGAACGACAGATTTTTTGAGAAATTTTTCATGGCAATTTTATTTACTCTCAGAGTTTTTGCAAGAATCTGCTGAGAGGAAGTCGCCGAAGAAATATTTTTTTCATGTTTATTTTTGATGTCTGACCGGGGATAACGAACCCTGGCCTTTCGTCTAATAAGCCAACACACTACCTTACTAACTCAGCTAAATCACTTTTGTGATTTACAAAGTGAAAATTTATAGAAAGTGAGATGTTAATGAATAAAGTGCTCGACTACAGTCCACTTGGCTTTTGAAAACCTCAATCTTCTTAAAATAACTCACCAAAAAAGTTCCCTGATCACTAAATCTCAGAGCAGATTATATTGACAGCAAACATCATAAGAAGATCAGTTAGCGTTGCTTTTGAAGAAAACTTAAACTCATACAGCAAACAACTACTGCCGAAGGCATTGCGTAAACAGCAACAAATCATTCTAAAAATTAAGCTTATCATCTAGTTCGCTGGATTAATTTAATTAATCCACATGATTGAAACAAAAATTAGAAAAAAAAACTAGTAAATATAACACAAATAAAAGTTTGTTTTACAAAATCCCAATAAACCTTGTGCTATTCCAGTAATTTTAAAATATTTTGCTTTTCTTCTCACAACAAACTTTTTTTATTGTAGGACCAACAGCTTAATATGGAATAAGAGAGCCAGAATCGCAAAGTTATTTAATGCAAGTTGGTTCAGTTAAACTCTCTAAACTTTTGACTAAAGACTGCTGAGACGAGGTCGCCGAAAGAATTCATTTTTTTACAAGATGTCACAGCTGATGCCTCAAATATCGTGGTCTCGACCAAGACACTGCTTTTTAGACTATGGCAACAGCATTTATTAAGGGTTAAGATTGAAAGCGAAAGTTTCATATATCGATATATCAATTGAATGGAATACAATTTTAATGTATGGGCTGGTGTCTTCTCGACCGCGTACAAGGGAGGGCGAAAGTACTCATTAATGACTGTGTGCAAATCTATTTATTCGGAGCATCGTTCCAATGTGGCTTGTGTTTCACTGTTTTATTGCTACTATAATGCATTAATGGACTAAAACCGAGAACCATGTATTCCAACGTAAACTTGTCTTTCTCGGCGAGTACATCTGTTTACGGTCGATTGGCCAGTGGATGTTACACTACATTACAGACAAAGTTCGTTCTTTAGCTGCACTATTCGCATGTGGATCTTCATTCCTTTAGAAATCTTTCCTGTTACGAAGGGACTCAAATGTAATTTCCACAAATATTAGCCCCTCTTTCCTCCCTTCCATAACATATTTTCCTAGTTCCAATACATTGTACGGCATGGGGCCATCCCCTAAGAGCTGATCGAACAAAAAAGAAAAAAAATAATTGTTAAGCAGAAGGACTTTGCTTATGCTAACGACGACTATAAAAGTTGCAGATCGGTCGAAGAGGAAACTAGTATTACCAGGTTCATTTGCCAATGAGAATCTCTGACTCGACAATAGGTATCTGAGTTCAAGTGAATTTTGCTTCCAATAAACTAGTCAAACACTAAGGCTGTCTTGTTCATTTCATTGATTAGGTTATCGCGGTGTTTAATAAGTTTTTATAGCAAGGACATGCACCATCAATTTGAAATATTAACTTAAAGTTACGAATGTTACAGGAAAGTGGTCCAGAATAATAGAAAAAGTAATTCTCAATGCCATAATGCATCTACACCTGTTTACCCTGTACTGTATTTATGCCTTACATTTATCGAATTTGGCACCCTGTGTGCTTTTACAAATATTTTACGTTCTGCGTTACTGAAGTTGATTTGCTTTTCCTTCTCTTTCTTGATTAATATCGTTTGCCTTACTTAAATTCGTTATTAATTTTAACGAATTTGTTATGATCGATGTTTATGTTTGAACATTAACAAGTTTATCTCATTGGCATAACAACAGTCAAATGATGTAATGGACTCTCTTGCAATAAATTGAACTGCTAGCTGCTCTGCATACATACATATGTTGTTCTGCAATAACTTTATTGAGTTTCAATTTCTGAATGTAGATACCAATTGCAAAAACATACAAACAAACAACAAGAAAATAAAAATAAAATCATGACAACTGTCAGTTGTCTATAAATGGTTTAAAATCAATGTTTGTCTGTGTATCTTTTACTCGTATTGAATATGTTTGCTCTAAAAATCAGAGAGACACACACATCCACCAGATGAAATATTAAATTTTATGAACTTTTGTTTTCATACACCATCATCCATCCACTCAACTGCATTTGATTCAGTTTCACTTACAACAGTTTCGGTTTCATAGTTTTTTATTATTATTATTATTGTTGTTGTTTGAGTTGTT
>QOCX01000029.1:156223-204809 GCA_005959815.1 Sarcophaga bullata | reverse complement strand
AGTATGTAGTAATGTTATAAAATATTTTTAACGGTTGTTGTATGTATTGTGGTGATAAAATCAAATGATCAACTCACTTATGGCTTTATGATCATTATTGTTTGATTTTTTTTTCCCCATTTCGGTTTTCTTTTATTTTGTAGTTGTAACTCAAATTGTGTGTGTTGGTGTTTGTTTGTATTTGTTTATATGATAATCAGCTGTGTTTTTGCATTCATTGTTCAACAGATTTGTTTACCAACGATTTATTGTGTGAACTCTCCAATGGAATCTTTCGGTGAAGTAGCTTTCAAAGGCCATTTCAAATGGAGGTCAATTGCTGTAATTTTTTGACAATTTATTTTTATGTCAATTCGTTTAGTGTTCAGCAATTAACAGGTGTTAGGTCAAAGTTCAACAATTAAAATATAATTCGAAAATGATTGCAAACAAAGGATTTTAAAAACCAATTTTATGTTTTTAAATTGCTTAAGACTCCATCGATCTTTTGCAAATTTTTGCTTATGTTGTAACATTTTTAAGCATGTTTTCCAATTTCTAACAAAAAAAAGTCTGAGAGACAAAAGCATCTTCTAAATTTTGTTTCAATAATCATTTAAGAATGATATTTCGATTGTTTAAGCCAAAACCTGATTGCAAACCTAATCACATGTTTTTTAAGAGTTCAAGTTCCATGGTATACCATTCAACTAAAAGAGTAGCACTGCTCCTGTCAAAACTTGTTTGTTGAGACGTTTAGTTGCCTAGCAGCAAAGGGAAAAGATTGACTGGTTCCCAAATTACGCTCTCGTCCTCCATATTCTTCCAATTTAATTCTGAATCACAATTTCTTAAATTCTTAATCAGTGACCAAGACGTATGAAAGAGATTAAAATACTTGATGACAAACTCGAGCAAACCATATTTATATTGGACTGAAGGCTAATAAATTTGTGTCATAATTTATGAATTTTGCAAATTAAAAGGCTGGAAGGCCCTTAATTTCCTCAAACTAATCGAAGAAGTTGGCCAGTGCAGGGGTTGCACATTAAAGCACAACTAGCCTATACTAAAGGCCAGCCTGAAAATTCAATAACCGAAGCAATATTCTTGAAATCAGTGGATGATAACTCCGTTAAGTTGATAAATCTACACCTAGCAAGAGATGGACATTGGTAGAGAAAGTGGATAACACTTACCTCCTCTTCAGCAGCCTCACGCCCATGGCAGAAGTCGTTAGATGGGAGCTGAAGTCTTTCTGCGAGTCTCCTCATGGCCACTGTGATCGAGATGACATTGCGTTCAAGTCTGAGTAGTTGGCTGCTAAGTCTTCTATCCATCATGGACTAAGTGAATTTGCCAATGGAGCAACATTCCTCAATAACCCAGGATAGGTTGGCGTCGCAGAAAAATTTACGCCTAATTGCCAACTGAATCGAGGTAAGTGGTAAACCCAGTTCAATTGCAGAGGGTTTCGAAAGATGTACACCTGCTCTGGGAAGTTCATCGGCCCTACAGTTGCCTGAAATGTTGTTGTGCCCAGGAACCCAGACAAGTGAGAGACTGAGACACTGAGACAATGGCCAAGGCTCTTTAACAAGTTTAGAGTTGATCATAACGCTCGAGAAAAGTTTAAGATACGGAGACATCAGTAATTCATTTATAGGAGCCATTAGAAGGTTTAAAAAAACAATAAAAACCCGATGAAGTGCTCGCATATTCAATAAATTTTCTTTTAGAAGATTGTTCGCTTCTTGTTATAACCCAATATGGTGGTTAGCCAGACTTCCAGCAACCTTGGCAAATATTTCCATTTAGTCTGTCTATTTAACGATGATTTTCAGGAGAAAATCACATTGTGTACCATTCTCTCTTATTTTTTTTTTTTGCAAATAAATTCAATATTTGTTAAAAGAAAAATAGTGTCATTAAATGTGCTTAAATTCGCTAAACTGTGTGTGATAAATACACTTTGAAATACAAACATGTACGCCATGCCATCTAATTTATATCCTGATATCCAAAGACACAACACAAAATGAAATAAGCCAAGATGAAAGACAACCAAGACTTGTCACTTTGAAATTGTTAGAAAAAAAATGAAACAAAAAAAATGAAAAGAAAAAATACGTTTAAAGCGCATTTCCAAAACTCAATGGAAACTTGTAAACACATGCATGCTGCACCAGCAGCATATCAAGCAACTGGGCCGATTTCTTAAATCGATAGCGTATGAAATTATTTGTAATTTTGTGTTTGAAACAAAACCTTTTTTAAAAACGGAGCAACGTATTGCTCTGTTCGTTCATTTGAAGTTCGCTTTAATGAGATATTTATCCCACGGTTTTGGATGTCATTTACAAGTGTGAGGCATTAAATTATTGCCACGGTTTGTCAAAGCTATTCGGACTTGTAGTGCGAATTTTTCCTTCTCAAATATTTCATTCAACGAAATATTTGCTCGTAAATGAGGTGAATGTACATACATTTAGACTCTTAGTTTAAATAGTTTTGAATTTTTTTTGGATTTTATTTTATTATAGCTGAAGTTTGTTAAATACCGTTATAATATTAGTAAATATTTACAGAAAATATACGGGGGGTTAGTGGTAGTTTTAGCTGAGTTGTTGATATTTTTTTTTTTGTTTTTTTGTTTTTTGTTTTTTGTTTTGAAAACATTTTTGAAATTGTAACAGAGTTTCTTATTTTTTTCTTTCTTATTTGTTGTAATTTAACAACCTGCATTTCATTGCACCAGGGGGTTTTATTTAGTTTTGTTAGACGTTATTTATTTCAACTAATATTTGTTGGCATGTGTCTTTAAGCCATTTCCAAAGAGCTTTTTTTTTTTTTAATTTCAATAAAAATGGTTTACTCCGCATGAAGCTCTTAGTTTCATGAAAACATTCAATGCAAATTGAGTAGCCTATTAACCAGCTTAACCACATATTATGTTAGCCGAAAACAGGAAGTTAGTCAAAAAAAAAGTTCAATGGATTTAAATCCCCTTGATATCCACCTCACGAACTCTTCTATAATGTATATACCTTAACTCGAATCTGCAAGTAATTTTTAATATGACTAGGGACACCCTTGGATTGATCATTAGTTCTTTCAAATACCTTAAATCGCTGAATAGTAGTGATCAGTAATGTTCTGAAAGTCGGAGATTGGACTCAGAGACCTTATACTTTCACAAAACATTGCCAAAAATTGTGAACAACACGATACACTGAAGATACACACAGAGATGTAACAATGAGTTTCTAAAGTCTTTGGTATCGACTTCGATTCGTACACCCTTTTCTCGAGTTGTATTACAGCGTCCGTCTTTTCACCAGAGGACATAATATGCTTACATACAGAATTGGCCATTACAACCCTTCAGTCAGGATGACGACTTTGCTTCTCACACCAGTTATGTTGTGTTTGTTAATTTTATAAATGAGTGGCTGGATCTACAGTTTAAAGTTGTTAAGAAGAAGCTTTTTCGTGGCAATTTATTACTCTTTTGTCTGAAAAGAAATCTGCTGTGAGAAGGTCACCGAAGAAATATTTTTCATATTTCAGTTTATTGAAGATATCTGACCTGTGGTTTGAACCGTGGCCTCACGTGTAATAAGAAACACACTACCTATTAGACTACGGCGACATATCCGTATTTTAGACTCCAAGATGTCACGGATTAAAGAGACGTAACCAGTATAGTTCAATAAACTTCTATAGGATTTGTGGGTGGAGCAGTCAATCTGGCTTTAAAGTGCACACGTTTGCCGGACGAGATGTAAATATCAATGCTACTGCGCAAAGACAGTTAGCTGTTCTGATCGCCTGTGCATTCCGCACTTCTGTAACGAAGGCATTATTCTACAATTCATATTTACGGTTTAATCCTCATCCAGTGAGTTTCATTAAACTTTCTATCGAGTTTTAGAACACAACTGGATTAGTTTAACACGAGTATTAATCGTTATTTTAGTACCCAACAACTCTTTTTTAAACTGTTGTTCTCATAATAAACTTTCATTTGAAATTATTAAAACAAAATTCAAATGTTTTGTTAACATGAACATCTGATGTTGAAACTTGTTGACATCTTTCAAGAAGTTAAAATCCTGAGCTACTACCAACGATCTCTTTTCTCCTTACATGGCAGTGTTACAGTGTTATCCATGTATGATCAAAACATAGAAAGCTTATCTCCATCTTAACCGCTTCAGAATCTCATTTTATTTTATTTCGAATTCTCCCTAAAGTCTAAACTTTTTTCAGCTTTTCTCCAACTTCTGTATTTCTTTTGTCATTCATGCTATTCGGGGCTGAAGACAAAGAATAGACCAGTTAAGGAGTAATATGTAGTAGTGGCTCGCAGACTAATAATGCTTTGGCATATAATTTGTTAATTAATAGGAAACAATTACTGACTTATTGAACCATGATTATATGACTTCAGGTGTTTAACTGTATAAAATACAGGCGATTATAGTGAGTAAAGTTTAGTCAAAATTAATCTGTATTTGGCAAAGCAAAAGTCAAGAAGTATCGACGTTGAATTGAAAGCAATTGAGGAAACGAATTGGCGAAAACGATATAAACTTCTCAGAGGTCTTTAATTTGTAATAAATTGGTATTTGTATTGTCCAGGATTACTTAAAATTTAATATAAACTAAGATGAGTAAGACTATAAGCTCCAAAAAGATGCCATGTTGCTCAGAAGTAGAAACTGATGGGCATATTGACCATCGAAAAGGCAATAAAAGTGAGAGAGATGTTATATCAGCCCTATACATAATTATAATGGTAAATCAGCCTATTGTGAGATAGGGTGAGGGAATCCAATATGCTGAAATCCAACGCAATAATATCGTATGCTTTTTTATAAGAGTTGTGTTCTCTACTTTGGGGTGACTATTGTTGGTAAGGATTCAATACACCTAATAAAAACTGCGATACATCCACGTCTCATATCAAAAAGGGCTTCCAGATTTGCACGTTGACATTGTATGATTTGCCAAATGCTGAAATTATTAGGAGTGAAAGGGACATTGGGGAAGTCGCCGTAGGCTACTAAGTAGTGTGTGGGCTTGTTAGACGTGGGGCTAGAGTTCAAATCCCAAATCGGATATTTCGAACTAAACGAAATAATAAAAAATATTTCTTCGACGCCTTCCTCTCAGCAGATTTCTGGCAAAAATAAATTACCACGAAAAGTTTCTCAAAAAAAAATCTCTCATTCGGAGTTGACTTTAAACTGTAGGTCTCACCAATTAAGTGAAGTGAGAAGACAGGTAGAAATCCTGATTGAAGTACTGCAAAGATCAATTATGTATGTATTAGAGATGTTAAACGGGATTGAATTTTCGGGACAATTCGGGATCGAAAAATTCTGAAATATCCCGGAAAAATTCCCGAGATATCCCGGGATTTTCTCTTAACGTGTTCACGCCGGCGCGTAGCACCTGCCTTATCGGGCGGCTTGTACCACCGGTGGCCCGCACTAGACTACTGCGTCTGGTGACGTATACTACAGGTGGTACGCATTTGATTATGCTACTAGGCGGTAGATAACACCAAATATTTAGATCTTTAACAAAATTCAACACTGTTGACTGTAAAAATTCAAAAGATTTAATGAAAATGAGAATTAGCGAAGAAAAACACAAAACTTTACACGAAACCGTTGTATTGCTGCAAGGCAGCTGTCGTCTGATAAAGCGAAAAGCGTTTCGCGCAGCCGCCAGTAGCCGACAACCATGCATTTAAGCGCCGACGTGAACGTGTTAATAACTAAAAACTAAAAACAATTGTTTTATTAAAAATTTCATTAATTTTTGATCTTTTCGGAATTCGGGATTTGTAAATCATGAAAATCCCGGGATTTTTCAATTTGGGATTTCCTGATTGGCATCCCTAGTATGTATGTACTTAATAAAAACTGCGATCCATACTCATCCTAAATTGCAAACAAATTGACACCGAATAATTTGTTAAAACGATTATAGGAAGGTAATTGGGACTGTGATAATTGGAGATGCTAGAGTAGACTAGATAAAAACGTGTTTCTTGTAATTGGTTTGGTTTTTTTTATAAATACTTTCCTTAGACAATATACAACAGGAGTTGAAAATCAGAATCAAATAGCAAGGCAAAATGGAATAACAACAGAAAGTATACATGAAAGGAAATCCATGAAATCATTTTAAATATTTTCTTGCTTCCAAGAAAGTCAAAGCAACGACTAACATCGATGTGTTAACAACAATTTATGGATTGAGTATCTGCTCTACAAAGTAAATATTGATTTTGAATGAGGCTTGTGAAAATATGGA
Organism: Sarcophaga bullata; assembly: GCA_005959815.1. Taxonomy (NCBI): domain Eukaryota; kingdom Metazoa; phylum Arthropoda; class Insecta; order Diptera; family Sarcophagidae; genus Sarcophaga; species Sarcophaga bullata. Next base: position 198,500 of record QOCX01000029.1, on the reverse strand, counting down.
AAAAAAGAAACAATTTGTTTTAGAAATTATGCATATTTGCTTAGAGACAAAAAGAGAAAAAAATTTTTAGTTAAGAAATCTACCAAAATGTCCATTCAATTAACATGTAAATGGAAATCAATAAATAAATAATGGAATGGAATCAGTTGAGTGCTGCAGATACAAGTTACGTTATGTTTGAAAACAATATTAGAAGTTGACAATGATTACAGCAACTAAATTTTATAATGTAAAATGTTTAAAACAGAAGAGAGTAGTAGGTTGTTTAAAAATTATATCATAGTGCCCTTACTCATGAGGCTATTAGAGACTTGAAAGTGCATCTCCTAACCTAACGCATGAACTTAAAAAAACAAAAACATTCGAAATATTATTTCTACCCTGTAAGAAACGAATAGAAAAAGTTAAATCAACAGAAAAATTTTCAATATACACTCCAACCGGAGTCAAATAGTAAGTGTAGTGCCGATTTTTTCTTTAAGAATACAATTGTCAGGAAATTATAGTCTCTTTGCAAATTTGCCAATGAAATCAATTTCATAAAACTTCAAAGCTGTTACCTCCGATTCCTTGCAGATAAGATAATTGAAACGTATTTTACATTTCGAAACAAAATTTTCCCCAATACATACAAACGTAAAGTGATTCTCTCCAATATTCAAATCTCGTTAAAGTTGGAAAGTGGAAAACCAAATTTGAAAACCCATAAAGGCAATTTTGTCTTAGTGGATAAGGATTTATGACGTAAAACTCCGTAGGAACAACTTTTCAATTTATAAATTTTGTCAAGCACAAATTTTATATTTAACAAGTTTTAAACAGAGGATTTCTCAATCAAATTCCTTCACTTTTTGAGGCATTTAACTTTAGCGCCATAAATCATAAACATTTTTAACTTTCCTTAAATGTCTAGACATAATTTGAACAGCCATGAATCTACATTAATTCATGGAAAACATTGGCTAGTGAATCATAAGCAAGTTGTGAGGAAAAACAAACATAAATATGATGTATAAATGAAAAGCCAGAATTGAGCCTTGAACTAGTCCACACAAAAAAACTGACCAAAATCGCACAAAAGTTTGAATAATTGTGTGCAAAAAGGTCTTTTGTTAACAAAAAAAAAGTTTTAAAGTGAAGATCAAATCTCAAACACTTCATTTTGAAAAGTAATCCTTCATGAAATGTTCCACGATAAGAGAAAAAGCAACGATGCAAACAGAAATGAAAATTTCAAACATAATTCTAGCTTATGTATCATTTTACTTAATGAATCTGTGGTGTTGCTTATGTAAAATTTTAAAGTTTTCAAAGATCTTCTGAAGTTTTTGTTGGTAAATAAAACCTTATTTATGGTATTTGAGAAGGAATTGAAAGTTAAATGTTGATTAAATGCAGAAATTAAAGTTTCGGCTCTTGATATTCCAGCTGATAAAGACTCTTAAGAAGAAAACGAAAGCTCCTCTTATGAACTGACGAAAGTATTGGCAGCAACAAACATCACAATTTGCTGTTTATCGCGAAAGATCGTACTACATGGAGAGGCGAACTGCATGCTTTTAGTAGTTTAAGATGAGAGAACATCATCAATTTACGCGCAGATCCGTGGCAGTTGTTTCTTGAAATGTTTTTCTCATTATATATCTTACGTAACAGACAAACATTGAAGAAAAAGTATTTCGCCCCATGTTCTGTTTCAGAGATATTGCAGGAGAGCAATATTTCGGTCAACTAAGTACGTCTGAAATAAGGGAATCATTTATTTTGATAATATTATAATCGGAATTGAAGCACGGCTATCACACATTTTTGAAAAATAAGCTGAAGTCTTTCAGCTTTTAATAATCCCAATAATTGAATTTCATTGTCATTATAAATTTGGCAGTCCACCGAAATCGATTTGGCCGTTTTAGATTCAAATACATGCTACGTGTGTAGCAAGTGCATACATCTGTACTTAGTGAAACCTATGTATTATTCGAAAAACCAGATAGGAATCATACAGAAAAAAATTTAAAATTATTGACATAGTCGATGTTCGTTTTTTACCTCACATGACCTTAAAAAATGTTTTAAACAAAACATAACAGTAAATATATTCAGCCAGCTCTCAATTTAGAACCTAACTGTTGCGAGTAAAAATATGCTGTCCCATCTAAAAAATTTAAGACTTATAAATCTTCACAAATCAAGGGTGCCAAGTAACAAAATGTTAGCTTTTAGAAAAAAAAAAAAACAAACTAACATGATTTGATTTTTTCGTAAAAAAAAACCACACTAACGGCCATTATTACAACTTGCCGTTAAAGTTGGGTTTAGTTAAAGCTAACTTTAGCTAAAGTGAACTTTAAAGTTACCTTTAATTTCTTTTCATTATTACAACCTAATGATAAAATAAAGTTAACTTTTTCAAAAATATGCCAGTGCCAGAGCAACGTCGATCAAACTACTCAATTAGCAGTGGCAACGTCGGGCTTTTTTTTTTTTTTTTTTTTTTTTTTTTTTTTTTTTTTGTGCTCATTTTATTTAAATTTGAAGTTACTATATTGAAAATAATATATCAAATATAAACTTAACTTTAAAAGTTACCGGCAGGATGATCTTTCCTTCAGTTTAGCGCTCACTTCTGCCTTATTGTTCACTTGTCCGTTTAGCTAAGTATTTGAATGTTATCCACGATATGCAACTACGAGAAGTCAAACTTTAAATCGCCCCTGGACCTTTTTTCCTTTATGTTTTGCTCTTTGTTGTTTAACTTTATTGAAATCAAATTCATTACCTGAAGATTTTGTCATATCAATGCTATTGTCCCTAAATAAATAATCCTCAGTATTGATTGCTGATTGGCTCAAATTTTATGGCAGAGTAGGTGATTGACTCGAATTTATTTTATTTGTTACTTATTAACTACAATTTTATATACGAGTTGAGTAACTTTGATTATATGCTCAATGTTGTGTCACAGACCAAAGTCTCTTATGGGTATCGAAACCATGACCCCCGCGCTAATGGTCTAGCACACTACCCACTAGACAGCTAGGGCATCCAATTGACTCAAATTTTTCCTCAAGTTTTTATTCAATTTTGCTAATTAACAAAGATCTTCATTATGAGTGGATGAGTGACTCAAATTCTATGAAAAATTTTGATTCAAGTTTGCAGATAAAAATGAATCTCTCTTCAATCAATCTTTATAAGATGGTTTTTGTCCATGAACAAATTAATATGTGTATGTATGTATGCATATAAATTATTAAATTTTGTTTATTATGTTGAAAATTTATAAACGGAAATTTGAAAATTTTATTTTTTGAGCATAACAAACCGCTCGTAAACATTTTTTCTCAGATTATTCAAGAATTTTTTTAAATAAAAAAAATTAAAAAAAAATTTTATAATAAAAATTTATAATAAAAATGTTTGGCAGTGTCTAGAGCAAAAAGAAGAAAAAAAAAGAAGAAATCTGCAGAGGAAAAAATCGAAATTTTTATTATTTTCAATAAATGTGGCAGACATTTTCGCATATAAATTTCGGTTTTTACTTTTAATGTGTCTTTATGAATTCCTATTGCTTTCCATTCATTATGATTTTTCTTTTGTGAAAAGCATTCCTATTTCATTGCTTGTTTCGGATTTTTATGATTCAGCAAAAGTTATGGCCAGAACCCACAAGCGGTGGCTGATGAAAAACGAAAAGGCTTTCAAACCGACAGTTAGACAATAAAACTGGAAGGAAAAACTATCAGTTAGCCTGGTCTGGCATGGCCTGGTCTGCCAAACTTCCCAGACGAATGTACATACATTTTGATGTTTTTGTTTTTGTTTTTGTTTTAAATATAAAAAAAATGGTTTCATTGATTAGAGGCGGCATCTTTTTGTATACGGCCACTGTGTAAGAGAAAAACTGCAAAAAGGCGGTTTCCATAAGCAGTCCTACAAAGCGCAAATCAAAAAAAAAATCTCAAAAGATGAAATGATGAAAAAAGAAAAACCGAAATAAAAATGCAAGAAAAAACTGAAATGCTTAAGTTAAAGTCACGTTAAAAATATTTTTATGGTTGATATTTCTTTATTCTAATGACCCATGATTATTAAACGCTTTTGAACGATATTGTTTCGTATTGCATTGTATTAGTATTGCGTTATTAAAGATGTTTTTTTTTGTATTTTTCTACAATAAAATGCAAATTTTTTAACACCAACAACAACAATAACAAATGTATTGTAATGTAATAATTAAATTGATTTTTTTTTCTTTTCAGTAGTAAACATAATAAAGAGGAAGAGGAATATCTTTAAACATGTTTTACTTTATTTTTATATTTGGTTTATTATCCTTAAAGCCATTGTTAATGATATATAGTTAATGCTACCTCAAGTCTTAAAGTTACACTAATAATAGGTTTTACAGGTTTTTTATACAATACAGGCGTTATTCTTCTATTCAGCCGGCCTTTGTGTTTCAAACGCCTTTTAGACGCCAGTAAATCAGTGCTCATTTACACCATCTTCCCTCTTGTTTAAGTTTTTTCTTTTTTTTCTGTTCTGATATTCTTTTGTTGTAGTTTTTTCCTTTTTCATTTATTTATTTATTTTTTTTTTGCTGGTTAAAGAAAATATTATCTGCAGATATTCACATACATATTGGCCATATGTATTGGTCTATTGTTACAATATGCGCACATGAGACCATAAAATCGATAACAAAACAGTAGATGCTCTTTTCAATGGAAATATCTTCTGAGTATCACAGAATTTTGAATACAAGAAAATTCAGCAGCTCATTAAAGGCATACTTCAAGATATACAAGCCACAAGAGAGCCCTGTAGATATAGTGGATAGTGTGCTTGACCATTAGCATGGGGGTCGTGGTTTCGATTCCCACCAGAGGCTCTGGCCTGTGCACTACACCGAGCATATAGTCGAAAGGAAAGGGTTACCCATCATGGAATACTGAATTCTAACAGTTCATAGCAGCATCCTTGTTGAGACCCACATTTCTTAAATTAGTTGTTTTGCCACATCGCCCTGAATTATGTTAAAATTCGATTTCTTGGCAAAATTGTTAAATCGGCTATGTTGGCAGTGTTTGAATTGTTTAAACAAAGCATCGTCTATAAGACCAGTAACCAACAGAAGATGAGTAACGTTCCTTAAATTCCAGAAGCTTGGTAGGCGATTTTTGGCAAAAAATCTGAGAATAAAAAAAAATTACTCTGAAAAGTTTCTTAAAAATCTGTCTTTCGTAGTCGGATGCAAACTGTTGGTCCCTCTACTCATCTATAAAATGACTAAGGGATTGTATGTATGTCTGAATGTATCAATGTAGATGGGGCTAACAGTTTTGTTTTTGCTTGAATTGTATTAAAATTTGACTTCTCGGCAATGTTTGAATTGTTTAAACAAAACATAGTAGGTAGTGTATTGGCTTATGAGACGTGTGACCATAGTCCAAACCCCAGATCATCTGAAATAAAACGAAAAACGAAAAAAATATTGCTTCGGCGACTTTGTCTCAGCAGATTTGGGACAACAACTCTGAGAGTAAATCAAATTGGCATGAAAAGTTGTTCAAAAAAAATTTGTATTTCGAAGTCGACCTTAAACTATAGGTAGTGTGAGAAGCTAGGTCGCAATCCTGACTTAACGATTGTAATGGCCAATTATGTATGTTTTGTGTCAAATTATTGGTACCAGTTTCGGTGTGTAGGGAATAATTTGAATGATTGACGGTAACTCTCAATAGGAGCTCGGGAAAATCGAAAAAGATTGTTGACCCAAGGTGGTATGGTTTTTATAGGACTGTGCTAACTAAATAAAGCCTTTATTTTGATTGAATTTTTTTTCTTTCTTCCTGTCTGGTAGTAAGTTTAAAATGTTCCATACTTTATTTATTTATGCCACTTTCTTTGCCTAAGCCCATCTCATGGCAGGTGCAGCTTTAGGCTATTTGGCTTTCCATTCTATGTCAGCTTAACGGAGTTAGCCTCCATTGGTGTCAAGAATACAGCTTCATTTACTGAACTTTCAGGCTAGTTTCAAGCTTAGGCTAGTCGTGCTTTAATGTGCAGCCTGTGCGCTGACCGACTTTGTCGATTAGATTAGGAGGAATTCGGTTAATACAAGGAATACGCTTACCTCTAGTGTCAAAACGGATAGTTATGTGTGTTCAATGGAGTTTCGGTAATCAAAACTACCACTTCAACATAACTTGTGTTCAAGTATACTACGGAAATCTCAACATTATTGTATTTAAATTTGTTACTATAGCTAGAAAATTGTCTCCACTGTTTCCTCCTCCTACATTGCCGTTGCTGTCATTCTTACTGTGCTGTTACTGTTAACGTAAGAATACTTTTATAGTTGCAATGTTGCCAAAGGCATTATTCTGTTTCTTTATTTCATTGTAAATAGTGTATACATACATATGTATGTATGTAAATATTACAATTTGATATGATACATACTAATGTATGCACATATGCATGATACTCTATGCAAAATTAAGCATCAAAATCTATTCCGCATTTAATATGCATAAAATATGTTTGAGGAGATAAAGACAAATTAAGTAAATTTTTTCAATTTGTGTTCCAGATTTATCTTTAAATATTATAAAAGGTAGGGTATACAATATATCTTCAATACCAATTTATTGTTGATATAGCTTTCAGCAATTTATCTTTTTTGGTTTTTTGTTGTATTTTTTTTTTTTTTTTATTTTACATCAGAGGCGTTAATATGCATGTCAAAATTAGAGTTTATTTAAGTTTATTGTTCATATGATAAGATATTTAAGAATTTATTCTTAAGCAATATATTCGTAATGATGGTGTTCAAAGTGTATTCATATTTATATATGAATACATGCATAGATATGTACATACTTTTTAAAAAAAAAAAAAGATTTAACACTTCGTTATTCATGAAATAAAAAATAAATTTAGTGAAATAAACATTGGAATTTATTTTTTTTTTAAATTTTTGATTTACAAAACTTAGAAACCTCTTTCTGAGACAGTTAGGCAATGCTTCAGCATCTACATTTGTAACCCAGGATCGTCCGTGAATTCGCCGATGCTTTTGATATACGTTATACGCCAGCCTATATTGTCAGTCTACAGGAGATCGGTAAAGAAGTGATATCACATGTATTGAAGGCTATATTTCTTCGAACCCGATAATTTGACAGTCAAACAAGTTATCAGAGTTTCAGGAGGAACCTAGTCTTATGATTATACAGTAATCTGTATTAACCTCCACAATTACTATCACATCCGCATTCATTGTGAAATGTCCCTCTCTTGCAAGGTGCAGATATTAAAGAAAATTAAATTTAAATGCTTAAAATTGTGCTTAAATGATTAAAACTTTGCATCAATTATCACAAATTACTAAGAACACGGATTCTCAATTTCTTATATTATTTGCCACGCCCACACCTATATCTTCTTCAATATGTACAGAGTTATAAGATAATACATTTAATCTATCAAAACATAATTCAGTAGGCGGGGCAGTACTGAGTGTTAGAAGAAAATGAAAGTTTAGGTTCTTAGCTTTCATTTGCTACCAAATTTATGAAAACTGATGATAAACAGGCAAAGTTATAAAAGTTTACATTTAATTTTTTTCAAAATGCTAAAGTGGGCGTGGAAAAATTGTAATATTTATAGTGAGAATGCAAGTACATGTTCATAATTTTCATTTGATACCAATTTTATAAAAATTGCTGCCTTCGTTATAAAGTTATAAGAAGTTAAAGAAAATATTTTGTAGATTTGGCTCTCTGTTCTCCGTTGATATCAAGAATATTGTTTCGTTTCTTAAAATTTCAGGATGGTTTCCAATATTGGGGAGTCGTGCCAACATCATCAGTAAGCTTGGTGGAATTCGGTCAGTACAGGGTATGCGCTTGCTTGTGGCATGACAACAAAATTTACTATTCGTTAAAAAGTCCTATTGATGCCATTCTTTGGATAGAACGCATTCAAATTGCTTAACATTCCCTGATTCTGCCATATAAATCAGGATGAATGAAAACTGTGATGTGTGGTTTATTTCCATACGCCAACAACTTAAGAAAACGCGGTCTAAGCGCTGGACATAGATGGCTAATTCACATTATCGCTACATGGGATGATCAAGCACAATATCCAATGTAGCATGAGTTGTGTGGCACATAGCGCCATACTGTTGAAAAAGTTGAAAATCATCGACCTACAACGCTCGCCGTGGACAGTAGCGGCCTGACCAGCGCCTTTTTCAAGGAAATATGAACCGATGAGAACTCCAGCAGTGACTTTTTTCTAAGGCATTGATTGCTTTTGGATCGCGGATGATTTTTCGATTAAAATTTGGGGGTCAGTTACCAACTGATCCAGAATGTATTCAACGAATAAACTTCGCTCTATTCATGCAGTGCATTGTGTTTAATACAATATTTAATGACCAGTGTACATAACTGTGTCACTTTAGGTCGAAATTTGCTTTTTTGCAATAATTCTCTTTTTCTATTGTGAGTAATCATATAGAATGTCAGGCAAACAATCACAAACACAGCGAGGGAGGGAATTTCCCTCACTGATTTAACCAAAACTTTCTTCGGCATATTCTGCCATAAATTTAAAGTAAATATTGTGAGATACTAAATGAAGCTTGTGTTAGGACCAGCCTATGGAATAAATTTCATAGATCCTCTTAAGACAATATAGGGCAGACTGTGGACTTCGTTGTTGTAATAGTCTAGTAGGCAGTGTGCTGGCTTGAACACAATGTCATACACCTCCAAACAAAATGCAATACTAAAAACTGTTACTTCGGCGACTTCTTCTCAGCAGATATTCTAGGAAAAACTCTGAGAATAAATAAAATCTGTCATTCGGAGTCGACTTTAAACTGTAAGTATAACATTAACACACACAACACAAATGCTTCTCACACCACTAGATCGTAATCCTGTTCTAGTGTTGTAATGAAAATTATGTATGTGTGTGCACTTCTATGTATATGACGACCACATAATGGCTCTGTAGTGCACTTTTAATGCAATTTCAATATGTTCTCTCTGTTCTCACTTCTAACTTTAATTAGAAACTTTAACCATAATGTCGATATGTTTGTTATATTATGACTTTAATTTGAATAAGTGAAAATGCTAATCTAATTATGAGGATTATAATGCGATTAGCATGCCTTTGCTTGCTAATTAGATTAAAAATCTTAAGGCGTTTCTTGTTTAAAAAACTCATCTTTGGAATTCGTTTACAAGACGAAGCATAACTGATCTTGTTCACTGTAGAACGCTTCCAGTCTTGCTTGATCCATTAGTTTGTTATGCTTTCATTTATTTATTTTTTTTTTTTTTTGTAGTTCAGCATTTTTGTAGCACTTCTATTAGTTTTTATGATTTCTATAATTATTCAACAGAGAGTGCAGCTGTTGCTATTCATCTTGCCAAGCATTTAACGATTTTGAATGTAAGGAACACCAATCGTAACTGCCTGTTCTCCTGCTGTGTTTGGAAAATTGCTACAATTCCACGAAAGTAAATATTATAAATGGAAAAATAACTGTAATAAAATCATCCTTATATGTACAGCAGTGTGTAATTATTCACATGTAAATACGATTTTCTATTCAAAAGTCTGTCATAAAGTAATACAATTGCTTCCTTTTCAAAACGTATAATTTTTTTGCTTTTTTTTTTAGGCTTTTTTGGGAGTTGGCCTTAACAGCAGCAGCATCAACATCAGTAGAAACAGTAGAAAACACAATCTATTTTATTTCTTTATTATTAGTTTTTTGCTTTAGTATTGTGATACCTTTACTCTGCCATAATGTTATAAATTTCAATCTGTTTAATTCTAACGGTTTTCTACTTAACAAAACTGTTCAAAATAAAACAAAAAAAATTTTTTTTTGTGGCTGAAATAATGCATTTGATTTAGAAATAACAGCAGCAGCAGCGACAGCAGCAGCAGCGACAGTAGTAGTAGTAGTAGTGGTAGTAGTAGCAACAACAACAACAATTTTTATTTAAACCACAAATAGAAGATCTCTTTTAAACTGAAGCATTATTTTCAATGCAATAATTCCATTTAAAAACTTTCCTAAGCCTCTTTTTGCCAAGGCAATCATTTTTTAGAATGTAAACCAAAGCAACAAACTTTGCTGTATTACTTTACGTGTACATGTATATAGGTATGTATGTATGTATGTATGTATGTGTGTAAAAAAAAGAATTAAAAACCTAACCTTAAAAATTAACTTGAACTCCAAATTCCTTTTTCTCTAATATTTGTTACTATTGTTGTAGTGTTTGTTGTTGTTGTTGCAAATGTTAGATTTTCCTATACAGACAGACCATTTGAGAATTTTTTTTTGTTTTTTTTTTGTTTTTGCATTAACAAGACTTTGAAATTGAATTGTTAAATGAACGTTTTGCTCCATTTTACGTTGTTGTGGTTGCTGTTGTTATTGTTGTTGTCGTGTGTTACCAGCATTAAACGGTGCAAAATTTATAACTGCTAAATACACCTGTATACTCTCCATACTTTAGTAGATTCTTTTGGTTTTCTGTTCACTCGTTGTCTTGTCTCTTTGGAAATTTGTTTAGTCACTCGTGTATGTTGGTTGTCGGTCTGTATGAGATTTAATTTTTTCTTCTAATTTTTCCTCTTATGTAGTAAGAGCAGGCATTTTCAAATGAATTGAATTGTGAAGTGAAAGAAATGAAATTGAAAATAAAAAAACAGAAAAGAAAATCCATTATTTTAATGGATTGTGGCACGTAAACTTCTGAAAGATTAACATTTAGCGTTAGAAGTGTGCAGACAGACATTCAGAAACTTAGAAGTGTAAACTCTTACTAAATGATCATGCCATCACACCAATATACACACACAAACATTTTAATAAACTTTAAAGGAGTTCACTCATCCATGTAACGATAAAAAATATTGAAATTTTTACGGAAATTGTTTTCTCTGCACAATTATTTACTCAGTACAGGGATATGATGTACCTTACATCGTCAGGAATAATTTGTTGTAAGAATGAAATGCTTTTTATGCTGCAAAAGCTTTAAAATTAGTATGAGATTGTCAGACATACCCAGACTATGCCAGATTACACCCGAAATTATTCCTGCTGGTTGGCATCTCTCACCCATCCCGATAGTTTTACCAATTTGACAATTCAATTCAAATCTCCTTTGACTGTCAATAAATTCTTCTTCTTCTTAAAAATCTTCTTAGGTTTCCAAATGCCAGACAATTCTAGAAAAGATGTTCTGTCATCTGCTATTGTCCTCGTCGTTACAACTTTTGCTGAAGCCGTTGTAATACATTTTTTGCAACATTTGCAGGCCATTTAAAAGTTTAAATTTAAAAATGCAACAAAGCAAAAACAGTTTGACATTTGACCAAATTTATTTTTTTGTTGTGAAGTAAAATTGTTCCGTTTTTAAATGGAATATTATTGCACTTATGTGGCTGCCACGGTTGGCCTCACAGTACGTCATTCGATTGAATCAATTTTTGTGCTCTTTTTCGAATGTAGGGGGTCGTATCTCGGCAATGGCATCACAAATGTTGGCCTTCAAATGCTCAATTGTCTCTGGTTCCTTTAACGCCGCCACACAGAAAATAGTCCAACGGTGTCAAATCTCACCTTATTGGTGGCCCAATAACCATTTCGGCTAATTTAACGGCCATCGTTAAATAACGTTTGACGCAATAAATCGATAATGGCATGTGATGTGTGGCAAGTTGCACCATTCTGTTGAAACCAAACATCGTTCATATTAATACCATGAAGCGCGGATACAAAAAAATCGGTTATCATGGCGCGATAGGTGTCCCTACAATGTAATGGTTGTGTCGTCATCATTTTCACAGAAATATGGGCCAATGATGCCTCCACTCCACAAGCTACACCAAACAGTCACTCATAATGGTTGCATTGACTTCTGTAAGAACACGTGTGGGTTTTCTAAGCCCTAAATACGATAATTTTGCTTATTAAGATACTCAACAAGATGAAAATGAGCTTTATTCGAAGCAAAATCGTTCAGTTTCTTATTGGCCCAGCGTTGCTCAAGCGTAAATCGATTCATTATGTTCAGTGAATATATTATCTTCTTGAATTTTCTGACAGATAGAAAGACATATGTATTGTCAGATTCGAAATAACCGATGGTATAAACTTAAATCGATAGATAGCCCACTCTATAGTCATTTTTTCAGTCTGAGTAGCATTAAAGTAATCTCGTAGTGTGAAATTCAGTTGCTCTAAAACGATTCGACATCCGATTTTGTCGCGGGATTTGGATTCATCAAAAACAAACAAACAAAAATTGAAAGCAAATTCGGATATCGTGCAGTCAACAGATATATTCAGATCAAGATTTTGGCAAGATCATAGCTTTTATACTTTCATGCTCTTGTGCTACAAAGACTCACTGCCGCCCTAGCAGCAAACTCTTGCACCAATACGTCTATTGATAGTTAATAAAGGATAGTAATCAGTGCCTTCATAAACTCTGAGTAATCTAGAAGGTAGTGTGTTGACTTATTTAACGAGAGGCTAGGGTTCAAAACCCAGTTGAAACATCTCCATCTTCCTTTCTGTAGATTTCTGACAAAAATTCTGAGAGCAAAATAAAATTTGCCATGAAAAGTTGCTCAGGAATCAGTTGTTCAGAAGCGACTTGAAAGAGAAGGTGCCGCCACTCGTGCATAAAATAAACACACTAACATAAGTGATATCAGAAGCTAGGCCATAATCCTGACAGAAGGGTTGTAATGTAATGGTACAGCGCCTTTTAACAAAGCTATTCTTCAGAGGCTGCAATTCCACTTCATTCTTAACAACATTTCACCGAGTTCCATGCCATTTGTTTTATTTGAAAGATTTTTGAAAGAATATGCAAATGCCTCGAACATCCAGAGCTCTTGGCACTCCAATAGCAGATAAAATCCATTGTAGTCGAGATCTTCTTTGATTATGGGAATACTTGGAGACTAAACATAAGGTGATATGTCATTGTTACCCTATCTCAAAAAGGCACAATTTCTGTCATTTGTATTATGTATTCATTCTTTTAAAGTTCTGTAGAGTACATATGTATATGAACACATTACGAATAAACAACCATTATTTAAACGTTAGAATAGCAATATTTTAAGAGCAAAATAAAATTAAACTCGATTTTTTCTTTAAATCTGGTTTCAATTTCTTTAAGAAGCATTCTCAACAAGAAGTGCTTTTTGGCGAGCAAAAGATATTTTCTTACAGGCATTAAGATATCTCAGGTGTTGTAATTTTTGCCAACGTTACTGCTCAGCTCAAGCCTTATAGAAGACTATGTACGGTAAGAGAATGAATAGCGCCGTTGTCGTTGTCGTTGTCGATGGCAATGCATTCATTATTGTTTTTCAACTGATTTAAGTTTGAATATCTTTGCCTTGGTTTTGGCCAAATTTTTCCTTTGATTTTAAAAGTGTTTGTTTGTTTGTTTGCTTGTTTGTTTGGTGTTTAGCTGATTAGAGTGTTAGTGGCAAAATAATTTATTTTTACTACGTTTTTAACATCACACAGACACTTGTTGTTGCTTATAATCGTTGTGCCAGTTTGCCAGTTTGCCTGTTTGCTCCCCTATGCAATATTCTAAGGAAAATACAAAAACAAAAACGTTAATACACTCAAAAACTAAAGGTTAGTGAGTGTTAAAGTAATAAACGGTACGTACCACTTAACTTTCAAACAAGAAAAAGGGATTTCAAGGGTCTGATTGGATCATTAAAAACAAACGTTTTAAAATGTTTAAGTTTTGAAAAATCGACGATAAATAATAAGTTTATGACACTGGCTTCTCTCTTTAACTGATGGTGGTACTAACAAATTTTCTTTGGCAGTCTTAATTATTTCTTAGTCTTTGCGAGTGTTTATTAAAGGAAACATTAGTTTCTACGCTAAATACTCTGAATGCAGTTGGATACTTCCCCTTAGTGTCAGTCAGTATGTGTTTCCTTTTTCTTTTTCTAAAGTTTTTCTTTTTCTGAAAGTCTATGCCTGGTTCTGGTGATTCAATCCTGTTTCTGTGTCTTCTATTTATTGCTTAGAATAGGTGTGTGTGTTTTTTTCTGTTTGTTTTGTATCTAAAAATCGAAAATAAATTTCAACGCAAATCTGTTAAGTGTAGTGTTGATTGAAATTGATTTATTGAGAATACTTTGTTGTTGTTGCAATTGCAAAACACCGGTTGCTTAATGCTCCAAAACGCTATTGAGATGTTAGTTTTACTAAATTTGTGCAGTTGTTAACCTTAGACACCTTAAAAAAGTGATTTTAGACTGGCCTTTAGCTAATTGCAACAGAATTTCGGCTGTTCACCGCAAATAGAGGAAGAGACAGTAATTTGAGAGTGTCTTGAAAAAATTTCCAAACATCCTGTACTATGGTTTTCTGTTTCATATTACTTCCTACAAAGCATATTCCGAAGAACAACATTAACTAGCGCAACTAAACTCGAAATTGAATTTCGAAACAACCTTTTCTAAGGATTTCTTTGTAGAAGATCAATTTACAGAGTCTGAAAAGGAGTCTCGTCTCTTTTCTTTTTTTGTTTTTCAGACTAACACTCAGACTAACACCCCTACTCATGCAAAGTATTATGTTGGAATAAAGAAAATTTGTTGTGGGAAGGAGGACAGAGGGTGTAGTGTTTGTGAACATTAGATTTGGAACTTCTTATAGTATAAGTGACAGGAACGACCTCTACAGCAAGATTGTTCTACAAACGGATAATCCGGCTAATAAATGAATTCTCTCTGTAATGCAGAGTGCGAACTACTGGCCATTCGATCATAAATGGATATGCTCTGCGAGAAAGACGAGTATTACCTAAGAATATACGGTTTTCGGAAGCAAATCCCTTTATCTTGTTAGAGTGAAATACGTTATAGTAGTGATGGAGCAGTGAAAAACAAGCCACATTGCGACGATGCTCCAATAAATCAATCATTAATCATTTATTAGCAACTTCACCGTAACCTGTACATGGTCGAGGAGTGTTTTTAGCGAACTAAAATCAACCTTATTCAGAAGATCCCATTCGGATAGAGACTTAAGGCGGATGAGAGAGTGTGATTTTCACAGTAATCTCCGAAAGGTTTGCCCTACCATTAAAAGAATATGAATGAATATTAGAACTTTAAGAAAGAAACTCGTTAATGAAAAAAAAATAGAATTGGAGATAGAGACCTGAACTCGTCAGATGGGATCCCATCTATAACGACCAATATAGTGAAAAAAGCTCGATATAAACTTAAAAAAGTGACTGCCAACACAAAAAGCAATAAGTTTAGATGGAAGTCCAGCTTGCCATGCCATGTCATAAGCTTTGTAAAATACCTAGAGCCAGAATCTTGCTCTCACTAAATTGTCGGATAGATTGATTTCGCCAACAGGTCACCAGTGCAACAAGCCCCTGTCTCGGATCGGGTTATTAGACTCTAGATATTCATCATACTTTCTATAATTTTGGTTATTTGCCCTCACTCTTTTGGCTTTACATTAGCAACCTTCCAGCAAGATGGAAAAACGCCGACTCGCTATGAGGAACCGAAAAGGTTAGCTTATGGACAAGCGAGCGTTGAAGAACACTGCTTCTGGCTCAGAAGACTAATTTATGCTGCGATTCATAAGAACCCTTTTAACTGCGCGAATACGAATGAATATCGAAGGCATAGTTACTGATGATTTTCCGGCAGTTTTGTATTTTTTTGCAATTATTTCAGCTAAATGACTAGTTTTATCTAACGGGCTAGTAAATGGGCAGTTATTCATTATAAGGGTCGGGATCGAACTGGCATTATTCCCCATCCTGTTAAATAGATTTCCCTTTGGAAAAGAGAAAGCTTTCGTAAAGAGCTTTTTTGTTTGTGGATCAAATAAGTTTGCGCACAGCAAATGCCTACTCTACCGGTCGGACCGCAATTTTGCACTTCTGATTAGACTAAGATTTGTCTCTTCGTTTAATCAAAACGGTGTTTGTAGAGATGAATTGTTTTATTCCTGGACATACTATTCTTTCAACCATTTTTGTAGAAACAGGTCCTAATTTGCTCTTTCTGTAAGAGGAATAATTTCACACGTTTGTTTACGTGGAAATCACAAACAAAACCACTCAATATTATTCAAGAAGGCGCAGGTCTCGAAGCCTTAATATGCAATCATAACTTGGCTGCGACGAGACAGTCGCCTGAGTCAATGTTCGAATATTTAGTGGCGAGGAAACATTCTTGCCTAACCATATGATTGATCTGGTTGGATGTGGACTGATCGAGAAATGACCAAGTGGATTTGTTGTTGTCGAGAGGCTGAAGACTATCTTGTTTTAGCACACGGCGAAATCGATCAGTCTCATACCATTGGGTGTATTAGTCATATAGAATGCCGAACTGACCGATAGTGGAGTTATCTTCACGCCTAGCTGCGTATTAAAATCGTTACATCCGAACAGTTATTGCATATGTAGATATCGTAGCCATATTTTCTTACATCATGGGTTAAACAAATATCACAAAAAACTTTGTAGAAAAACTTTGCTTTCCTGAGGAATGTGGATAATCTTTTGTTCGCAGGCATAAAATCACGGACAATTGACGAGGCCTCTCGGTCAGCATAAGCCCACAACTTAAAACGTGATTGGCTGCATTTTTGTTGTAGTAGATGTCAGAAGTTGCTGACCTTTTATATCTTTTCCTATCCTTTACAGTTCCTGAATGGCAGTGATTTCTGTTGTACACTTTATGAGGGCATCTATCAGATTAACAGAATCGCCATTACCATGAAGGGCTCGAACATACCAAGTTGTAGTTTGCTGTAGTCGTATATTTTTGAGGAGATCTTGGTAGAGGATTGTGTTGTGGTTGTATTTGGAGAAAGTTCTTATGTGGACCACAATTAAAAACTTTCCGGATATTTTGTTATTGTTTCTGGGCTGATAACTGTACAGTTCCTTACACAATGTAATTTCTTTACACAATAAAATTTGATGGCATGTTGTATAATGTGAAATGGATTTGTAGATAACAGTAAACGTAACGATTTTATTTTATTTTTATGTTTAAGATTTTTATGGTTTTCGATTCGTTTCAAAAGCGAAAATTTTTTTTAGCATTTTGTTTTGTTTTATTTTTTAATTGATAAATTAAAATGTTACAACATGTTATATATCCGGATTTTATTTAATTTTATTTTATTTTATTATTATTTTTTTACTTTGATTTAATTTTCCATGAAATCGTAAAAATCGTTTTCTATTTTCTATTCTGTAATTTTTTTTTTATTTATTTATTTTTTTTTTCCAATTCAATTACAGATCAACTAAATGTTAAGGTGATTATAAATTAATCATTGTGTCTTAATTTTAAATTGAATTGATTTTTTTTTTCATTATTGGTTGATTTATTTTTAAATCGCGTGAGATTTATTTGATAGTATTTGCCAAAAAAAGTTTGTTTGATAATGATTTTAATTGAAAATAATTGATTCGTTGCCAATAATAAATCTTAAGCACTTAAATTATTAAACAGTTAAACAGTTAAACAGTTAATCGTTATTTTAGTTTAATAAACAATAAAATATCATGGAAATGTATTGTAATTTTGGCATCTTATTTTAAATAATTATGGACAAATAATCTGTTCACCTGTTGAAAATAAGGTTGATTTTTTTTTAATACGAGACTTATGTTTCTTGAAGGCTATGCTAATGGGTTTGGGCCATGTATCAGAGGTTCCTTGTGTATAATTTACCATACGTCTTCATATTCTTACTGGCATTATAAAGCCATTCTCAAAATGTTTAAAACTTAGACGATAAATTTTCAGTGCCAAAAAAGTGAAAATCTTAGTTTCGTCTTCCAGGTACAGCAGAAATTATTGGAAACTGCCTGAGGGCCATGCAAAGACTGCTGTTATGTCGTTAAGATAAATTATTGATTTATTTAATTCACATTAAGTTCTCCGTAAGTTCATAACGTTAAATCCCTAAGATTTCTCTCTTCTTAGTAAGTTTATTCATAATCTTAGCTATTCTTTACGAAGAAGTGAAAGAATTGTGAAATTATTTGTTGGTACATAAGATTTCTCTCTTGGTGTGCTCTGGTAGTCTAGTATATAGTGTGGTGGTCTTGGGTTCGATTCCCACTGGAGCCTCTTGTCTGTTACACTACAACGAGCATATGGTTGAAGTTACTTAGCTTGTATATAACTAAAGTGTATTGTGCGTTCAGTGAGTGTGAGCAGTGAGAGACCATTTATTTACTTATACTCATGACAAGAATATCGATTACACATCAGAATACGTTCGAGTTATTTGTTATACCAACTTTTCTAAGTGTGTCAGCCATGTAGCTACCTCATACGTCCGCAAGTGCTTAGATTTAGACAATTAGTTGGCATATGCAATTTGTTTCCCTATTGTTATTATGGCCTATATTAAAAATTTCAAGTCTAACTGTTCCGAGAATATTCCACATCCAACTTTGTAATGAGACATAGATCTACGAGTAAATAATTGTACGATATTTACTAGACGGTATACATCATTGGCAAAATATGAGCTTATGCTCGGTGTAGTGTAACAGATCAGAGCCTTTGGTGGGAATCGAATCACACTAAAAGTCTAGCGCATTACCCACTAGATTACAAGGTTACCCAAAAATAAGATCTTTTTGGTATTTTTGTTATAAAACAGAAAACGAATACAGCTGCAGCTATAGTGCAGTCATTCGACAGCTATAGTGCAGTCGTTCGACAGATCGATAGAAACAGAACCTAAAATTTTTACATGAGTATGGTTTTTAAGCTCCATTCTTACGTGGCGCATAGCTTTATTGCGTTGTTTGCAAGCTTGGTTCGCCAGTTAACCCTAAAATCCATTATTTAATGGGTTGGTTCTAAGACCACCTGTTTTCATGCAATAAGTGACTTACAGCCAGAATATGGTTTTAAAATTAAAGTCACGCTTTTGACCTGTTGCTTTAGGGCTGCAATGTGGAAAAAATTCCAGATTAATGGTTTTAGATTATGTGATCAAATTCCAGCATAGTTTTAGTTTAGTTACTGTCTTGTTACTTGGATTTCAAATTGAGAGATTTTGCATTATGGCCATTGTATGGAATTTTTTCAGTTGCTAGGGAAATCGCCGAAACTGCTAATAATCATAACAAGGCTTCCCATTTCATTGACTCAATGTAAGTCGATCCTAGACTGAAATTAATTAAAGAGGCTTTTCATCTACAACAGCGTATTTTATAAAGTGGCTTTATTTCTTCTAGTAGGCAGTATGTTGGCTTATTAGACATGAGGGCATGGTTTAAGTTCCAGGTCAGATATCAAAATGAAATGTGACCAACTTGCCCTCAGCAAATTTCTGACAAAATCCCAGAGAGTAAAAATAAAATTGCCATGAAAAAGTTTCTTTAAAATTGCTTCTTAGGAGTGGATTTTAAACTGTAGGTTCCACCATTTAAGGATAATATTAACAAACACAACATTAGTTGGGTGGGAAGCTAAATAATGACTAATTATGTATGTATGTACGTAAACAGTGCTACTGAAGATGTAGTTCCTAAAGCATCTGTTACCATGAACATCGTTATTAAGCCTCTTTTTGAGCATGAAAACGCCTCCAAAGATATGGTACAGCATCTTTTGCAAAGCTATTCTGCAGAGGCTTCTATTGAAAATGAATTCCACGTCATTCCTAAAAACATTTTACAAAATTCCATGATATTTATTTCATTTGTAAGATTCATAAAAAAAAATATGCTGATGCCTCGAACATCCAGAGCTCTTGGCTCTCCAATGGCTGATAAAATATATTGTAGCCGAGATAACTGTACTGACTTTATAGTGCTGAAAACGAATTTTCGATTATGGGTATACTTGGAGGCTAAACATGACGTGATATTTCATTGTTACCCAATCTGAAAAACACTCAAATATGACTGGCATATGTAAACGAAACGCAATTTACGTTTTTATTCTTTTAAAGTTCTGTATATTCCATATGTATATGAACACATTTCGAATAAACAAACATTATTTAAACGTTAGAATAACAATATTTTAAGAGCAGAATAAAATTAAATTCGATTTCTTTTTTCAATCTGGTTCTAATTTCTCCAAGAAAACGGGAGAAATTAAAAATAATCTCAACAAGAAGTGCTTTTTGGCGTACAATACATATTCTTACAGCTTTAAGATACCTTAGGTGTTGTGATACTGACTAAAGTGTTGTAATGAATACAACTCTCATGAATGGGCTGGTGCCTCAAAGTCTATCTGGAGTCTTCTCGACCTCGTACAAGAGAGAGCGAAGGTGCTCATTAATCACGATAGGGTATCGAACTCTATTAATTCCATGGAGCATCGTAGCAATACGATTTAGGTTTCACTGGTTTTCTTTCTTTCGAGGATTTTACTCGAAAGAAAAAATTTAACTTGTTCTCAAGAATCATATATTCCTATGTAACACTCGTCGTGCTTAGATACTCGCTAAGCACGACGAGTTTGTGGTTGACTGGCCAATGTTGTGGTTGACTGGCCAATGGATAGCTTATTGCATTACAGAAAAAAATTATTCTTTAGGTAGACTATTCGTATGTTTAATTCCCTTCTTGCAGAAGGATTTCCTGTCACTTTTAATATCTTGTGTTCACAAATACTTCTCCATTTTTTCGCCTTGCCGTAAAATATTTTCCTAGTTCTGGAACAATGAAAGAACTACGAGTGCAATTACCATACTAATACTACTACTACTACTACTACTACTGCTAATATTACTACTATTACTACTGCTGCTATTGCTACTACTACTACTGCTACTATTATTACTACTACTAATACACTACTGTTACTACTACTGCTAATATTACTACTAATACTACTGCTGCTATTGTTACTACTGCTACTATTATTACTACTACTAATACACTACTGCTACTCCTAATGTTACTATTATTACTACTACTGCTGCTATTGCTAATACTGCTACTGCTACTATTGCTACTACTGCTACTGTTACTACTACTACTACTGATACTACTACTGATACTACTACTGTTACTATTACTACTTCTATTATTGCTACTACTACTACTGCTATTGTAATGATATGTATTAAGTATTTTAGAACTAATTCGCTTCTTGATAGTAATCTCAAATTAAATACATTTAACTATATATATATTAGACAGGGGCATTATAAATGTGTAGGGTCCTTCCCTTGATGAGAATTGTATTTTTATTCGTTTTATCTATCATTGGCTTTAGTACGCCATTGTGAGTGCAAGCCATAATTTCGAGAAAATATTACAGAAATCTATTGAAAGTTTGTTTCTGTTTGCTTTTTGATTTTCATATGCAAAGTGATTAATAACGAGAGGAATTTTTTTTCTTTTTTCTGATAAAGAAAGGAAAAGTTTAATTAGGATCAGGCAGTTTTTTTTATTCTTGTTAAAAGTATACATAGTTGTTGTAAATTCTTGTTATTTCACATTATTTATGATGATTTTACGCTGATTTCAAGTTTATAAAATGTTGCATTAACCTTACGTAACCCTAAGCGTATATAACCTGGGCAAAATATTATAAACCTCATGAAAACCAAGACGACTTAGTTCTACAGTAATGCACATACATAAGTACAGAATATCTGTGAGGAAAACAAAATGCATATTTTCAAACCACAACACAGTATCTTGATTCTCATATTCTTTTATGGAAATCAAGAGGGTACATACACGCTTGCACTCATAAAAAGTAGAAGATGAGCTCGTTACATGTTCGTATATTAGCTGTGATCTTTATTTTCTGTAAAATTTTTCACATGTTCTTTGGAAAAACAACAGAGCTTCTTATGTAAATATTGTACGTTTGTTTGTTTGTTCGTTTGTGAATTTTTTTATTCGTGATTTTATTTCCAACTCATATCACACATAATTGGTAGCCTTGACGTGTTGGTATGAAAATTATATTCTCGTTATAATTCTTTTTTTTTTCTTTTCTCTTCTCTTTGTTTTGTTTCTGTTTTTGTTCATAAATTTTATTCCGTTTCAGTTTAAATCCGGTTTTTATTGAAGTAAACTTTGTTTTGAATTATATGGCACTGTTGTGAAGTCACATTTTTAATGTATGGCATGGTCTGATCTGATCGGGTCTGGTCAGGTATGGTGTTTTATTGTGGCATTTAAAACAATCGTGATATTTGATTGATTAGAGCCTATTTATTTGCTTAATGCCTGTGTAATTATTGATGACTTTTGTTATGTGATTGATATGCATCAATCAAATTGTATTTGCTTGAGGTATGTAGGGCTAAAACAAGTCACAGATACACGATGCAATCGAATTTTATTTAAAGAATTACTGAAAATGTTTAAACTCGTAAAACGCCCAGTTATGATATGAATATGGAGTTACATCATACAGAGTTATGTAACTGTAAAAATAAAAATAAATAAATAAAATTAAAGTACTTGAACTCTGACCATTTGATACTTTATCAAATAAACAAAATTTACTCCGAAAATATTTATTTATTCATGGATATTTAAATTGTTTTTCAAAGATGCAGAGATGCATCAGATATAGGATTTGGTAAGAGTTGCAACAGAACGGTGTTGCATGCTAAATAACTTATGCCGTCACGTTGGATGCTATATACACGCGAGTGCATGGTCAGCTTATGAGAATATAGGATCAATTCGACACTTAGTTTATGTCGTACAACCTTTTATTGTAGGATTTTTCTTAAGGCGGAGATGTATGTGAATAAGCACTAAACTATAACGGTCCTCAAAGTTAACATCGCCAATGACATCGGTGACATTCAGTCCGATTTATGCATCATAGTCAGGGAAAATTTTTCAACATTTCGGTTGCATTCCCACCGGAGAAGCTATGTCGGTCGTTTGAATAATGTTATATTCCACATATTATGGAATCAATAGGTCTCTCAAAGAATGAAAATATTTCCATGATATCTTACACACATACATACATACATAATTACAACCCTTCACTCTGGAAGATTACGACTTAGATTCTCACATCACTTATGTCTAAAATCTCAAGAGTAAGTATATAAGAATTAATTATCACAGTAAAATGAACTTATGGATTCTAAAAAGCGATACAAAACTTGAGTAAAATTTTCTCAAATTAGCATCCATATATTTTGAATATATTTTGAAAGAATCTATTCGATGAATCGATTTTGTATACCCTGTGATAGTGTAGATACGTTAGTGTGTTAAAGCATTAAAAGTTTTTGGGTCTGTAAGTATTAATTCGTTACATATACTGTGTTATAACATCTGGTTTCATAACCAGATTTTAAATTTCTAATCATATGTTTCACTGTTCTATCGCTACCACACGACTACGGATTTTACTCGAAAGAAAAAAATTAACTTGCTTCCCAGAATCATATATTCCTATGAAACGCTCGTGCTTTTTGGCGAGTACATCCGTTTGTGATCGATTGGCCAATGGATCGCATATTGCATTACAAAAAAAATTATTCTTTAGCCCGTCTATTCCTATGTTTAATTCCCTTCTTGCAGAAGGATTTCCTGTGCCCACATATACTTCTCCCTTTTTTCGATTTGCCGTAAGAAATTTTCCTGGAATAATGAAACAACTACGACTATACTACTACCGCTATTACTATACTATTACTACTAATACTACTGCTGCTGTTGCTAATACTACTGCTGCTACTATTATTACTACACCTACTACTACTACTTCTATTATTACTACAACTACTGCTACTGCTACTATTACCACTACTAATACACTACTGCTATTACTACTGCTACTATTACTACTACTCCTGCTATTGCTCTAAGGCTACTGCTACTGTTGCTATTATTACTACTACAACTACTCCTGCTATTGCTATTACTGTTACTGCTACTGTTGCTATTATTACTACTACTACTGAAACTACTATTATTGCTACTACTACAACTACTACTACAACTACTACTACTGCTATTGCTTTTACCACTACTGCTACTACTACTACTGCTACTACTACTACCGCTACTATTACTACTACTGCTACTACTACTGCTACTATTACTACTGCTGTTATTGCTACTACCACTACTGCTACTATTTGTACTACTACTACTGCTAATACTACTACTACTGCTACTACTACTACTACTAATATTACTTCTTATGCACTACTAATGTTACTACTGCAACTATTACTACTGCTATTACTATTAGTACTACTGCTACTATTACTACTACTGCTACTATTACTACTACTGCTACTACCATTGCTACTAATACTACTACCAATATACTACTATTACTACTACTACTGCTACTACTACTGCTACTACTACTGCTACTATTACTACTACTACTACTACTACTACTGCTACTTTACGAGTAAGGGCCATCCCTTTAGAGTTGGTCGTAAAAGAAAAATTAATTTAAGCGATAAGATAAACGAATCTTTAAGAAAATAGTTAAATAAATTAAGTTCATTTTGAATATTAAGTCTTCTCGAATAGTTAAAATCTAATTGTAAATTAAAAAAAATGCAAACAGTTTAAGGATTAATCCATAAAAAAATACATTTCTTGAGTTACACTAATTGGCTCTTTATTTTCATATAATATTGTTCTAACAGATACTAATTCCCATAATTACAGGATATAAGCATATTAACATTTGAAATACAACAAATGCGATTAACATTCTAATCGTATAAATCATAAATTAAACAAAAAAAAGTAAAAAGAAACCTACAAACAGTAGACATCAGGCATATACACCTTTATACACTTTGAAAAACTCAACTACACTTTATGCATTACAGCAGGTTTGCTGCTTAAGTCCTTCGTTTCGTTGTTCATATAAACCACATGTTGAAAATTATCAAAAGAAAAATCATTGAAAAACATAGAAAGAAAAATGAAAAACAAATAAAATGCACACACATTAAAAATATTTTCATGTTAACACTTCTATTCTTAGTTCTGCAATGAAAAAAGAATTAAAAACTTCAGCTTTACTGCTGAAACAGGGGAAAAAAAGACGTAAAATATCTCAAACTGCTGCACGCAATTAAAACATTGAAAAGTATAAAATCGTCTGACTTTTATATGTGTGCTTAGGTTTAAGACCGGAAAATATTCTCATTAAATTATATTCTATCGTTGCTCTAAAATCAAACACCACCAGAAAATGAAACTCTTAACCAAACAGAACAGTTTTGTTTACACCGAAGCCAATCACATGCTATTTGCCATAAAAAAAATCCATTCTTGGGCTAAAACTACAAATAAAAGAAAGAAATCCCAGTAAATATAGGAAAATATATGGTTTTGAAGAAAGAAAAAACGCAATATACACGCAAAGGCAATTAAAATTACTTAATCGACATGCGAAGAAAATTGAAAAAAAAAACAACTCACATAGAACCTCCAAAATCTTAACACAACACTAGACTGACACCCAACATGTTTAACCATATTCTGGTTGGATGGAAATTAAAAAAAAAACAAAACAAAACAAAAAGAAAATAAAAAAACAAAACAAAAAGTAATTTTCGTAATACAGTAGTAAATAGACAGACCCACAACTATTGTCTGCCAATTTAGTACAATGTGTGTTTGTGTTTGTGTGTGTGTTTGTGTCTAAGAACCTTTGAAATAAAGAAGCGATTTAACTGCTGAGATAAATACTTGATTTCATTTTTATTACCTACAGCACCGTAGGTGGTAACAGGATATATTTTGTGTCTATGCTGGTGTTGGTTACATCTCAGGAGAAGTCATTCAAAATATCACTCCATTAAAGCGTATATGAATGGATCGTAGTTTAAGAGAACACCAATGAAACCTGATTATATACTTCGTTTGTAAAGGTTTTGAAACATAATCTGTAAAGCATCATTCTAAGGTTGGAATCTAAGTTATTTTAGGTTTCCCGATTGAGTATGCAAGGTAACGAAAAGCCTTCTCGCCGTAGCCATAGTCTAGTAGGCAACGTATTAGCTTATTAAACGTAAGGTCGGGTTAAACATCAAAACGAAAATATGAAAACAAATATTTCCACGGCGACTGCCCCTCAGCAGATTTCTGGCAAAAACTTTGAAGAGTAAAGTAAATAAAATTGCCATGAAAAGTTTCTTAAAAATCTGTCGTTCGGGGTCGACTTCAAGCTATAGGTCCCGCCACTCATATGTAAAATTAGCACACACAACATAAATGATGTAAAAAGTTAGGTTATAATTCCGACTGAAGATTTGTAATGACCAATTATGTATGTATGTGTCACGGTTAATCTCAATAAACAAAAAATTATGGCCTGGAAAACGAATAGCCTACAAAACTCCGTAGGTCTTTGACTTGGGATTTGGTGCTATCAAACGCCTTATCGGACGTTTGTTGACTGCAGTTTTGAAAACTAAAAAGATAGGAAATATGCAAACGTCTCTTGATAAAACATGCTAATAATTTGCATAGAAAAATTTTGTTTATCTACGAATAAATTGTTAATGTTCAAGAAAAATTTAACAAGAACAGTGTCAGGGTGTATGCATGGTCATCTAAGTATGCATTGAACTGATTTCTTGGGACTAAAATGATCATCACTCAATCAACAATGGGGATCACAGACTAACCAGAGGTTAAAAATCGACTAAAGTTTACCACCGAAACCAATGTAGAAGCTATTGTAAAGCCATTTAAACTTCCTATGTTCCAAACTAGCAGTGTATATCCAGCTAAAATGATCCAAATCTGATTAAGAAGTAATTTACCAGCATTTATCTCATCTGAAGATTGGTTCTGTAACTATTCTGATACAAACACGCTGGGATGTTTTGGAAAACCTAATTTATTACAAAAAAAACTTCCAGCCCCAGGTCTTTTAGGGCAGCCTTGATTTATTCTATGACCAATTTTCAATTTCACAAGATGCGTGCAGTTAATTGTTCAGTCCGACTAAAGGCGTACGTGAAGCCCAAATACGGAAATTTCGTGAAACAGGTTTTAGTGTTTGCTAGACCATATTGTCCCTTGTCTTAGCTGTGTTGCATGGAAACTAATATTTTTCTAAATTAGCCAGACATTATACAGTGACCATCAGTATTAAACTTTCCACTTTCCTACTCAATAAGAAGACCATCAAGTCCACGTAGGGTATTACATTGCCGTTAAAGTTAATACATACTTACAACTTTATAGTTAATGAAAGTAAATTTTACGTTCTTTTTTTTCAAATTTTACTATTTTTTCTTGTATTTCTTTTCCTTTTTTTTACATCTTATTGAAAATCAAATATTGTTTCGTTTTGTGGCAAATAAAAAACAAAAAATTTTGTTGCACTAATATTGCGTGGTTGCTAAACATAACAGACTGAGATATTGTCAGACATTTCCTAAGAAGGTGTAAATGTTTTCTCTTGTCCAATTTTTTTCCTTCTTCTTCTTCAACGTTTTTTTTTTCTTTGTGGCCTTTACAATGTTAGAGTTCATTATAGAAAACCAAAACAAAAAAAAATCATGAAAGTCGCGTGTGTGTTTAGGTTTTGTTAATCATTTAAGCTGTTATTAGCTTAATTAACACTTGTCATCAATAAATAAGAATGAAAGAGTATATCAATGGCAATAGAAACAATTATTTAAAACCAAATAATAATAATTTAAATGCGAAATAAAATGTTTCTTTAATTTTAACTTAAAAATTTAGCATCTTAGCATTGCAAAAATTTAAATAATTCATGCCAACAAAAGTATGGCAGTCGAGCGAGATATGATATGAGGTCCGATAAAATTGATGAAAAGAGCTTTTGAAGTCGCTAAAGCCTAGTAGGTAGTAGGTTTATATTAAACGTGAGTCCACTGTTCAAACTTCAGGTCAAACATTTCCAAAAAAAAACAAAAACGAAGTATGAATAAATATTTCATTGACCACTGCCTTTCAGCAATTTGCAGGCTAAGCCTCTGAGAATAAATAAAATTGCCATGAAAAGTCAAAAAAACTGTTCTTCGGAATCGACTTTAAACTGTAGTGGCCGCCACTAATATATTAATTTAGCACACACAACATAAGTCATGCAAGAATGTAAGTCGTAATCCAGACTGAACCCTTGAACATAAGTGGTATGAGAAGCTAAGTCGTAATCCTGCATGAAGGATTATAGCAACCAATTATGCATGTGTTTACGTATGTAAAATAGTTTCTTTTTTTTTACCTCAATTCACATGTTAAGAGGTGTCTTAGTAAGATTGAAATTTTTCATTTTAAAATAAACACCCCTGTAATCTTTAAAAGATTGTAATTTTATTATTGGACTGCTGGAACCCTCATGTCATACAAATCCATTCACGTCTAGCTGAGGCCTAAAGAACTCTGTTAACCTAATCATGTAATAAATGCCGACCACAGTACTACAATTTCATTGTTATCGCCACAATTGGACAATTTTGAATATCGCTGAGCCATTCAGACAAATCCGGATAATAAACGCAGTGACAATGAGGAACTTATCCTATAGCGCTGTTGGAAGCTTTGTTAGTGAAGGCCAATACTTTAGAGACAATGGTTAGATTGATGGGAGAAAAGCCTAAAATAAAGGTTATTAGAAGATTCCAGTACCTCCTTAACTGTGTCCTCGACAGAATTAGTAAAGTCTACTATTCTGGAAAGTTTTTCGTAACGAAACTTAGTAACAAAATTGAATGGAGTAATCCCGAACCGCATACTCTCTCAAAAGTGGCATAGTTTTATGGTATACAAATGGGTCAAATAGAGATCTTAGAATAAAACACGACTTTTTAAAATATTCCGAGTCTATGTGAATTCAACTTAGATAGGAAGTATTAAAGAACATTATTTGACAGTCAGATCGCCATTCATGCACGAAGATAGTATGAGACTGTCTAAAGCAGCTAATTCAGTTAAACAAACAGATAATGTTACCCTCTGTTCAGTCCCGGGTCTGCGGGAATTCTGGGAAATGAGCAATAAGAGAAGCTTGCAATGAGCTCATTGTTAATAGAGCCAAAACACTTCTGCGGATTCTGAAACTAATTGATTGTGTTCGAGGCAATCAAAACCATTTGTTAGTTTATTACAATAAGTGGAGACCTAAATCATGCATCACACTATCAAGAAATAATCTGACATTTATAACCACTTAGGCTCAAGTTCATTCATTCATAACAGCGGTTGCCTCGAGCCTAACATGTAGCTTCGGTGACAATAAGAATAAAGTTTGAGGGGAATGCAATAGATTGTACAGTCACAGTATAACAAATAATAATAAGCCTTTTCGATTCCACGATGAATATAACTTTTTTCACAATCTGGCATTAACCTTACTTTGGCCCATTGAACGAATTACCGGCGCTTGGCATGGTCTGCTGTATGTGTTAACGTGAAGGTTTTTTGACAAAACTTGTTACTTGTTACATTTGAAGTTTCAAAAAACGCTAACGTATTAATGTTTTAAGGTTTTCGGCGATAGTTTTATGACCTATCACTGCATTGACGCATAGGAGTTTGTCCATAACCGCCACAATAAGTGCACTCTTTCGACGGAAAATTCCTTGAAGTTTGGTAGCAATCTCAGCAAGCTTTCTAGATTTTTAAACACTGCATCTGTGGCATACATGTGTGTCACTTACACAAAATAAATTAAAATTCGGAAGTTGTCCTCCTACTTATACACATACATAATTAGCCATTACAACCCTTCAGTCAGGATTACGGCCTAGCTTCTCATACCACTTATGTTGTGTGTGTTAATTTTATACATGAGTGGCGGGACCTACAGTTTAAAGTCGACTCCGAACGACAGGTTTTTGAGAAACTTTTCATGGCATTTTATTTACTCTCAGAGTTTTTGCCAGAAATCTGCTGAGAGGAAGCCGCCGACGAAATATTTTTTCATATTTCGTTTTTGATGTCTGACCGGGGATTCGAACCCTGGCCTTTCGTCTAATAAGCCAACACACTACCTACTAGACTCGACCAGTTATGTGTGTACTTATACACACATAACATAATTGGTCCTTACAATCCTTCAGTCAGGGTTACGAAACAGCTTCTCACAGCACTTATGTTGTGTGTGCTAATTTTATTATAATTACTCCCTTAGTTTTTACCAGAAATCTGCTGAGAAGAAGTTGCTGAAGAAATATTTTTTTTTATATTTTGTATGTTGGGTTTCGAGTCGAATAAGCCAACACACTATGCCTTTATAATGTTTCATAAGGGCTCTAGTGATGATTTTGCAATCTTTGTTATTGGAGTTTCAAAATTTCTTAACTTAAAACAATTTGATAACTTCGAAAATACCCTTCCATAAATGTATATTTATGGTATATGCTGATTAGTAGTGCTACTTTCAACCACTTAAAGTTGAGGATACTTCTTATTGCTACATATAATAACTTATTTATGGCCTTATGGCCTTATCTGATTCTTTTATTTGTAGCCTGTAAACATATGGTAAACAATTTCAATATCTTTGAATGCTTGAATTGATTACTTTATTTCTCCTGTTTTAATTTATGTTTTATCTGTGATCTACTTTTTAAATATACGTACATGCTCTATTATATCTAAAACAAGGTGTTAGCAAGTTAGTCATTGAGACTATTTTTTATTTTTCTCTTAATTCACTACCTAAGACATCATAATTCTTGTATTAAATTTATAAGTCAACGTTTGTAAAGGCATTTAATTTATACTTTTATGGACTTGACATGTTTAATCTTAATTAAATCTTGCTTAATCGTTATTAGAATAGGAAACATTTTTATTCTCTTGTTGTTGTACAAAAAAAAAACAAACATATTATTTGTTGGAAAAGAATTTTAAAAACTTTTTTAACTGAGACATGGAAAAGAATTAATAAAATTGAAGGAGCGTGAAAGGGAATTAAAATTAAGAAAAACTGAAGACCTAAGATGCAAACATGGCAATGCATGTTTGTATCGTTGTATCGTCGTATCGTTGTATCGTTGTATCGCCGTATCGTCGTATCGTCGTATCGTCGTATCGCCGTATCGTCGTATCGTCGCATCGTTGTATCGTCGCATCGTCGTATCATCGTATCGTCGTATCGTTGTATCGTTGTATCGTTGTATCGTTGTATCGTTGTATCGTCGTATCGTCGTATTATCGTATCGTCGTATTGTCGTATCGTCGTATCGTCGTAACGTCGTATTGTCGTATCGTCGTATCGTGGTATCGTCGTATTGTCGTATCGTCGTATCGTCGTATTGTCGTATCCTCGTATCGTCGTATTGTCGTATTGTCGTATCGTCGTATCGTCGTATCGTCGTATCGTCGTATCGTCATATTGTCGTATCGTCGTATTGTCGTATCGTCGCATTGTCTTATCGTCGTATGGTCGTATCGTAGTTTTGTCGTATCGTTGTATCGTCGTATTGTCGTATTGTCGTATTGTCGTATTGTCGTATTGTCGTATCGTCATACCGTCGTATCGTCGTATATTGTCGTATCATCGTATCGTCGTGTCGTCGTATCGTTATATTGTCGTATCATCGTATCGTCGTATTGTCGTATCGTCATACCGTCGTATCATTGTATAGTTATATTGTCGTATCATCGTATCATCGTATTGTCGTATCGTCGTATCGTCGTATTGTCGTATCGTCGTATCGTCGTATTGTCGTATCGTCGTATCGTCGTATTGTCGTATTGTCGTAGTGTTGTATTGTCGTATTGTCGGATTGTCGTATCGTATCGTCGTATCGTCGTATCGTCGCATCGTCGTATCGTCGTATCGTCATATTGTTGTATCGTCGTATCGTCGTATTGTCGTATCGTCGTATTGTCGTATCGTCGTATCATCGTATCGTCGGATTGTCGTATCGTCGTATTGTTGTATCGTCGTATCGTGGTATTGTATCGTCGTATCGTCATATTGTCGTATCGTCGTATTGTCGTATTGTCGTATCGTCGTATCGTAGTATCGTCGTATCGTAGTATCGTAGTATCGTCGTATCGTCGTATTGTCGTATTGTCGTATTGTCGTATCGTCGTATCGTTGTGTGGTCGTATCGTCGTATCATCGTATCGTCGTATCATCGTATCGTCGTATTGTTGTAATACAGAATATCATTGACAGGGTGTAATAATTTTATTTCTTCGGTTTGTAAGTAATTAAAAGAAAATATCCGCCATTAAAATATTTCTCTCGGGCATAAGGCATCCACATCACAATAATCCTCATAAAGTTTATTGCAATTCTTGCATTTATTTTTTCCTTTGATGTTTCTCTTGGGTTTTTTTCTTAATTTCTTAAGACATTAACTGGTCATTGACATCATTGACAATGATATTGACTCTTTGCATATACAATGTCTTCGATCATGTCAAAAACTTTAATTATATTTGCTTTTAATTTTATTTAATACTCTACGTCGTTCACGCGACCTAAGTTAGAACGGAGTACGTACGAACCAAATTTTTTTTTTTCTTTTTTTTTTTTTTTTTTTGGTTTGTTGAAATCGATTGGCTGGCCGCCTTTACGTTTACTTTTTTTCCTTTTCCTTTATTCATTATTTTCTTGTATGAAAATGATAGCCGCATAAGGATAAAAAAAATTAAATAATTTTTACTTCCTATATTACCAGTAAATAATTATACGAGGGCAGTAATAAATTTGATAGAACATATTATACACGCTTGAAAATGATACGAGTTATAAACGCACAGCGTAGCAATATCCGTAGAGATTAATTTAGTGCTCCATCTTACTATTTGTTTCGTATTTAATTTAGATGTGAAGGCAAACATGTCCAGAGTTGGCGATGATTTTCGCGTCCGACCCAACAATAAGCCGTATAAGCTACTCAAAGTTATGGGGTCGACACATAAGCGTATAGCTTCAAAGTTATGGACATTTTGTAGTATTTCAAGATCAGCGTGACGATACGGGTATTTAATACGGGGATTTGCTGAAGTCGGCGAAGAGAATGTCCTTAAGTAAGTAATTAAGTGAAAACAAACTTACAAGCCGTTAAAATTTGAAAACAATATTTACAAGGTATTGGCACTCGAAGTTGTAGTGTTGGACAGAAACGTACTTTGACGAAAGTTAAATTGAGGAGTTTTTAAAATATTTTGAATTGTTTGCAGTAATTATGTGCATTGAATTCACCGCTGCGATGACCAGGAACTCATATGCAATGAAAAAGTCCCAAACAAGTTGAAAGACGCACTAGGAAGAAAACTGATTATAGCTTTGCTGTCAGTAAAGATATTAATTCATGTAATAAGGGCTCTCTTATTGAAAATTATTTTCGAAGTCATTTAATAGTCAATACAGATCAGATGTCTGAAATATACTACAGAAGTTCGCAGGCGAAGAGATACTTTAAGGAAAGAAAAGGTGAGGTTTTTGTCAAAAATCTGCTGAAGAGAATTTGTCGAAGAAATCTTTATTCATATTTCGTTTTGTTGGAGATGTCTGACCTAGGCTTTGGATCGTGGCTTCACGTCTAATAAGCCAACACACTACTTGACTACATCGACTTCTACTACTGTTGATGGCATATCAGGAATTCAAGGAACATGATGCAATATAACTCATCTACTATTGATTACAGCTCTTATGGAAGATTATTTCAAGCAAAGGCTCTTAGAAAAGAATTTTTCGCAGCATCAACTTAGAAAACTAAAATGTGGAAAGAAACTGCATTCGGAAAAGCGGAAAAAGAGTTGTCATTGAGCCTTATTTTGATTAATTATTCTTTAAAAAAACATCACCGAAATGGTAGTACATGTTGTATTGTTGTATCGTCGTATTATTGTATCGTCGTATCGTCGTATCGTCGTATCGACGTATCGTCGTATCGTCGTATGGTAGTATCGTCGTATTGTCCTATTGTCGTATCGTCGTATTGTCGTATCGTCGTATCGTCGTATCGTAGTATCGTCGTATCGTCGTAACATCTACCACAAAATGTTTTACTGTTTATACCAATGCCGAACCGGCCATTTAAGCGGCATAAAGACAGCGTCCCTGCACCTCCAATAATATTTTATGAACTTTCTGAACTTCATTTAGCTTGGAAACGTCAATTACTCGGCAACTATGGTTTATATCCGAGTATTTAAAGATTAAAACATTTAAGATTTTTTGATCTTCAAACAAATAGGAAATTCTATCACAGGACTTGATTGATCTTCTACTTTTTGTATCCGAGACACTCAGTGGCAGACATTGCATTCAGAATTCTGTTTTTAATCGAACTTAATTGCGAAATATTTGGCTGACTTCATTTCAGGAATTGTTTACGGATTACCTTCTTTACTTTCTAACAACTGCAATAATATGTCGACCTCCTGCCTGTGAATATCTCTGAAGCGATCTTCGAATAATGTTGTCAGTTGGCCTTTGATGTGTGTGTGACATATATACCACCATTATCGCTGATATACTACTATAGGCTAGAGATTTATTTTGTTACGACAAGCAAATAGCAATACCATTCCGGATAAACAAGTGTAGTGAAGGTTCGTTCTTTAATGTTTAAAAATTATTTGGGCGTTACAACTTAGAAATAGCATTTCCTATGTTTTCTTCTAGCATACTAGTATTAAGGGGGGTTATAGTATTACATTGTAGTGCTCTAATTAATTAAATACAACGACAGCTTGTTCATCGTAAGATCTATGCTAATAATAAATGAATTAGAGACAGCGAATTACATTTCACCAATCAGAGTCTAGTATTCTCAGATCTAGATGTAGGCTATCAAAGTGTAAGGATAAATTTTTCTGTGTTACTTATAACATCAGAATGCCCTACCCTCGTTTATATATGTTTTAGCATGCATATGAAGATTAAATGATTCCAACTTGTTTTCCTTCTATTTTCACTTCACTTGAAACCACATGACGCCTTACAAACAACTATTTGTTACATGTCATCTTTAACACATGAAGATAAAAATTAAAAAAAAAAATTAAAAACAAAAACAATAACAAAACAAAAAAATACCAGGGGAACCTACAGAAAGACAGATACAAATAAGTAAAAACACAAACGGGCAGTTGTTAGGCCAGTCTAGGAAACTTATAAAGACACACACACACACACAGTCACTTAAACGCCTAAACAAATTTGCCAAACGTTGATGAGAACTTCTAATATCAGGAATATTTATATTTATTTGTCGTACTGCATTTCCAAGGCATTATTATTGATATTTTCCTATCAATTTTATGCAATAGCATCAGCAGCATAAACAGCAACAACAACAACAACAACGACAACAACTACCATTTTTGAAAGAAGAAGCAAAAGAAGCTTTACAAATTAGACATGATATGGCAGACATAAAAAGATGTCATGTCTTTACCAACGGGCACAAATAAACCGAATCAGCGACTGAATAGATATGCACAGTCAGTCATCAAATCCATGTACTCTCGCATGAGCACAACTCAGTCATTTACCTTAAAGGCAAAACGCAGCAAAGAAACACAAATACATCTCCAACAGAAAAAGAGACAAGGGAGGCCAAAAGACAAACTCCAAAAACACAACGTTCATCTCGGCAAGAGTTGGAAAAGCATCTTAATAAGCCACATAAGGAACAGATCTTTCGTGTTTTTTTTTCTGTTGAACTGGTTTTGCTGATCATTCCATCAGCTTGGTAGCCAGATTAGTAAGAAGAATATAAAAATGGCATCTCTAATGAAATTATGACTTTCTAAGCGCTGTAAAATTAAATTTAAAATCCGTTTTTTTTTTGTTTCTTCATTTTCATTAATTTCTTTGAGGGCCTTTACAGGCTACCTGTGACTTCCCCCCCCCCTCTTTTTTCAACTTCAGCTCTATGAAAACAACACACTTGCCATGGCTTTAACGAATGTAAATCACTTGCATAACGAAAATTTTGTATTTAAAAGATACTCCGTATCAGAGTGCATTAATTTGAATTATTATTCGTGCTGCTTAAGGAAATGTGACTGGATGTGTGTGTGTTAAATAATCAGATTTTCTAGTCACAGCTATTGTGAGGAGCGTGGTATATAAGATTAGGCAAATTATGACTTGTGCTTCAATGTGAAGAAGCAAAATAGAAAATTAAAGTTTAGCATTAATTGTAATTGGGACGGATAACGGATACAAAAGGAAATAAAAAAAAATCAGTTTTGGATTGTTTTTTTCTTTCTTTTCGTCTTTCATTTTGTTAATAAATGTTCAGCAGGTTGGTTTGTTTAAGGTTAGATGAATAATCCGGGTTTAAGAGGAAGGCAGTAATCATTCAAGTCATTCCAGTGTACACCTACGATTCAATCAATAAAAATAAATGTCTTTTGCTGCATTCAAATGCATTCCAATAATGCAAGTTTACGTCCTGGAAAGCTGCGAAAAGTCTCATAGCTCAGAAGGCGAATTTAGAGTCAAGCTGTGTAAGCAGCAGGTTACTACCCAAAGGGTCTTTAATTAAATGTGTTACGTTTTCAATAGCAATACTGCATCTTATAACCCTTAAGAACTGAATATATAGGGTGGGTGATAAACAGTTTGAAGTCGCCGTAGTCTAGTGGGTAGTGTGTTGGCTTATTAGACGAAAGGCCAGGGTTCGCATCCCCGGTCAGACATCAAAAACGAAATATGAAAAAAATATTTCTTCGGCGGCTTCCTCTCAGCAGATTTCTGGCAAAAACTCTGAGAGTAAATAAAATTGCCATGTAAAGTTTCTCAAAAATCTGTAGTTCGGAGTCGACTTTAAACTGTAGGTCCCGCCACTCATGTATAAAATTAACACACACAACATAAGTGGTGTGAGAAGCTAGGCCGTAATCCTGACTGAAGGGTTGTAATGGCCAATTATATATGTATGATAAACAGTTTGAAATTTTTCCAAAATTTATTTTTTTTGTTGTAAAGTACTATTGTTCCGGTTAGAAATGGAATAAAATTTCATTTACATGGCTGCTGCAGTTGGCCTCACAGTTCCTCATTCGATCGAATCAATTTTTTGCACTTTTTCGAATATATGGGGTCGTACCTCGACAGTGGCGTCACGTATGTTGGCCTTCAAATGTTCAATTGTCTCTAGTTTATCAGCATAACACTTGTTCTTTAATGGTGTCCAACCGTGTGAAATCGTAGCTTTTTGGCAGCTCCATGACATTACCATTTCGCCTAATTAAACGACTATCAAACGTTTGATGCAATAAATCGATTGCGGCATAAGATATGTGGCAAGTTGCACTATCCTGTTGAAACCAAACCTCATTCCGCACCAAACAGTCACTTATAATGGATACATTAGATTCTGTAAGACCATGTGTGAGTTTTCTGAGCCGCAAACACGGCAATTTTTCTGATTAACGTTCCCATCAATATGAAAATTTGCTTCATCCGAAAAAAGAATTTTTTTTTGCGTACACAAGCGTAAATCGATTCATTACGTTCAGTGGAGATAATATACAGAATTTCGTGACAAAATGGAATGACATAAGTATTGCCAAGTATAAGATTCGACATAACCGATGCATAATCTGCAATAATCTGGAAATTTATCTTACAGGAGTCTGCACTAACCTTGTAGCAGTCTTTCTCATCTGGAAACAGATGTGCCTTACAAATCCAGATTTCTAAACTCGAATTTATATAATAAAGGAGCTTTACACATAATTTAGCTTCAGCCGGATAAGTTTGTTTCCCTTCTAAATTTAGGAAATAACTAGAGTCTTATGAACAAGCTTTGTTACACTGAAACTGAACTTCATTTACTCTCACCGTACTGGTCTATGTAGATATTTGTAGGAGCAG
Organism: Sarcophaga bullata; assembly: GCA_005959815.1. NCBI lineage: Eukaryota > Metazoa > Arthropoda > Insecta > Diptera > Sarcophagidae > Sarcophaga > Sarcophaga bullata. The sequence continues at coordinate 160,613 of QOCX01000029.1, read as the reverse complement.
ATTCTTAATCTCTTTTTCGTTATTAAGAAAGCCACTAGCAATTCACAAGATAACATTTTTCTGCACTTAAAACAGCAAACAATTTCAATCCAGAATTTAAAGCGACATAATGATGCCATTATTTTGTAGTTCGGAATCAGTCGAACGGAGATCGATATAAAATCAAACATTATAAATAAATATGCTCACTAAAGCATTGTATGGAATTGTATATTTGTGTGCTTTTTGACTTATCTAAGCAGGTAGTGAAAGAAGTCGAATGCTCTTGTATGCCTAATCGCAGAGAAACCTAATTGATAGCGCTTCTTTTGAAATTTTATACGTCATCAACTGGTTTATTTATTTTCAGTTCCAGTTCCTAATTCTCTGATGGCCATGAAAACAGTTGTTATTATACGTACGTGTGTATTGGTCATTACAAGCCTTCAGTTAGTATTATGAAACAGCTTCTTTCACCAGATATGTTGTGTGCGTGTTTTATACAGAATGACAGATTTTTGAGAAACTTTTTCATGGGAATTTCATTTCCTCTTAGGGTTTTTGCTAGAAATCTGTGGGACCTACAGTTTAAAGTGGACCGATTTTGGAGAAACTTTTCACAACAATTTTATTTACTCTTAGGGTTTTTGCCACAAATCTGTTAAGAGGAAGTAGCCGAAAAAATATTTTTCTTATTTCGTTTTGCTGGAGATGTCTGACCTGGGCTTTGAACCGAGGGCTCACGTCACCTTAGTAGTCTACGGTGACTTTTGTGGCCAATCCTTTGAATACGATTAAGCTCATCTTAATATTTTCGACTCTAGGCCAGACCACTGAAGATAAATCCAAATTGATTTGAGATCGGATACTTTGTAGTTTTAAGATGCTGAACAAATTAATTTCAACCAGAACGCATGAGCAACAAACGGATATATTTATCCCTCCTTATAACATCAATTTTAAATGGTAGCGGGTTTTAAGGCAATTCCTTAGCTATCCTTAGGCTTATGGGTTTTTATATCGATTCATATTTGGCTTTTCTGAAGACGATTTTAAAATTTCATTAAATTATATTCGAAACCTTGCTTACAAGGCTTAAGAAAACCTACAAACGAATATATTTTATGCGATTCATATGATGAGTTTGATTGAATTAAGAACAAAATTTTCGTACAAAAATCAAGCTAAGAATTTAATATTAATTTAAAAAATTAAATAAAAATCCAAATTCATCTTCAATAGGTGACAAATGCTTCTGCACTTGTACGAAATTATTGAAATAAAATCAATGGCATTTCATTTTTCAAATAAGCTAACCTAACCAGCTTCCATATTTACTTTACTCATACAGCAGATGTTTAAATGATGTCCTTATAAGGCATGAAGTTTGTTACTTAAGTCTTTTGTTTTGCACAAAATTTTGGTTAAAATATGAAAATAATTAAAGCAACCTTGAAAGTTAATAAAAATAAAAAACAAAACAAAACAAAACAAATGCATTCAAACAAATAAAATTAAAAATAATTTAAAAAGACAAACCAAGCTACGCTTGAGTTTCTGTGTTTTGAAGCACATACAACTGGATGTATACTGGAGTGGTTAAATATTTATTAACAATTGAAAACAAACTTTATTCTTTTATTTATAATGCTAGAAGACTGTGCTCAAAGACAGACAATATTAAATCATGGATACAATAAATTTCAAATGGAATTCTAATGAATATTCTCGTGTCAATCAGACATACGAGAACACGTTACTATGGTGTTAAAAGGCCTGTAAGTGGTGAACAAATGAAAGAAGACAAAAAAAAAGGAATGTTCAACGGAAAGCTGACGACAGAGACAGACAGACTTAAAACCAGCAGACTTTTTATGGTCAATTGCACTTAGCAATTGTAATTTACAAAACAACAACAACCACAACAACAACAAGATAAAAATTAAAATCTAAAATGATATAAAAAAAAATCAAATAAAAAACGACAAATTTAAGTGAGCAGCACTAAGTTACCGTAAAAGGAGCTTTGCCAGGCGAAAGATATGCAGTAATTACTGCATCAACATATTTTTTTTTGCTTGTTTTTTTTTTTTGTTTTTGCTTTGTTTAATTGTCTTATATAACGCAGCATGTGTTGCATTAGAAAAATTACGATTTTTTTTTTGCTGTTTCATCTAAATGGCCAGCAATCGATTTAGATACCCTACGATATTGGGTGGTCCAACAGAAATACACAATATTTTATGCCACTGATAAGGGGTAATAGAATTCAAAGATTATAGTGGAGTTAGTTATTTTTAAAAATTTTCATCAGTAGAATGGAAGAACTTTTCTGTTTCTTTAATTCATGGTTAATGTATTCAAATAAACTGACTTTAGAAATATGAGCTCAACATTGTTGTTTTAAGTTAATTTTTTTTCTTATTTTCATATGTTTTCGGCTTTCAAATGCTTGTTTAAATATTACATTGTGAAGAAAATTAAAACATTTTCATTAGAACCTGATATCTTGAGATTCATGACTAGCGAAAACAGTTTCTATCAGCGAAAATTAAGTTCTCCCGCCTTTTCTTTTGGAATTTAACTATGACGGGTATATTGTAATGACCTTCTTTCCATGTCTTATAACTCAAGAAAGAAAATTTTTAATTACGAAGGATGCTGGTGACGTCGGAATCTTGTTGTGATACAATTACGCTGTTTATCTGTTGGAGTTAAGCTTTAGCCCGCAATGCTTATTCTAAAGAGAGTTGATTTTAAACAGAGGAGTCATTATATAAGCATTGCTTGATTGCCGATATGTTCGAAAGAGTCAGAGTTGGTGGATCATCATAAACATTTAGGAACAGTTGAATGGAAGACGTCCTAAAGAATCTGTCAAATATAATGGCAGTTGTTTTGTGTTTAAAAATTGCATGGCTTTAATGGAATACCTTCCAGAACATGCACGAAAGCATAAAACATTATGCCTATATTAAGAGGATTTTCACGAGCTCAGTAGGAAATTAAAAAAAAAATATATTAGATGTCGTCATAGTCTAATAGATAGTATGTTGGCTCATTAGATGTGTGGCCTTGATTCAAACTCCAGATCACACATCCGCAACAAAACGAAATACGGAAAAAATATTTCTCCGGCGATTTATTCTCAGTAGTTTTCTGGCTAAAAATCTGAGAGTAAATAAAATTACCATGAAAATTTCTTAAAAATTTCTCTTTCAGAATCGATTTTAAATTTTTAATACCGCCACAGGACGATGATTTATGAATCTAACTTTCTCATCTAAGTTTTTATAAATTACTACATAAAAGCTAACCTTTGAACAGCGTATTGAACTGCCAAGATCAGAGGATAAGTTCTATCACTTGTTCTTTGTCGATGTTAAACAGTAAGTTTCACTTCTTTAAGATAAAATTAACACACACAACATGAGTGATATGAGAAATGTGGTTGTAATTCTGGCCAGTAAAGGAATAAAGTGGATTATTTTAGATTTTGAAACCAATTTTACTGAATTTAATTACTTGTTGCAGTAGTGTAGGTGGCAGCCTAGGTGGCAGTGTGTTAGTTTATTAGATGTGTGGTCATGGCTCAAACCTGAAATCTTAATATTGTTAGGCGACTTCCTCTCAGCAGATTTCTGGCTGAGAGTAAATCAAATTGCCACGAAAAAGTTTCTGAAAAATCTATCGTTCGGCATTGACTTTAAACTATAGGCCCCACATCACAACATAAATGATGATGTGAAAAGCTAGGTCGTAATACTGACTAAAGGATTTGTAATTGCCTATTATGTATGTAAGTATGTAGGTACTTGGCCCACCTAATACATGAATTCTATTTGTAGAATCAAAGAAAAAATCCATGAATATATTTGAAGTTACAATTTCGCTCAGAAGCCGCGTAAAAGTTTCTATAAACTGTAGTACGTCAGATAGGCACTGACGTTGTTATAGCTTTCTTGCATATTTATAAGCATTAGATGTGAAGAGGACGATATAAAAATGAAAAAAAAATTTTTGAAATTTTTCACAATTTTTACGATTTTTTATTTTAAGAGTTTATCAGTTTATTTCATTCCTTAAATTTTGTCATACGTTTGCGTCATACGTTATTTTTATGAATTCTCGGTAATTTGTTTAAACATTTTTCAATTTTTTTTTTTTAAATTTTTTTAACAGCATAATGACTGAATGTTGATGATGGCAAATGTCATGTCAATGACTGAATAAAATTGCTTTGTCACTATCGTTAAAGATGCTGTCAGTTGTTCAAAATTAGACAAAAAAAAAACAATACTTCCTCTTTCGAATAACAACAATTTTGACAACTACTCTCATGGCTTTAAATAGGTTTTAACCAAATTATTTTCTTAAAGCTTTGTCAATAAACACTCTTGTGCTTCTTTTT
>QOCX01000029.1:108268-156172 GCA_005959815.1 Sarcophaga bullata | reverse complement strand
CTTAAGCGTTTGAGTTCAAAGTATTGGCAAAATCGTAAATAAATAATAAAATTTGTGTGTTGTTTTACACCAGAAATTAATGACAATTTAATACCTATTCTAATGGATTGTAGTAAAACACTTTAACGACTTTAACACCTGGACATTAGATTTCCTTTCTGAGCAGCGATGATCGTTTTTAATGATATGCAAACCTAGCTTCCGTTTATTAACTGGTGGTGATGTGGTAAAGAAGCTGTAGCTATTATCGTTACATGATGTAACAACTAATTGTTGTAGAATATCCTGTTCTGTCTTTATTCTCTCTTCTGCTGCTAGAAGATAAGAAAATTCTTTTCGCCGTATACTGTGAAATACAAAATATTTTCTTGATTAACTTGTTTACATTTGACGTGCATTTAAATCAATATATTCCATGGTTTTTCCTAAGCTGTAGAATATTTTCTACGAACGTATGAATGGTAAGTTGGGGTTTTCTAATACATTTCTTAGGAGGGTCGCTATTTGTATGTTGAGTAGTTCTAGTTTTGTTAGTATCATAAATAGCCATTTTTTGACCAAAGCCTTCCACATAGTAGTGTCATATTGTGATTCATCCTGATACCATGATTGATACAACTACATACCTAGCATACATAGTTGGTCATTACAACCCTTCAGCGAGGATTACGACCTATCTTCTTACAGAGTTCGAAGTCGACTTCGAACGACAGGTTTTTGAGAAACTTTTTCGTGACGATTTTATTTAAGCTCGAGACTCTTTTTTAAAAATCTGTAGAGAGGCAGTCGTCTAAGAAATATTTTTTTCTTATTTCGTATTTTGTTGTAGATGTCTGAAACTGGGGGGTTGAACATTGTCCCCACGTCTGACAAGCCAACACACTACCTACCAGACTAAGGTGAATGTGGTCGATACAACTCCATTTCCTTAATTTAATTTACTTCAGTTGTAGTTCTCCGTAGGCACAGTTCTAGAGATCAGTCGTTCTGGGCTAGAACGCTAAAAGCTAATACGGGTATGTGACTTTAAGAATGTTGAAGAATATGTGAATTTGTATTTGATACTAGGAAATACCATAGGAAGTCGTCGTAGTCTAGTAGGTAGTGTGTTGGCTTATTTAACAAAAGGCCAGCGTTCGAATCCCCGGTCAGACATCACAAACGAAATATGAAAAAATATTTCTTCGGCGACTTCATCTCAGCAGATTTCCAGCAAAAACTCTGAGAGTAAATCAAATTGCCATGAAAAGTTTCTCAAAAATCTGTCGTTCGGAATCGACTTTAAACTGTAGGTCCCGCCACTCATGTATAAAATTAACACACACAAGTGGTGTGAGAAGCTAGGTCGTAATCCTGACTGAAGGATTGTAATGGCCAATTACGTATGTTTGTAAATATCATAGGAATCTCTTTACACAAACTGGCGCTAATTTTTATTGTACGGAAAGGGACTTTATTTCTGGTGAGTGGAGACAATGTATTTCATAACTTGCAGTATCCTTTAACTGATTATGATATAAACAATAGTAATAACGACTAAAACTTCCACTTAGTAATCCAAACTGATCTCCAATTGTTCTCTTCAGCTGTAAATGTTACTTCTTCATTGGATCGAGGATATGATTTCTGGATCTTTGCTCTTATGCGAAGCTCCAGGAATTATTAAGCAATTGCTTGGAAAGATCCTTTGAACAAATTTTATTGTTCCACTATTTTTGTAACATATGAATAGCGTTCCACGTAACATATTACATTAACATTATGTTTCTTTATTAAACGTTTTACTTTTTGTTTTTAAAATTCATCTTAATGGCCTTACACCACTCCACTCTTACCCTTCTTTTGCTTATAATTTTTCATTGGCTGCCTTAAAGTCTAAGAAATCTTTGGATGTGACACTTCGCAGAAAACATCAGTATATATTGGCTTTATTAATAATACGCACCTGGTCATTAACAACTGCTCTGTACAAAACTCTCCTGCTTTTTAATCTACCATAGCTTAGCCAATATTTCGTTGCATCCACTGTGTAAGCATCCACGTCCATATCCACATGAGCGTCCATGAGCCATATGTTTCGTTGTTGTCTTTACTTTTCAAAAAGATGTCTCAAGTTTTCAAAGTAAATTATTTATTTAGTTTGAGCAGCTTTCCATTCCCCTTCAGAGTTGTTGGCCCTGGTCTTTAACACAACATACTTTAGCCGCCTTGTAGCAAGTTTCTGTTAAAAACAGAGAGCGAGGTGAGAGCGGTATTTCAAGTAGACAACAAACAAGCAGGAAATGCCATTTAACTTTGAAAGCTGTTTGGGGAAGCTGTACTGACATTTTCTCTGTTGATATGATACATGAGTGTGTGGTCAAACAATATCTTTTTTCTTCTTCTTCTTTTTCTTCATTCTTCTTTTGTTTCATTTTGTTTTTGTTTTTATTATGTTGGATGAAAGCTTTTGAAAAATTATTTACCGGCCTTAGGTGAGAATGCGTCATATTCAACTATTTTTCCTACGTCTTCATGTTTTCCTTCTCTACCATTTTCTTTGGTGTTGTTGAAAGTATTTCTTTATGCTTGAAAGTGAAAATTGGGTGGTCTCAACAATTGCCCGTAATTGATTGTAATTTATCTTTCGTAAATTAAATTTAATACGAACGTATCATTGAAAGACACGACAATTTAATTCACTTGGAATTATTAAGCGAGTGAAAGAGAGTGCAAGTATAAAAGAAAGTTGTACTCTTTGAAATTGGGTATGTAATGTGATGGTAATGAGTGTCCATATCGAAAGACTTAAGATACAAACTTTATCGCATAATAAAAGCGTTATTAAATGTTGGGAAAAATGTTTTTCCGTTTTTTCTTTTTTTAATTTAATTTTTGTCATAATTCTTTTGGTTAAATTAAATCCAAAAAAAAATGTTTCATATTGAAAGTAAACAATTGGGAAGAAAAATGAAAATTTTAAATTTTTATTTGATAAAAGCAAAGTGATATGAAAAATAGTTTAATTTGTTGTTGTTGTTGTTGTTGTGGTTAAAAATATGACATATTTTCGTTGTTATTTCCTGAATACGAATACGAATGATAGACGAATGAATAAATACAGCAAATCTAATAAAAAGAGAGAGACTTAAAAAGTAACCAGAATACTCTTTGATTACTTATACCCAGAAACAATAAGATGAACAACGAACCTCGTAGACTGGTGATGCAGCATTATCTATTTGAGAAGAATAATTCAATGCGAGAAATTCCTGATTAATATGCTCAATCTAGATACCCGATGTTTTTTTTTGAGCTACCAGAGGTGAATAATGTATTATTCTAGGACCTGCTACAGTAAACCTTTTTTAATTGAAAAAACTTGAAACTGAAATGAATCGTACAATAACAGGAATATATGGGAGACATACCGCTGATAGTAGACTCCATACATCCAAACATTTATAATTTTGCATTAAAGCCTTCAGTGAGGATTACGATCTAGATTAACACACCATTGGTGTTGTGTGTGTTAAGTGACGAGAACTACGGTTTAAAACGACAGATTTTTGAGAAACTTTTCACTGAAATTTTTTTATTCACTCTCGCAATTTTTGTCAGGAGAGGAAGTCTCCGAATAAATATGCCAATTTCGTTTTGTTGAAGATATCTAAGCAGCGATTTGAGCCGTGGTCTGTCATCTAATAAGCCTGTTAGACTGCAATGAGCAACTTTAAGTGGAAAGTCTTAAAGTAAATCTAAATGCCATTGAATTTCCCCAAAAATTCTGATTGCTTCAGAAACTCAAAGACCGATCTTAAGTCAAGGACGCCAGTAAGTGTTCTACATGGGGATTCTGCTAGTGCCCATGATTTACGAAACAATAAATTTAAAACCAAGCCTATGTATAATAAACCAAACTAAGCTGAACTTCTCATCACTTTGCATAGTCATTGTGTCCAGCCAGTCCACTACTAACATCCAAGCAAAATAAACATATGCAGTCAGACAAATGACGATATCCTCACATCGCGATAAGACGAAATTTAGAATGTTCAATTCCTGTATGAAGTTAACAACTTTGTATGACTAGAAAAGGGTTCTTAATGAGATTCAGCTTCGCTACGTATGTTGTATTTTAAAAATATTATTCTCAGCAGTCAACTCATTTAAAAACTCAAGGGCGATATTGAGTGAGGTGCTGCATATAGCATTCCTGTATCACATATGGATAGTAACTATTTCCCCCGGGATAAACTGAATAAAACAGATAGTCTTTCGCTCACGTATCAGCAGGATGCAAGAACGTCACCCGTCGTTAAAAGATTTCTTTTATTTTTTTTATGTTTAATCGAGTTTGTTTACCCCAATAAATAAATACCATAACTGGGATTTCCATTTAAAATGTACAAAAACAGGGCTTTTATGGAATTTGATATTCCATAAGTCTACAAGATATAAACGCCATAACCTTTTCATGACATTTTCCATGGCTTTTTCACAGAGATATGGAGCTCAAACTATGATATTGGTGGTCCACTGACATCAGAAGTTCTTGATATAATTTATTCTGAAATTCTCTGCAATAAATCGATGCTCCAATCGCACTGTGGTGTGTGACGCCGTCTTGCCGAAACTACACGTCTATCCAGTTCAGACAATAAGTGCTGCCTTATCCAGTTGCTGTAACGACTTTCGTACATAGTCACTGCAAATTCAATACCATCTTCAAATAAGTAAGGCTCAATTAAGTCGACTGAAAAACATACGCACGTGCATTTGTTTCTCATAGGGTACATGATGATCTTCTAAGCATGAATTTCGACAAGTTTGTGCATTCACAAAGCCCTTTAGATGGCAATACTCTTCATAGAAGATGATAACTTTTTTGAAATACTGACATTGACTACCCTTTGCTCCATTACCCATTGAATGAATTATCAAATCTGTTGATTTGAGCTCATGAGTAAGGGGAAATTTCTAACAAAAGGCCTCCATCTTGTCTTTGGAGTTTTTCGAGAAATTTGTGTAGAGTTTCATGAAATTTGAAATTGTTGAATACGATATGGAAAAATATTTCTTCGGCGACTTCCTCTCAGCAGATTTCTGGCAAGAAAACTTTGAGGGTAAATAAAATTGTTATGAAAAAGTTTTTCACACAACATAAGTGGTGTGAGAAGGTAGGTGTGACCAATTATGATGAGTACGTTGTTGAATTAAATTTTTCGGATTTGCGACGACATTCTCGTTTACGGTAGCAATATTTCGGGAGCCTTAAAATTGATGATCGACCTGGATTCTTAAAATTTTTTCTCTTGTTTAACTGAAAATTCTACAAAGTTTTCGAGCGGTGTCAGCATAAATTTCAATATTTTTTGAATTGTAGTAAGTTTTCACCACTCTTTTTATAACGCCTTTTGTAAGGCGCACCCTTTGTACTAAGCAGAATAAATATATGCATGTGACTGCTGTCAAATTATAGAGTAGCCACTTGTGCAAAAAAAACTGTTACAAAACTGTTGAAGTCCCTACCATACATACATAATTGGCCATTACAACCCTTCAGTCAGGATTATTGCTTAGCTTCCCACACCACTCACGTTGTTTGTGATAATTTTGTACATGAGTGGCGGGACCTACAGTTTAAAGTCGACTCCGAACGACAGATTTTTGAGAATTTTATTGACTCTCAGAGTTTTTGCCAGAAATCAACTGGACCATACCATATTAAGCTTGCATATGAGAGTTCTGGTTGCTGTAGAATATTCTAAAATCGGAGTTTTCAAATTGATTCTAAAGTAATGGCAAGATCTAGGCAATATATTCTAGTAGCATCTGCTTTTATTTTTTATTTCATTTTTAATTCCTTACGATTACAAACTATTTAATAATTGCAGTGAAACAGACCAAAGCCTCTGGTTGGAATCGAACTTACTACCTTCACTCTAATAGTCTAGCACACTATCCAATTGACTACCAGGGCACACGGTCTGGTTAGTTATAATTTTTGTTTTTGTTTTTTTTTTTTTTTGAGAGGTTGCTCAAGTAAGTTGTTGTTCTTTCATTCGGAAATGTTATAAATTTTATTGCTTTTAAAGTATTTTTTAAGGCCATCGAATTTAAAACACCCCAGATACGTACATATAAGTGATGATTTTTTTTTTTTTTTTTTTTTTGTTTTTGTTGCAAAATTGCCAAAAGCAATAAATAAAATATGAAATAATTATTGGCAAACAGATAAACTCATATTAAGCGCTTGTTAAACATCGTTGGCTGTTAAAGTCATAAACCAGAAAGTTGAAAAAATATTTTTAAATGACAAATAAATTATTATTTGAAACGAAAAGAAAAAAAAACCAACAAAATTGAAATATGAAATAAAAACTTAAACACGCACATACGACATAGATTTTCAAACTGTCATGTTTGTACATCATGTAGACAAACACGTTGCAAATATTGCCGTTTTTATAATTTTTTTTTTTTCTTTTTCTTTTTCTCCTTCATCTATTTTTTATTATTTCATATTTTTTGTTTTTGTTGTTTTTGTTTTTTTTTTTTTTTCTTTAATTTTATATTAATTTATGGCCACTTATGAAATGGTCAAAATATAATTGTAAATTCAATCATTATGTGTGTCAATATCTATAAAACATTGCGCTGTCTTATTACCAAAAATCAAGAAAAAAAAAACTGAAGACTTTTAAATGAAAAAGAGGAAAAATATTTAAAAAAAAAAAAATTGAGAGGAAACATAAAAAATTACTCAAAGAAAGAAATATCAATTGTCATCTACTAACTGCAACATTTACAGAAAAAAAAAAAAAAAAAAATAAAGAAATAATTGAGGCAGCACGCACGCATCGATGACGTACTGGATTGGAGACTGAATGGATGGATTGTTTAGTTTGGTTTGGTTTGGTTTGGTTTGATTGTATTGCTTGTATTGCTTGATGCATTTATTTATGCACCTTAGAGGTTTGCCAAACTTTTTTTAAACGCTGTAAGTGACCAATGACAGCAAAATCATTGATAAACTTAAGACCCCTTGATAAATAACTGTTGAAATAATTTTAAATTTTGTTTTTATTTTGCAAAATATTTTTTCTTATTGTACAATTAGACATGAAACGTAAAGATGACATTGCCAAAATGGTGATCTATCATCGTCATCGTCGCCATCGTCATCATCATCATCATATTGATCACAACCACTATCAACTTCATATGCAGCATGTTGTCATCATGATCATCAGCATTGATTCCAGCAGTCATTGGTCGCTTGGCTTGATGGCAATCACAGGCCAGCATGTTTGGCTCTATAATGAGTGGTAGTCTCAACCATATTTGCCGGATTTTTTTTACGCTCTTTTTTTTCTAAAAAAAAATTGCAATTTTATTACTGCCAAACCAACACACTTTTTTTTTGTTGCAGTGTCTCCCGAATAGGAATGGTAATGTGTATTGCAAAATCTACGGCATAAACTTGTTGCCAGTTTGAATTTAATTTTTTTTTTTTTTTTTGATTAAAATTGATTTTGATTATTCATGACATTTATTTGATGATTTTTGAAAGTTTGAAAATTTTTCTTTATGGCTTTTGCTTTAAAGTCGTAATAAAATATTAAAGTCTTGCTGGCACCCGAGGCAAATAGATGGTGTCACTTTTGTTTATGGAATTGTAACTTAATTCAGATCTAAGCTTCCTGAAATAGTTTTGAAAATTCAGCTTAAGTTTATATAAATGACACGTAAAAAAAAATAGACGATATTATGAATAATATTTCTCTCATTTTAATTTAAGTTCATTACTAGACTCTTTTAAATACCGCCAAGGCAAATTGATAATGGTTTTGTGCTCTAAACACATGACATCCCGACTTTCTTTAAACATTTCTTTAAAACAACTTAATCAAGGCCTGAGTCTGTTTCATACATTTATACATACATAATTGGTCAATCCAGCCCTTTAGTCAGGACTACTTTCTAGCTTGTCGCACCTCCCATGTTATATGTGAGAGTGGTGTAGCCTACAGTTCAAAGCTGACTCCGAACTAAGAGGTTTTAGCGGAAACCTGCTGACAGTAATTTGCCAAAGAAAGATATTTTTTTCATATTTTGTTGGTGTTATCTGACCTGGGGTTTGAATCCTGAACTCTAAACTTACACACTACCTACTAGACTACAGGACTTCAGCTGATCTGTTTCAGGTCTTTATATTAAAGAAGATATTTTCCCCTCTCTAGCGTATAGCATTTTTCTTCTTAGCATGTTTATCGCATTTTATTTAAAAGAACGTAATTTAAAGTTGCCAAAAATATAGGAATATATCCAGGCAACACCTACAGATAAAACGAATTTCGTATGCAAGGCGATACAAATACTACAATATAAGCAAGTACGTTAAACCAATGCCATCATGGACGTAAACGGCAAATGCTTTATTACCGCAACTATGGAATTTTCACTTTAATAGCGATTGTTCGCCACCAAGAGTCTGTTATACTATAAACACAATAAACGCAACGCAGCACAAAAATAGAACAGAGCGAGCGTATATGGAAGTGATTATTTTAAAAGCAGCACGAGAACAAGCAAAAATTCTGCTGCTTTGATAATTTCTATTTTTTATTTACAGCAATGCGAGAATTAGGGCTCACAGTGAGAAAATTTGTGCTGACTATGCGAGGATTAACGCTATCAATGCAATAACATGCATGATATAGAGGTTTTAAAAACGCGATATATGAAATATAACGCGATGAAACGCTTTAGAGGCACCATTGATTAATAAATTGTTCATTTTTTATTTGTTTTGCTTATGCTTTGCGTAGGCTGCAATTGTAAAATTATTGAGCTTACTGCGTTGCATTTACTGTGTTTATAGGATTATCCTCGCTTACTAATTGGAATCACTCTTACTGAAGCACTTCGCACACAAAGTTCAACGGAAGAAGTCAGACAGTATATGGCAAAGGGGAAAGAAGGAATTGTCCCGAAGATCTATAATAATGAAAATCGTTCTACCGTAAAAATAAATTTAAACCAGAAACAATCCATCAAATACAAGTACAGCCTATATCTACTATTTGTAGGTTTTGAATGCGTTTTCGGTACAGTATCCAAATAGTCCCGGTTAGCCAAACGTTCAAGGAACGTAACGAAACATACTTTCGTTTTTATAAAACGAAAAGCAATGAGATCGATTATCCAATTGTAATGTCATTTCGGCAAGTATTTACATTGCTCATCATATACTAAAAAAGAACGGACTTTCCTTTACGTACTGTGAACGTTTGACTAACCAGGGCTTAATTCATGAATTATATACAAACTCCAAATACAAAGTGAGCTCAGTACAAGTACAAGCTAGGGTTGCTTTCTGTTCCACTTACTTATTCTACCGTACTTTTGTCGGCTATGCTGACTATATTTGTCTTCTTATACAACTGGTTTATGAAATAGAATTTCAGCATTAATGATAACTTACTTAGCCTCCAGATCAATGTATGAAAAACTAAATTAATTTTGATATTGCAGTAAGAACACATTGAGTACATATTCAGATACTTCGGCAACAGGCCGAACTACATTATATTCCTTGCACTAAATATGCATATCGTTCTTGAGTGTTTCGATTGCTGCAATTCTAATTCTTCTTCGAATTTTTTTTTATTTTTTTGCCAACGAGCAGCTCCTTTATATGCCCAACGAAGATGAAAGTTTTGCCAATGCATTACTTGGGTTGATTGTATTTTGAGAAGGTCTTTAAACAAAATGGTAATCCGAGAAAGAATCAGCATAGAAAACTCGGGAGGCCTCCGAGTATTTGAACAACAACGATAACAAATGAAAGTTAATCCTACATACATACATAAAATATCAGGATTACGAAGTACCATCTCACAACATGTTATGTGTGTTAATTTTATGAGTGAGTAGCGGGCCCTACAGTTTAAAGTCGACAGTCCGAAAGACAGATTTTTTAAATTTTATTGTACTCTCAGAGTTTTTGCTAGAAATCTCTGTGAGGAAGACGCCAAAGGAATATTTTTTCATATTTCATTTTGCTGGAGATGTCTAACCTGTCTAACCTGACCTCCTAGACTATGGCCACTACAAAGTTAATCGCGAAATAAAATTTGTAAGCAAGCAAAAAATTAATAGCCAATGATGGAGTTAAGAGTACATAATTCCTTGGTGTATTATGTATTTATCTAGAAGGTTTATTATTTAATCTGCAGCCAATAGTTTAATAAATACAGGCAATATGAAAAACCTCACAAATATCTCAACGAACCAAGCTCAGAATATTCATTCAATGTCTCCGTAAAATTGAAAATTTTGTGTGAGATTGAAACACTAACTAGGTTCGAACTCCATCAAGCAAAAACTACAGGTATTCCACAACAAGTGCCTAAGGATTAATTGCCAAATATTCTGGCCTAATAACAGCACTTACATGGATCTCTGAAGCTTTACCAATGAGCGCCCTTAATAGCGCAGTACCCATAAATACTCTCAGAAAAATTGTTGATAGTTAAGAAGAATGGCAACTAAGTAGTAGGCTCAAGAAGCTATTTTCGACAAAGGAACATTTGGAGACGTACGATACTACAAGATCAGGGATAGTGTAATCGTACATGGGAAGACTTAAAAATAATAGCAGTCGACCGTATAAAATGGAAATGATTTGTGGTAGCCATATGCTTCCAAGTAGAGTGTAATAGTCTGTTATTGAGAATCGTCTGTTCGTTTTCAACTAAAAACTCCAGTTAGTTACCTCGAAATAATTAGAAAATAATTCATAATTGTGCGATAACAAATAAATAAATTAAATTAATTAATAAATAAACTTAAAATATTTAATGATAACGTAAAGTGATTCGTCTCCATGAAAAGAGTGTTTATTTGCAACACAATTACTTGCAAAAATACTTAAATTAGTCTTAAATTTGTAGGCTTTAGAAGCAATTCCTTTTTAATATTATTTCTTGAATTGTTGCCAACCTAATGTGCTTTATAATAACTTTATTGGCAATCTTATGTGTTGACTAGAGTTGTGTACACTGCATTGGGGGAAATATATATTCTGTGTGGAGGATACATTTGATCTGAGGAATTTCTATTGTTGGTTGTCAGAGCTGCTGTAAAATTTATAACCGCAAATTTATATTAAAAAAAAAAAAGAAAAATTAATATTCAACTAATCGAATAAATTAAAAGATTTTTTTTCTATTTAAATTATGGGTATTAATATCGCTTGCTTTTATATTTATTTCATCGAATTTTTTTCTTTTTTTTGCTGCCCCTTTTGCTATGATTGCCTTACTTCACATTGATCTTATATCTTCCAGAGATATTTCTGTTCTGTTTTAATTCCAATAGAATTTGAATGTATAGGGAGTTAGTTCTTTTATTCTCTTTAATTTAATTTTTTTGTTTTTTTTTAATATTTTTTTTATTAAACTTCTCGTTCTATTATTATCAGTGAATTGCACACGTGCATATTTTGTGGTTTTAAGGTTTTATTTCTTACAAGTCAACTTTTTTTTTATTTTTTTTTTTGTTTGTTTGCTTTGTTTTTTTTTTTGTGCTTTTTTAGATGGATGCGCGGAAACTAAGCAAATGCTTTTGTTCTGATCATCATTAACCTGAGAGGAATATATTGTTTAGAAATGAAATTTAAATACAAAAAAAAAAAAAATAAAACTACTCTTAACTAATTTATAAGGTGGTATAAATTGTTTTCAAAATACTCTACAAGGTTATAATTTTCTTATAAGAAAAGAGAAAACAAATCTTAGTTAAACGTTAAGCAAGCATTTATGTTTGCAGTTGCTTATAAAACTTATTTTCTTACTGACCTTCATTCCTTAACGGTCAATAGAAATAATTGTTTAATTGCCATTAAAAAAAAAAGTAAAAAAATCTTTCAAATCCAACTACTTAGAATTTCTTTTAACAAGAGCCCATGTAGTCCAAGTAGTAGGGTACTGCCAACCATGTAATCATAGTTAAAGTCTTGTCCTATTGCGAAACAGTTCATCGTTGCTTTAGTAGTGGTAACATGTGTGTGGTAATTTAATACGTTGACTTTGTTTATCGTATTGCGTCTAAAATATTTTCCATGTGGACTTTTTAATTTTAAAAACTTTTTTCTTCTTATTTTTCTTCTTCTTCTCGATGTAATTCTATTTTTTTTTTTTTTTTTTTTTTGGATTGAAATAAAAAACGTACAATCTTAAGTGCAAACAAAACAAAAAAAAAAAAAAAATAAAGAAGGAAAGAAAAACATAAGAAATAACAAGAAACAAATGAATCTAAAATACCTTAATGAAAGCCGCTTTTCAAACGTAAAGTGCACATACCAAATAGGAATACATAATGCCAGCGAAATGCAAGCTGGCAAGCACACATAAGTTGTAAAATGTTGTTAGAGATGGGCCGACTAGGATCTACTGTTTTTCGTGTTTTTTTTTTTTCTTTATACGCTATTGCCGATCAAAAGTTGTTTTTACTTTTTTATATTCAAACATTGTGTTGGTTTCTTAGACGTGAGGTTTTAGTTCAATCCCTGGCTTAGTTATCTCTAACAAAAAAAATTGCGAAAAATTATTTCTTCTAGGCGACTTCCTCTTATCAGTTTTCTGACAAAATCCCTCAGAGCAAATAAAACTTACCATGAAAAAATTTCATAAGAAATTTCTCGACTTTAAACTGTAGGTCCCACCACTGATGTATACAATTCGCACACACAACATGGGTGGTGTGAGAGGCTAGGTCATAATCCTGCCTAATGGGTTGCAATGAGCAATTAAATAAGTACTCTGTAAACAATTTTTCGGTTAAGAATTTCAAAAGAAAAATAGAAGTACACAGTCTACTCTGGATTATCTTTCGATTTCCCATTTCTAACTATGTATTGTAGGGCATTATGCAGTCGTAAACGAACATTAACAGGAAGCATTTCTTTTTATTTTAAACATTTTTTTGGATTTTGGTTAAGATAATGTACGAAGAATTATTTTCAACAAAAAGAAAAAAAAGTAACTGAACAACACTAGAATGTTATTGACCTCTGTATGAAAGGGCTTTAGTATGTGCTTAATAAGTGTATTCAAACAAATGGCTAATAAGTCTTGTATGACATCAAAATTTCAGATCCCATGAATGCCCAAAAAAGCGGAAAAATAAGTAGGAAAATCAATCAATGATCAATTGTCCAATACTTAGTACGTTTTCACAGGATCTCAGAATTATTTGCAGGATATTGTGGCCTTAGGATAGCAGCAACCAGTAATGAACCCACAACAATGAAAATAAAGCATAGAAAATGGAGGAGGATTGGTCATATTGGTCAGAAGGAATACTAATAGTGAACATAACGACAACAGTAAACCGTATACACAGCTTATGTACTCAGATTGATAACTTATTTTTAGATGTCCGTCATTTTGCATCAAAATTTTTGGTGTGATGGACCTACTGCTGTACCCATAATGCAAACAATTTCTGTATAAGATAAGTTCACTGAATTACTAATTAATTGTCATCTTATTAAGCGTATCGATTAATAGTTCCAACTCCTAAACTTATTCCATTTCTCATATTTTGTTATGTTTTTTAAATATGTTGACTTAAGCTGGTGTTTGTAGACTACAAGGCTATTCAAACCTAAAAGACATCGAAAATGATAAGTCGTTGCTGTTAGTGATGTAGGTTGGGTTGAGACAGATTCCCAATTCACACTGATCGGACGCTCAACAACAGACTTCATGAAGGTTGGTGTCAACCCTTGCTCTGTCTTTGATTACCATAAGGCCTAAAAGAGTGGCTACTCTTACGGGCAAATTTATTAACTTAACTTTATTAACTTCAAGTGGAAATCAACTTACTTAAATGAATAATAATTTTAAGAACAACAAACGATCAACTACTATACCTACTACTGTTTGTGAACGATAGGTACTCAAACTAGGCCTTTGGTACCAGTTCTTAAAAGTCAGTTAATCTTGTCCAAATCTATTTTAAATAATTTGTTCCTAAAGTGGCAGCACTTGTACTCCGTCCACATTTGGAATTATTAAAAGCTGCTCAAAAGTTGCCGTTGTCTAGCAGGTAGTGTGTTATTTTCTTAGACTTGAGAACACGGTTCAAACCACAGATCAGACATCTCTAACAAAACGAAAATAAAAAAATATACCTTTCTGTGACTTCCTCTCAGTAGATTTCTGACAAAAACTCTGATAGTAAATAAAAATTGTTATGAAGAATTTTCTTAATAAAAGCTGTCGTTCAGAGTCGACTTTAAACTGCAGATTCCGCTGATTATGGATAAAAGTGGTGTACGAAACTAAATCGTAATCCTGACTGAAGGGTTGCGACTACCTCTTAGCATATTTCTGAAAGTAAATAAAATTGCCATAAGAAATTATCTCATAAATCTATCGTTCGTAGTCGTCTTTAAACTGTATATACCGCCACTGATGTATTAAATTAAAATACACAACATAAGTGCTGTGAGAAGCTAGGTCGTAATCCTTATTGAAGGGTGGCAATGATCAATTTTGTTTCTCTTAACAACACTGTAGATAATCTGTGACACTCAAGATTCAAGTAAAACTGTTGAACGTACATATGTCGAGAATCTAATAAGCCTACCTTTGTTCGTATGCACTCTCTGTATATCCTTCTCTGTGTGAGGACACAACATAAGTGCATTGAGAAGCTAGGTCGTAATCCTTACTGAGGCGTGGCAATGATCAATTTTCTTCCTCTTCACAGCACTGTAGATAATCTGTGACATTCAAGATTCAAGCAAAACTGTTGAACGTATGTCGAGAATCTAATAAGCCTATCTTTGTTTGTATGCACTCTCCGTATATCCTTCTCTTCCTCTCTGTTTACCCTACTTGAATCTTGTTACAACATTTCTAATAGCATTTGAACTTTCTTTGCAATATCTTTTGATATTGCCTCTAATAAAATACAAATAAATAGCAACAAATAAAATCACTTCATTTACAACATGTTGCACAAAAATATGAGGCTTTCATGTGAAAATGAAAAAATAAAAATTTCAAATCATTTTCGTTAATAGATTCGAACACACTGTTTTAATATCTTTATTTTAGCAATTATAATTCAAAATCGCAATCGTATAAATACGTAAAATACGGCTACTAAATGCAAACAACTTGCAACCAATAATTATACAACAACACTAAACAATATTTGAAAATTCCTTTGAGCATAACACGCTTATTGCCAAAAGTGCAACACGGTGCAGAAATAGAGAAAAAAAAACTGAAATACTCTGGAATATTTGTGGGTTTAGAAAATCTATTTAAGCGCCTTGAAATCCGAATACTTCAGAGAAAATAAAAACCAAAAAAAATTGTTTTGATTTTCATAGAAAACTACATAGAATAACAACAAAAATACAAACCAAAACTAAAGAAAAAGAGAGAGAAAAATAAAATTTTTTTTGGGAGGCTGGCTTTATTCATATTCTCTTCATGTTTTATTTTTTTCTTTTTCTTCGTACAATAGCTCAGCGTAGTTTTGTATTTTGTAGAGAGTCTATAGCTGCCATTAAAAGTGAAATATGTTTGTCTACCTTGGCATTTTGGCATAAGAATGAATGAAAACAAAAACAAAAAAAGAGAAAAAAAATAAACGAAAAGCAACACTATGCCACAAACTGTGGCAACGCACTATAATTTAGATGTTTTTGCCGCTTTAGTTTTTATAATGAAAAATAAAAATAAAAATCATAAAAATCATAAAATATGCTCTAGGGGAGTTTTACTTTTTTGCAATTTCATAAAACAACTCCATCCCCCCCCGCTCCACATCCTTATATGCCTATTCTTTTGGCTTTTATAGTTTATTGTAAAAGAATAGCAATAATTTGTTTGCTATTTTTTTCTATTGTTGTTGTTGTTGTTGTTGTTTTTGAAGCTTTTGTTTTGTTTTATTATTATAACACTAGACACTGGAATGATATTCATCTTGGTTTTTAGTTTTCTTTTATTTTCTTTTCTTTTTTTTTTTGGTATTTTTGAGCCTCAAACATAAATTGTATTTCATTTTTTTTTTGTTTCAGTTATTTAGTTACAACAACAACAGCAACAATAACAACAACAATAATAGCGACAACAATGAAAAAAAAATATGAAAAATAAATCTCGACGTAAGATTAAGTTAAACGGCTGCTTGTATTCTTCAGCTGTAGCTTGTGTTGTAGTTTATTTTCTATTGCACTATGGGCTGTTCGAATAAAATTGCAAAGTATTTTTTCTTTTTTTAACAGAGTACATAAGTAACGGTAAGTATTCACTGAATAATGAACAAAAATATTTCTTCGGCGGCTTCCTCTTAGCAGATTTTAGAAACTTTTCATGGCTATTTTATTTAACTTTCAGAGTTTTTACCAGAAATCTGCTGAGAGTAAGTCGCCGAAGTAATATTTCTTCATATTTATAATTATTCGAAATGTCTTAGCTAAGATTTGAACTACAGCCCTAGACTGAAGAGGAGTTATATCTAGGCAACGATAAACCAATAGGCAACTGAGCTGATGGATGCTGAATGATGGATGCTTTTTATGACTATCTTATTCACCTTAAAGTAACCAACGGAATAATGATAAAAATTGGTCATCCTCAGCTAGGGTCAGCCTAGCTACTGCTTTATATTAGAACCATTGGTTATTTTGAATTTGCCAATACATATGGCATTCTATTCTGTCATAAAATTCATTATATTATATCCACTGAACGTAAGGAAACAATTTACGCTTGAGCAGCGTTGGTGTTTTACTGGACGAACGAGGAACTACACGATGATATCGATTTTGCCAAAAAATAAAAAAAAATGTCTTTTCGGATGAACCTGGGTACTTTAACAAGGAAAATTGCCGTATTTGGGGCTCATAAAATCCACACGTGGTCTTACGAAAGTCAATGCACCACCTGTTACGAGCCACAGTTTGCAACTTCCCACATATTTCAAGCCACAATCGATTTATTGCTTTTAACATTTGATGGCCGTTTAATTAACCGCAATGGCAATGTAGTCGCCGTAGGCTAGTAGGTAGTGTGTTGGCTTATTAGACGAAAGACCAAAGTTCGAATCCTCGGTCAGACATCAAAAACGAAATATGAAAATATATTCCTTTGGCGTCTTCCTCACAAAGAGATTTCTGGCAAAAACTCTGAAAGTAAACAAAATTCTCAAAAATCTGTTGTTCGGAGTCGACTTTAAACTGTAGGTCCCGCCACTCATGTATAAAATTAACACACAACATAAGTGGCGTGAGAAGCTAGGCCGTAGTCCTGACTGAAGGGTTGTAATGGCAATGCCAGTTGGCTGCCAAGAACCTACGATTTGACATAATTGAACTATTGTCTGTAGGACACCGTTTAAGAAAATAATTATTCCGACAAACCAGAGACAATTGAGCATTTGAAGGCCAACATTCGGGATACCATTGCCGAGATATTATTCCTTACACTGAGAAAACTGCACGAAAATTGTTCCGATCGAATGAGGTACTGTAAAGCTGTATGAATAACCAGAACAATTGTACTTCACAACCAAAAAATAAATAAATTTGGCAAAATTTTAAAACCCTTAAATTACCCACCCTTTTCCACCAAATAATTTCCTTACCAACCGTTTTTGGTTCTTTAAATTCATTATCTTTCTTATTTTCATTCTACCTCGTACTTCGTGTCTATAGTACTAGAAAACATCTGGAGTTTGAACCGTGGCCTCACGTCAAATAAGCCAACACACAACCGACTAGAGTACGGCGACTTCGAAACTGTTCTAAAAAAGATTTCAACATTTTTAAAAGTTCTTATAGGTGCGAAAGTGTTAGCAATTTCTGATAAACCCTATCAATTAAAGAAGGTCCTGCATACACACAATTATGTACTAAGTGACATGAATCATCCTATCCTTAGCCCACAGTGCAAAGTTCCAAAGGCAAAACCAAGAAAAAAAATAAAGTTTTGTTGCCTATTCTCGCATTTTTATTTTGGGCAGAAAAAAAGTGCCTGTTTAGGGTGTGAATTATGTTTTATAGCGAACGTTTTTGAAGTTTTTATGTTTCTCCACCAATTGTCTTATTTCTGAAAGAAACTCTAAAACTAGATGAAGAATTATAAGACCATGTAGCAGCAGCGTTTTTAAGAAGAAGAAGAGAGAGAAAACCTTTAGAAGTTGTTTTATGCGTTCGCTGATAGCTTGATGGCATAATTTATAGTTGTTAATAGGAATTGACGTCTTAACTGGCAGGTATAAAACTTTATATTATGAACGTGCATAACTTAAGAATGAAACTAAAAACAAAAACAACAACAAAAATATCTCAAGAGAAAAATCACAAGCCAAGGAAAAACGAAAAGAAAGAAACAGAAGACGTCTAAATGAAATGAAATAATGAATGTATTCAGTGATATACGACTCTTTACGACTCTTTAAAGATGAACTCCAGCAGTTGGTTAAGGTGTTAAATCGATAAAACTTAAGAATAATTATTGATGAGAGAGCAAGAGCTTTTTTAAAATACGCAGCAAATATTGTTAATGGGCATACGGATTGAAAATTAATGCCTATTGTTATGTATGTATGGATGTAGGTATGTATGGATGTATGTATGCATGTATGTATGTATGTATGTATGCATGCATGTATGTATGTATGTATGTATGTATGTATGTATGTATGTTGTACGTATGTATGTATGGTATAGCTATGTATGTACGTATGTACGTATGTATATGTATGTATGTATGTATGTATGTATGTATGTCTGTATGTATGTATTATGTATGTATGTATGTATGTATGTATGCTATGTATGTATGTATGGTATGTATGCTATGTATGTATGTTATGTATGTAATTTATTTATTTAAAAAAAATAAATAAAATAAACAAGTGTTGTGTTGTTTTTATTTTTAGTTTTGGCTCTTGTTGTTTGAATTTAAAATATTTGCATAAACTTACTCACTCACCCTTTAGTTTATTTGGCTAAACCACCTGTGTGCCATTTTTCATTGTTTTTTTTTTGTCTTTCGCATTTTGTTTTGTTTAAAATCATTGATGCATTTGGTTTATTGCAGAAAGGTGCACCTAAATACAGGCATGAACTTGACATTTTTTTTATTTAAAACAACAACAAAAAAGTGTTCTTTTAAAATGTTTGCAGAAACTTTCATTAATTTCCGTTTTAATGCAGATATTTGGTACACTTGAAGAAAAATTTCGGGTGCGGTCATAGTGTAGTGGTCAAAACAGTTACTAGTCGAGAAGAATTTGTAATAAAATTATTTTTCATTTGATTTTAGGCGATTACCTCTCAGCAGATTTCTCGAAGAGTAAATAAAATTTCCATGAAAAAGTTTCTTAAAAACCTATCGTTCGAAGCCGTCATTGAACTACAGGTCCCGCCACTTATGGCAACATAAGTGGTGTAAAAAGCAAGGTCGTAAAGATTATAATGACCAATTTATGTCGATTATGTACGCATTCATTAAGAAAATGAAGCAATAGAGATGAATATTAAACGGAAGCTTGTGTTTGCCATCTGTTTAACCTGAGATTCTCTGCGGTACCCCACCTCTAGCAAATAATCGAAAGGAAGTAATGTACCACTCACTAGCCTAAAGCCAAAAACTTAATTTCACTAGATTAATAGACCTTGCAGCTAACTTAAAGAGAGGCACACTAAGTGCTTTGTACTGAGGTAGGTAGGTAGTGGCGCCTGACCATCTAACAGAATCGTATGCAGATTCCCTAGTACCGAAACCACATGAAGCTCTTGATGAATATACTTAAACTTCCAATGTCAATCCGTGACAGCTTCTCCAGATCTTTCATATAGTAACCAGGGCATGTTCCCAGCAGATGGAGGACAACCTTCTCCCCTTCCTCATCTCTGCAGTTTCTGCAGATTTCATTGGCAATGTGTTAAGACCTCGCATATGTGCCCATAATCCAATGCCCCATAATAACCCCGATAGCTATACTGAGCCTACTCTCTGAAGTTTAAGCAGACCTATCGTGCGCCCTTCATCTAGCCTTGGTCAAATTTTTCTCATCATTCTAACCGTGTCCGAGACCGTCCGTATATCGTTAACGAAATCGACGATCGCATTATTAATTATGAGCCTACACGTTCTCATAGGGATGACCAGAATCGAGCATTAATCGAAAAGTTTGCTGGTCGTGCCCCACCTAACCAGTTCATCAGCTCTACAGTTAGCCAGATTACCACTTAGCCCCGATACGCATGTGATATGGACATTATACCGTTCAGCTATGTTATTTGTCTTGGAGTTCATTACGTTGGAGTTTAGAGACCTGATAGCCGGCTGGCTATGTAAGACTACAGACTTTTTTCACAAAAGCATTAAGAAGTGGAGAGCACATTACTCTTAGGCGAAATTTATAACGGTTATTAGCCTAATTAGGAATTGACCACATATTTGAAATATACAAGAAAGATGGACAACACGGTGCGAGTCAAAAAAAAAAAATAAATTAAGAACCACAATGATTTGATTAAAAAATTAAAATTATTTTAGAAGCATAGAAAACAAATTCCCCAAGCGTAAGAAGATTTTTAAGCTTTCTGATCACTTGTAGGATACTGTTTAAGAATTTAATAATGCAGCAGTAGCGCATCTAATTCCACTGCAACACAACATGAGGCATGTGTACATCTTTCTATGAGTAGTGAATCACATAAGCATACCGAGCAGTTAATATGTGCTTAAATTTAGTTCAGCACTGATATATATCACAGCTGAGCCGAGCTGATAGTATTGAAAATAAAAATGAATTTTCTTTTCTCTTCACTTAATGACCATTTATTAGCAGCATAAATAAAATTTTTATTTGTAAAATTTTTATGAGTGTAATCCTAAGCAGCTGTTCGCTGCACAGTCCCCCAAAAAAAGTAATAATTTTTTTTAGCCGATTTGTTTTCAAACTCATATCCAGTCAATAAATACATGCAACATAATGCACTCCCTCGTTCAATGCACTACTGCTTCAAAATATTAATTTAGTATTGTATTGTTATACGTTAATCATTAGACCATGCATGATATTAATTTTAATTTCTATTGTCTGAATATTTCTCTCTTTAATGCTTTTAAATGACAATGACAAAACATTTGATTTATCCGCTCCACCCCACCACAATAAAGCCAATATAATTTTAATCAATAAAAACGTAATTAAAAACATTTTATAAAAATCCTAAATAAAAACAATCAAAACGTTAATAATAGTACATTAATGCTCGATTTGAAATGTGTAACAAGAAAATTAGTTTTTAATTTAATGAAAACATACAAAACGCAGTTGGCTGTATTCGGGGCCATAGCCTTAAAAAAAAAAACAAAAAAAAAACAAAAGACTTAAGCAACAAACTATGCTCGTATATGTGATTTGTTAACAAGTGATATCACAACTAATTAATATTGATGAAGTTTTCATAGCCCAAAATAAATCAAAAACAATATAAGAAAAGTGTGGGAATGGAAACAATATTAGTTATTAATTTGATAGATTTCGTATGTTTGTTTGATTGTAAATGAAAAGAAAAAAAAAACTCCCAACTATTTTGGTTAAAAATGTATGTTTTAACCATAAATCGGTTGCTAGAAACAAGCATTACCAACCAATTTTGTATGCATTTTCATTGTATGGCTTGTGATGGTTGTGTGGTAAATTAAGAAAACGTTAAAAGTTAAATCCCTAGAGACTAATAGATGTAGTAACACTTGTAATAAAATATTTGCTTTGTTTGCTGCATTGTTTTTGTTTTTGTTATTTCTTTTTTTTGTATTTACGAATTAAATTTCAAATTAGTTAAACCCATTACAAGTTGAAAATAATTATTATTTGTTTTTTCTTTTTCTTTTTTAATTTATTCGTGTTTGATTGTGTGAATTGCGTTCAATAGGACTTAGCCAAAAACAAACGTTGTAAGAGAAGAATGGGATCGATCACCAATGGTGACATTAAAAAGATAAAAAAAAAACTCCTTACAGTGCTTAATGATTGCTTTAAACAGCACTACTTATGCATAAAATACTAATTTTACTTTTTGATTTAAGATGACAGAAAAATTTGATCCCATAGCCTAAATGTGAATAAGTAAACTGGCAAGCAACCTTTAGCGGATCTTCAAATGGATTCATTTTTTCTCTGCCCTTACTGGCTGTTACAGATAACACTTTTAATCTATCACCATAGTCTAGCACGTAGTGTGTTGGCTTATTAGACAGAAGAACACAACCCAAACACTAGGTCAGACATTTCCAAGAAAAAGAATTATAAAAAATATTTCTTCAGCCACTTCACCCCAGCAGATTTCTGGCAAAAACTCTGAGAGCAATTATTACAATTTTCCGTTAAACTTGGGTTTAGTTAAAGGTACCTTCAGC
The DNA here is from genome assembly GCA_005959815.1 of Sarcophaga bullata. Classification (NCBI taxonomy): domain Eukaryota; kingdom Metazoa; phylum Arthropoda; class Insecta; order Diptera; family Sarcophagidae; genus Sarcophaga; species Sarcophaga bullata. Next base: position 133,718 of record QOCX01000029.1, on the reverse strand, counting down.
TAAAGGGAACTGTAAAGTTACCTTTAACTTATTTTCGTTATTACAACTTACAAATAAAATAAAGTTAACTTTTTCAAAAATATGACAATGTCGGAGCAATGTCGATAAAACTGTTCAGTTAAACAAGTTTTTTTTTAAACGCAGTGGCAACGATTGGCTTCTTTTTTTTTTATTTGCTCATTTTGTTTATACTACAAGTTGCCATATTGAAAATAATGGATAATATGGCAAGTTCAGGCATAAACTTAATTTTAAAAGTTACCGATAGGATGACCATCCCTTTAGCTTAACGCTTACTTCTATCTTATTAGCCACTTATAATAACGAAAATTCTCCCTTTATTTAATGGCAAGTTGTAATAATGGCCCTAAGAGTAAATAAAATTACCATGAAAAGTTTCTCAAAAAATCTGTCGTTCTGAGATGATTTCAAGCTGTAGATCCCGCCAGTCATGCATAAAATTAACACACCCAACATAAGGTTGTCATCCTAACTGAAGGGTTGTAATGATTTTCTGTGTATGTATGTATGTATCTGTAGTTATGGACTCTTAAAATATTGGGAGTTCTGTGCATGAAATGTAATGTTCGCTGGAATTAGCATGTTTGGAAGTATCGCAGGGAGCATCGAAGCGTCTTGGCATATGATCTCCTTGCAATTTTTACTACTTATATTTGACCAGATAGGCCGATGCGTTGAAATCTAGTTTGACGCTACTCCTATATTTCACATATTTTTACGAAGTACTCATCCTTTATTTCTTTCATATCCTTTCTTTCATATGCGTACACAGTTGATTGGTCGGTATGGACAATACACTACAGAGAATATGTGTTCTACTGCAAACACAACTCCTCTCACATCCTGGTACTGCATGTACAATATAAAAGAGAAAAATTAGTGTTAAATGCTTCACATATTTATTGTAGTTTTAATTAAATCTGCTCACTGCTCACTGCAATCTCAAATGAAAATATTGCAAAATATTTTCTTTTGTGAGTATCGCTTCTCTGAAAAAATTTGAATTGAATGACTTGGTGTAAGAGCGTAGTCCAATAAATTGTTTGACTACAGAGTTAAACTAATCTCATTCACCACCTCATTGCACCTCATGCCTTAACAGATTTATTTAGTGCCACATTTGAAGTAAAACGATCGCTTATTTCATTGGAGTATAGCCACTTAGTTTAGTTGGAAAAGGATATTTTCAGACAAGGTTCTGTGAATAGAAAGTACGAAGGATGGAACATAAACTACCTGACAGATAGACTGTTATCCGAGCAATCTAAGCTCTAAGGTTAAGTTTAAGATAGTATACGACAGTCTGGAAAAGATAAGTCAGCTGTGTGGAGCTAGGTTCCAACCCAATATGTTAAATCTCGGTATTGTTCGAACCAATAAGCTTACATGGATGAAAGTTTCCACATTGCTGATGTTGCCAGAACCGTTCTATGTAGAGGAGACAGATGTTTAGAAAGTTAAACTCAAGACAAAGAGGGAGGAAATTGGCTTGAGGCAATGAAAACGTTTGCTGTGGAAATTACAAAAAAACAAAAAACAAAAAAACTAATTTGATTGATGCATCAGATAACCCAGGAATAACCGATCTTCTGAGCAGGCACTCTAGATTCAAAATTGATTTGTTTGGAATGAATTTCGTTTTGAAACCACAATGTAGATTCTATGATGATGAGAATAAATAATCGAAACATCTTCTTGAAACCTGTGAGTCCTTAAAGAGTCATTCTAGAAGGAAAAATCTAGGAGCATAACGATAACTGGGAAGAGAATTGTAATTGCTGACGATGAAGTCGTAGTCTAGTAAGTAATGTGCTGGCTTATTAGACGTGAGGCGATGATGGTTCAAACTCTAGGCCAAATATCTCCAGATACGTGGATATTGCCTAATGAAATAAAAAAAATCCAGTGACAAATTCCATTTGGATACCAAAATTGCAAAATATAATATTGGCATCCAATTTTTTCTTACTTGGAAAATGTAATATAGTCAAACGAATTAAATTACTTGACAGTATACAGCAAAAATTTGCTGAAATGCTAAAATGTTATAAAAAAACTTCATCGAAAATAGTTTCCAAGGCCAAACCAATTTGAACGTAATGGATTTAATATGATTAAATCAGGATTAAATATCCTTTCTAGTTTATACATGGTGGATTCTCTAATAGCTACTATAAAAATTGATAACTTTTGTGAAACATACATCAGAGCTATATAAAACGTCTTTACCAGTTTCACTTTGTATGTGTTGAGGTGTTGCAAACTTTCTTATTCTTTTGAATATTTTTTTTTTTTTTTTGAGTTACTCATGCTGTTTTATTTCCTTTGAATATGATTTATTTTTCATAAATTTCAAAAATGTTCACCTGTGATGATTGTGTTGCTACCACCATACAATGTTGCAACAAAAATGTCTTCCTTACAGCACAAACAACTTAATTTGTATGACTTTTTGATCCTCAAACATGACATCCTGCTGTTTGTCATGTACATACGTATGTGAACGATAATGCTGATGATGTTTTTTTTTTGATTTTTTTTTTCTTTGGCTACAGTCTGTAAATTTTCTATGTTGACGACAAATGAATTAATTTGCACAGACATGTTCCAAATATGTTGCTGCTTATAGCATCAGCAACACAAATAACAAATATTTAAACATTATTTTATATACGATATTTATTATATTTTTCTGTTTTTTTTTTCTTTTCTTTCTTTTGAAGGCTTTCAATATTTATTTTTTTACTATTGGAGTAGCACAAAGAAGCACAAAAAAGTATTAAAAAAAAAAACAATTTGAAGCAAATAAACTGACAATACTCGTACATGCTTGCTGGCAACACATAGCTACAGCATGCTTTCACTTCATGACTAGACTTAAGGATCTCTAGTATTTTTTATTTTAAAATGCGTATGAGGAATGACAAGATTGCGATTTACGATTTTCGATTGAAGTTGCTGCTTAACTAGCGTTTACCGTTGGTGTATACCGTTGCTGTTATAATGTTGCAAGTGATGTATACATGTTGCCAATATGATGAATAAGAGTATGAACAATTTTAAGCCTTATGTAATATGCATACATTAGATGAGTTCACTTTAATTCATAAGTTATTGGAATTGCTGAAAGTATAATTCCTTTGTAGCACGTGAATACCCTTAATAATGGCATTTTTTTTTTCTTTATTTTTCTTAACATGGTAAGCAACAAATAAACAAATCCATCCAAAAAGTATAACCACTTGATATTGTAAATGATTTTCATTTTCATGCAATAATTTGATCAAATTGTCATAATTTTTTTTCTTTTTTTTTTCTTTTCATTTTCTTGATTCATGATTTATTTGAGCTGGAGATTAGACAGACATGGCAGGCAACCAACAAGATGAATAGATTTTTTTACTCATTTTTTTTCATAAATTTCTTGTCTCTCTCTCTCTGTGTGGCATGTATTGCCAATAATTTGCGACCAACAAAAACAAATTTAAAGCCCAGAAAAAAAAAAAGAAAAAAAAATTAAAATAAAATTTTATTTAATAAAATGAGATAAAAATGCTAAACTAAGCGAATTGTATATAAAAAGCGAAAAAATTGCACTATTTTCACTAACCATGATTTAATGCCTATAAACTGCCAAAGAAGGAAATTTTAGTTTTTTTCCTACACACGCTTTTTGAATATTAAAGCAACAAGAATTACTGCAAATAAGTCAAACCGATTGTAATCGACGTTATAATAAAATAAAATTGAAATAATCAGATTTCGTTTTAAAAGTTATTGCGGATATTCATTAAGCGTTATTGTTTTAGATTAGAGATGGAAACCCTACTATCAATACCACATCACCTATCTGGCATGAGGTATATTAAGTAGTTTGGTTGCTGACTCCAGTTTGCGAAAGACAAACATCGAATTTAAGCACTATGAGTATAAGAACTAAGCCAGAGAATTATTAATCTTCAGTACCTCCATGGCTTTGTATCCTGTTTTTCAAGCGTAAGAAACCCGCCAGGACTATGCTATCATTTAGTCCATCTTCTGTTATCTAAGTCAAGCAATTTATTAAAAGTTCTGAAAATATAACATTACGAATAAATAGATATTGGTATAGTTTTCACACACTAATGCATACATAGTTGGTCATCACAACCCTTCAGTTTAAAGTAGATACCGAACGACAGTTGTTTGAGAAACATTTTCATGATATTTTTTTATTACTCTGAGGGTTTTTGCCAGATTGGTGCTGAGAGGAAGTCGCCAGAGAAATATTTTTTTTATTATTTTGGTTTGTTGGAGGTGTTTGATGTGGTGTTTGAACCGTACCCTCCTGTCTAATAAGTCAACATACTACTACTTGACTACAGCGGCTACATTTCACACTCTATTGCCAGTTTATTTATAAAAACACGTCGGCTAGCTGTCTTCAGATGCTTTAGAAGTCGACCTTCAGTTGTTTCAACACTTTGATGATATTTTTGCTAAAGTCTTTGAGAACAAAGCATGCTTCACGTTTCAGGAAAATATATTTGAATACGACATCATTGCAGTTTCCGTCTCTCCTTTATAATTTTATGAATATTATTCCGTTCCGTACGGTAAATACGGTACCTTATATCGAAGTAAGCATGCAATTCATCTCTGATTATTTCAGCACTAACTGTACACTTCACGATTCTAAGCCATGAAAACGATAAAAAAAAAGACAAAAAATGTTGAAGAAGCCACCGAAGATCGAATCGTCATCGTTTTCAATTTTTTTGGCCATTCTCCTTGGAATATGTAGAAAATATAGAGTAAACATCTCATACACATTGTAATTGAAACCAAATAACCGTCATTTGCATCACTATTTAGCTGACTGGGCTCATTAGAAAGTGGCCAAAGATGTGCATTTTTAATGAAGAATTGTATTTAAGGATGAAGTTGGATGCAGTTTATTGGCGAGTGAAGACAATCTCCAAACCATTAAGTAATTACCATTACCATTAGCAAGGTTTACATGCAGGGAGCATCACTACCGATCTAGTTTCTCACACCACTTATGTTGTGTGTGTTAATTTTACAAATGAGTAGAGAGACCTACAGTTTAAAGTCGACTCCGAACAACAGACTTTTGATAAACTTTTCACGGCAATTTTACTTACTTTCATAGATTTTGCCAGAAATCTGCTGAGAGTAATCCCCCGAAGAATAATTTTTTATATTTCGTTTTATTGGAGATCTCTGATCTAGGGTTTGAACAGTCAACACACTAACTACTAGACTATGGCGATTTTATCGGTCTTTTGATCAATACTGACTGAAATTTTTGTTATTAAAGCTCAAACACTAAACATCGTCTCATAATTCAATAAACCTTACTAAATAGTGTTGGTTATAACCAGATGGCCCAACTCACTTAACAAATTTTTTGTCAGTTGTGATGTTGTCTTATGTTAAGTCATTGGTTTATGCCGCCAAACAAATCTTGAAACATTAGAAGCCAACACGGCCAGATTTATTACAAGTAGTGAAACACTAATGCAGCCCCTGCGCTGACCAACTTCTTCGATGAGTTTGGTAGAAATTAGTCAGTGCAGGGACTGCACTTGCTTGTGGCATCACAATGGATCGCTATGCATGCTCAAATGAGCTGTTGGTATTAAAGCGACCACTCCAAACTAACATAACCTAATAAAACACTAAAATTATCGAAAGAATCGTATTCATATTCAAAAAAATTATGAAATCTTCCATCAGATTATAACAAACAAGACTGTCTATTTCGGTGAACCTCAGAATATTAAAAATTTATTTTTGGTGACACGTTCAGACCCTTCTTTTTGGAGATTTATTACTATTGGTGATAACATTTGCGATGGTCCGTTGGGTTCAATTGTTTCTTATAGTAGAAAACGCTTTGTTCTTATATTTGAGTTCCTACTGGAGCTCCTTCCTGTAGTATTATCTCCCACTCTTGCTAAACACACTGTTACAATATCACAGACGAGTGAATTTTTTTCTCTTGCATTCTCGAATACTTCAGAATTAGTGTAGTCTCTGTACCATAATAAAGTTGTTCTTTCTGTTATTTTCCACGGGATTCTGTCTAAATGCTTTCATTATATTCAGCTGGGGTCTGATATACCAGCCTGGCATAAAGAACGCTCCTAATTGTATTACTTTTGAGAGGACCTTTGTGGAAGGTACTAACTAAAATGAAGGTAGTGGCTGAAGTTTTTAATATTCCTGAGCGAAAAGCTGTTTTTAATAGTAAACTTAGCACACGCTGGCAAGTGACCCCTTGCAAGTTTCAGTTTCATCGTTAAATCGTTTAAGATTAACAGTCAAACGATCCTTTCATGGAATAAAAACCAAATCGGCTGTAAAATGGTATTGACCAACAGCAAAAAACATTTTATAAATGCTACGGTTTTAGTTTTAATAGCTTTTAAAATGTAGGGTATTGCAACCATTTTGCAATTTCGTACAACAAATGTTTTTCTTTTTGTTTTTTTATGTCTTCAGACACGTATGTACTCCAGTTTATAAATGCCCATTACAAGGTATCTCTGTACGTAATTTTTTATTTCAGTTTTTTCGTTTTTCTAATACAATTTTTAATCATTTGTTGAAATAACTTTAAAAAAATATTGCAATTTCGTTATTGTTTTGTGGTTTAATGTGCTTTAAAATATTGTGGCTTTAATTTTTAAGTATTTTTTTTTTGTTGTTGTCTTCCATTGCTAAACGTTCAATTTACTTTGAGTCGATTTATTTGGTCGATCGTTTTACGCGTAGACACATGGACGCCAAGAAACGATATTAAATGCAACAAAAAAAAAATTGTTTAAAAACAATAACAAACACTCATATTGAACACAATTAATTAAAATTAAAATATGCTTAAAGTCTGACAGTAATTTAATGCAGGTGTTTTAAAAGCAATTATTATTGCTGTTCAGATATTTTTTTTTTGATTTTTTTTTTTTTTGATTTTTATTTGTTTTGCTATTTTTTTTTTTCGTTTCAATAATTTTCTTGTTGAGTTCAAACAATCTCAGGCCTTAAATCAAATTTGTAATTTAAACGTTTCTTGTTTTTTTTTTTTTTCTTTACGAAAAACAAACAAAAATGCAACAACAAGCACACAAAAACTAAATTAAAAAATACAACAGTCTGGCAGATGAAAGAAGTCTTTATGAAATGCGCATATGATTTGAAGTTTTTAAATTCGTACACTTGGAGAAAATCTCATGATTTTAGGTATACAAGAACAGAAACTATATGCCAGCAATAGCCGGTTTTCATGAATGCGTCAAAAAGTCTGTGAGTTCTTTCACTGAAAGCAGGTTTCTTGGATGAAAAATCATTCAATTTTTCAACTGAGTCAGCTTTGCTTAACTCTGATCTGTTTGTTACATTCTTACGCCTTAAGTTGGACTGGAAATAGAAAATATGGCAAACCATATACTCTAAAATTGTTCACAATTATTTACTTTGTCGTTCAGTGAGTTCAAAGAATTTACCTGGAAAGACCACTGCTTGCTATTGAAACGCCTTGTTCGTAGAAATTTAATCCAGTGATTCAAAAGTAGTAGACACCCCACCAGAAGAGTCGATTCAGATATATAGGGCAAGCCTTTTTAAAGTTTTAAATTTAAAATATAATAACAATATAACACAAACGTTTTGAAAATTTGAAAATTTTATTTTTCATTTCATTCATATGGCTGCCGCAGCTGGCCTCGCAACGCCTCATTCAATTCGGTATCACGAATTTTGGCCTTCAAATTCTCAATTGTGTCTGGTTTCCCAGCATAACACTTGTAATTAACGACGCCCCACAGAAAATGCTCCAAAAATGTCAAATCGTAGCTTCTAAGCGGCCAATTGACATCACCATTTCGGTTATCAAACGTTTGAGCGATAAATCGAGATGTGTGGCAAGTTGCATCATCCTATTTAAACCAAACATGCTTCACATCAATACCATGAATCATCAATAGAAAAAATCGGTTACCATAGTTCCATTGACCATAATGGTTGCGCCGTCCTTATTTTCAAAGAAATATGGACCACTGATGCCTCAATCATCATCAATAGAAAAAATCGTTTACCATGGTTCCATTGACCGTAATGCTTGCGCCATCCTTATTTTCAAAGAAATATGGACCACTGATGCCTAGTCGCTCGTAATTGTTGCATTGGCAAATTTAAACCGATACATGGCCCACCCGATATCTTGGGATGACCGGGCAAACCCCTATCATTTATTCATCAGTAAAGAAATTTATCAACGTGCTTTACCAAAAGACTTTTGCATTTTTCCACCCATTTTTTTAAAGTTGCAGGCAAAAACTGGTCGGTATTTGAAAGCATAAAGTCCCAAATCTTTTTTGGTAAATGAATTTACGGACTTCTGAGAGAAATTCATTAAATTAAGACTTTAACAGTTCTAACTTTCATCTTTTCTCACATCACACTTGCATATATAGTTGCTCACTACAACCAACCCTTCAGTCAGGATTACGACTTGGCTTCTTAAATAAAATTACCCTGAAAAGTTTCTCAATACAAGTTTGACTTACAGATTAGATTTCACAAACCATATGGTAATAACGTGGTTATAATCAAATCTACAACTAAACAGTGTGTTTTCACTGTAGTAGTGGAATTAATTGGGAGAATAATATGTAAAAAAGGTGTAAAGAGTTCCATTGGCAGATGAAAACATATCTGGTATCTGGTTTTGAAATTCGTTTGAAATAATTTTGAAGTATCAATAGATGAAATTAGCAATACAGGTCAAAAGGGCATTTAATAGCAAACAACTACAAATTTTTAAGACTTCTTCCATTACATACATACATACATAATGTGTCACTCCAGACGTAACTTCTGACATCACTTATGCCGTGTGTGTTAATTTTATACATGATTGGGGGGCTACATATTAAAGTCAACTCTAAACGCCAGATTTTTTGGAGAAACTTTTCATGGCAATTTTATATACTCTCAGACTTTTTGCCAGAAATCTGTTGAGAAGAAGCCACCGAGGAAATATTTTTTCATATTTCATTTTGTTAGACTTGTCTGACCTAGGGTTTGAACCATGGCCTTACGTGTAATAAGCCAACTCACTACCTACTACTCTACGGCGACTACAACTACTTTGTCGTTCAGTGAGTTGAAATCAGAAACAATTTTTAAAGAACAATTGATGAAATTAGTGGAATAGGCCACCACAGGCACTTAATAGCAAACAACTACAAATTTATAAGACTTCTTCCATTACATGCATACATACATAATGTGTCATTACAACACTCCACACGTAACTTTTGACATTACTTATGCTGGATGTCTTAATTTTATACATGAGTGGCGGGGGCTACAGTTTAAAGTCGACTCCAAATGACAGATTTTTTGAAAAACTTTTCGCCAAGGAAATATTTTTTTATATTTCGTTTTCTTCGACTTGTCTGAACTAGGGTTTGAACCATGGACTTACATCTAATAAGCCAAAGCACTACCTACTACAGTACGGCGATTACAATGAATTCAAATCAGAAACAATTTTTAAAGATCAATTGATAAAATTAGTGAAATACTACAAATTTGTAAGACTTCTTCCATAGATGTGTGGTAAAACAGCGTAAATCGATTGAAAAAAAACTACTAACAGAGGCACTACTGGTGAAACGTTCATATACTGTAATTCTCTTCGACATGTAAAGAATTATCAATTTAGAGCCTATAAGATTTTCAATCTTCTTTTCTATCATAATCTTCCTTTTTCTATCATAATTCAAATTATAATGATTTCTTAAAGTGCATAGCTGTGTGTTAATTTTTCTTTTAATTTTGAGATTTATTTTCAAATTCAAATGAAATTTAATAACCGAAAACTTTTTAGTCACAGCCCAAACAGTATCTCATATTACCGAAAATGTTTAAAAATTTATTTAAAAAATAAAAAGAAAAAAATCATTTCGTTTTTCCAAACCTTTTAATACTTCATGCTGTTGGGGATTGATTTTTTTGCGCCAAACACTTTTGAGCATATAGGCTCGCTGGCATAGGAAATATTCGATTTTTTTTCTACCCTAAAGCAGTATTTTCTTTTTGTTTGTATTTCTTACTGAGGCAGATACAAAATCTAACTGTTATTTTTGCTTAAGAGTTCATTCAGTGCATGTCCATGTGTATTGATAACTGTATGGACTGGCTATGTGGCGTATTGTTGCTAGTGGTGGATTTAAGTTAAAATCCACAAAACACAAATCCAGCACAGGTAGCGGCTGGTAACGACACTAATAATGTTTTAAAGGCTGAGGCAATGGTGGTTTGAATTTTTATTGCCAGTATTTGTTTTCAATTTCATCTTTTTCGCTTGTTTTAGTGTGTGCACCTGCATCTTATAGATTTTTTTTTTAATATTTTTGTTTTTGTTTTTGTTTTATTTTTTGTAGCAATTTTTTGTTCGTGTCGTTTAGTGTTGTTCATATGAAACCGAACACGCGCATAAAGAGGCGTTTTTATACTCTGCTGTTGAAATGTTTCTGTTTACGAGAGCAATGCAAAGTTCGTTGGTTGTTGGCAAAACTAAGGCAGTAGCCGTTAAGTTATTTGCTTCTTTGTTTGTTTGTTGGTTTCTGCAGTTCAGTTATGAAAAAGGAAGTCAGCTTGAAATATAGTTTCGGAATAATTTTTTTTTTTTATTTCTTCTTGAGATTTTTTTTTTTGGTTATTTCTTCTGTGTTCTCCATTTTTTCTGTGTGATTAACAACTTAAATACCATAATACAAGATTAAGCAGCCTTAGGCTGGATATCAAAGAAGAGGAAGTTTGTGAAGTAAAACAAGATTTAAGGCCATAAAAATATTATTTAACGAAATCCTATGAAATTCATTGAAATCCAATGAATTAAATTCAGAAAATTTTCTTTCTGCTTAAAAATAATTGTCACTTTCGATTTCTTTAAATCAGCTTTAGTTGCCATGTCTGATGATGCCTTAAACCTAATGTTTAATTAAACAATGTTTAAGTAAATGCTATTAAGTATCATTTTTAACACCGTTTTTTATTTTAATTTCAGTTTTATTATGTTAAATTGATTGTCAATATTTTATTGATTGTCAGAATCATTAAGAAATTTGTTGCATTTAAAAGCAAATTAAATATCATGTTACTTAAAAGCCGTGGGTGATTATTGCACTACTAATCTAAACAGCCATTCATTATAATAGAAAAACATGATTCTGACAGTGAAAAAAGACTATGTTTTTATAGTAAAATTTATAACATTTTACTGTCAGCTACTATCCATTATAACGATTTTAGCAAATGACAATGCAACTGACTTTCTGTGTTCTTAGAATTCATAGGTTTTCTTCTACGTTGTTACAATGAGTAATGCAGGTTATAAAAAGAATTGAAGATAAACTCGATCTAATATGACTACCAAAGACTTTTATTATACTTTTTCTATACATCTATACATTTCCCATGTTTAATTAGTTATGACGAGTTCCCATCGACTGCAGAAACAACTATTACCATTAGCATACTTAACAGAATTTCACCACGATGTTATGAATCGGATTTGCAGTCACCATATTCTAGTAAGTAGTGTGTTGGCTTATTAAAAGTGGCTCCACAATTTAAACCTCAGATCATACAATTCCGCCGAAAAACAAAATATGAAAAGCTATTTTTTCGGGTATGCCTAGTTCACCTTATGTGGTCTAATTCTACCACTTTTTTCGAAAAGTACTTGAAATATAATATTTCGAAGAGATATTTGAATTGTTTTCACACTGTATTACCAGTTTATTTATTTACTAAAACGTTTTTACCAACTGTCTTCAGTTTCTCTAGAGGACGACCTTCACCGGTCAACGCTGTTGGTTAACATATTCTCTAAAATCTTTAGGATCAGAATCTGCATCAAGTACCTGGAAAATATATCTGAAAACGACATCACTATTGGCCATAATAATAGTTGCAGTACACTTGTAAGTAGTGTGTTAGCATAGTAGACATGATTTCACTCTTCAAACTGCAGGGCAGACTATCCACCAAAAAACAAAGTATCAACAAAATTTTTCTTCGACTACTTCAATCTCAGCAAATTTCTAGGTATTGGGTTGGCTTATTAGACGAAAGGCCACGGTTCAAATCCCCAGTCAGACATCAAACCCGAAATATGAAAAAAAATTTCCTCGGTTACTTCATCTCAGTAAATTTGAGGCAAAAACTCTGAGAGTAAATAAAAAATTGAAATGAAAAGTTTCTCAAACATCTGTCATTCGGTGTCTTCTTTAATTCTTCTTTATCCCGTCGCTAATGGATAAAATTAATGCACACAAAATGAGTGGTATGAGAAGCTAGGTTGTAGTCTTGACTAAAGGGTAGTAATGATCAATGTATGCATGTAGGTTTGTATTGTATTTATTTTTGTTCTCTCTGAATCGCCTGCAATAAACTTCTTACTTCTATTAAAAGTGGTCACTATCTTTATAAGGTCGGCATTTCACAGATTTTGAAACTAGAAGTCTTAGAACAGTTGGAATTCTTAAAGTACAGAATTTCAGAACTATAGCCTCTCTCATTATTAGTGGAGGTCCATTGACGTGAACTGAATTAATTAGAATAACAACATGCTCATTACCTGATGTCAATTTCCGATACCTTAACTTGTTATTCATGAAAACACCTAGTATCCATAAGGATCATAGATATTTCAGATTTTAAACATGGAAAGATTAATCAAGCGAATGATTGATTCTTCTTATTTAATTAAATTCTTAATTGTTAAAGCTACAAACGTATGAATAAGAAGACAGATTTTATTTAAACTGAATATGCTAACATCAATGCTTTTAACAATTCCTAACACGATTAATATTCAAACTACAATCCTAAAAAAAACCTCCAAAATAATTATGGTACAGATGGCATCACGGTAGAACTTGCCAAAGAAGAAACTTTAAGTTACAGTTCACTTGACGAATAAATTAAAGAACGTAACAACCATTCTAATCAATAATGCATGTGGAATCATGGGTAACTTCCTATGTCTACGACAGTAGATTAGAGTATGTTATCATGATTGCCATAATCCTTATAATCTCAGCCCTGATCTGATTACTTCTGATCTCCATAGAAAAGAACTACTTTAGAACTGCTGCTCTCTTAAAGTTATTAAGAGCAAATGCCGCCTTAGTGGTCCAGGACTATGTATTCATGTTATGGTTTAATTTGCTGTTGTGATGTGTGAAATGTGATTCCCAGATAAATGGCGTTATTTGAGAAAATGAAAATCTAGTTATATAGGGTGGGCCATATACTGGTTTAAACTAGAACCATCAGTTAATTCGAGTCTGGAAATACTTAGAATCCCGTCACAAAATTCAGTATATTATCTCCATTGAACATAATGAATTGATTTATGCTTCGATTTCGCTTCGCCAGATGCTGCACGATGATGTCGATTTTCCCACAAAAAAAAAATGTTTTCGAATGAAGTTCATTTTCATCCTGGTGGGTACGTTAATAAGCAAAATTGTCGTATTTAGGGCTTAGAAAAGACACACGTGGCCTTACAGAAGTCAATGCAGATATTACGAGTGACTGTTTGGTGCAGCTTGTGGGGTGGAGGCATCATTGGGCCATATTTCTTACAGAATTAAGACATCGTAACCATTACGGGCAATGGAGACCCTTATAGCACCATGATAACCGATTTTTTGTACCCACTCTTCATGGTATTGATTTGAGCAATGTGTGGTTTGAAGAGGATGGTGCAACTTACCACACATCTTATACCACAATCAATTTATTGCGTCTGATGGCTGATTTGACACCGTTAGAGTATTTTCTGTGGGACGCCATTAAAGAAAAGTGTTATGCCGACTAATCAAAGACAATTGAACATTTGAAGCCCAACATTCATAGTGTCATTGCCGTGATACGACCCCATACACTCGACAAAGTGCATGAAAAGTGTTCCGATCGAACGAGGTCCGCTGAGGCCAGCCAAGGCAGCCATATGAATAAAATAATATTCAATTTCTAACCAAAACAATTGTACTTCACGACAACAACAAAAATAAATTTCCCAAAATTTTAAACAATGGTTCAAAGCAGACCAGATCCTTCACCAAGTGGAATCTAACAAAATGTGCAGTGCTACAAATATAAGTTAAGTAATGTTTTGGGCTACTGTTTAATGCACATTTTCAAGAGAATAAATATTCATGTATGTTGTTGATAAATTTTAAAGTCATATCTATAGCGGCAGTCATTTACAGGTATCTTTACAATAGAACACCTGCATATTAAGCTTATTAATTAAAAAATTATATCCCGATGGCAGCAGTATCATCATAAAAAATTTTAATAACCAAAATATCAATTTAATGAGGAAAAGTTCAACGATAAGTTCATGAATCTATAGATTGTGGTAATAAAATATCCATAAATTACATGCATCTTTGCATGCCTACACTACACACACGCACACACACATACATATACGAACATAATCTATAATTTAACTAAATAAGCTTTAAACGATATTCTTGAAACGATAAACTGAGAAAACTATAATGAGCTGTTAGAATGTTCATTATTGGAGATATTATTGCCCTAAAGCTGTAATAAAAGAAAGATTGGTCAGAAATTACCATAATAAGTTACAACGAATGAATGAAGGCCTGGTAAATATATGTATGCGGATATATGTAGTACGAGAATTAGAATTAAAAAATCAATAAAAAGATCTTCTTCGGTTTTTTTTTTCGTAATGATGATGGGTTTTGAGAGATTTAAACAACGAACACTCAAGGAAATTGTGCTTACAGTCAAGGCTAATCAAAAATCCTTTTTAGAATTTTGTTTTAAACATGAAATCTATTGCAAATTCTAATGGAGAATTTTAAAGCTTTTACTGTGTTCTAATCTTTTACTTGAATAAAGTTTGTTTTCTAAGTCTTTTGTTTACATGAAAATATGCAGCTCTTGTCTTAGATTTAAAACAACCTCTAGCATTTAGCATTTGTGCACACATTTGCAACATTGTTTAGACATCTACGACTTGGACTTCGACTATTTTTTTTTTTTTTGTTTTTGTGTTGTTGAAAGCCAACAAATATATTTCGTTACACAAGTAATGCATTAGCTTGCTCGCTTGTAAGTAACTTATAAAAGATAAAATGCTTAAAAATAAATAAATTTTGTTTTTTTAAATTGTTGCTGTGTGTAGTAATTACAAACTATGCATGGAGTTCTAAGCATTATTATTTCATTCGAGAGATTTTTGAAAAGTTACGCTATTGAACGCCCTAATAGCAACACGTTTTGAGAACATAAAAATCAAGCAGACGGGATAACTCCCCCTGCAATCAGAAATTGAAAACATTTCGTATGAATATTGCATTTCATAGTTTGCGATATTCGTGCAACTATTTATATGTGTTACCATTGCAACATGCTGTTTGTATACTAGACGACTACCACAAACTTTATATTGTTTATCCTCAACACTATCATCATCTTGTTTTGGGGCCCAGTAATTCTGCCTTCTTATTAAAATATGCTCCCCCCCCCTTTGTTGGGACATCACCATCATCATCATCATCACCATCATCATAGTCATCCTCATCATTATAAAAATGTTGCAAGTATGTATTGTATGGCACAGTGTTGTGTTGTGTACAGTGTTCGTTATACTCTCTTACTCATCTGCTTACATGTTTCATGTTTAATCATTTA
This sequence comes from Sarcophaga bullata, assembly GCA_005959815.1. Taxonomy (NCBI): domain Eukaryota; kingdom Metazoa; phylum Arthropoda; class Insecta; order Diptera; family Sarcophagidae; genus Sarcophaga; species Sarcophaga bullata. Next base: position 117,938 of record QOCX01000029.1, on the reverse strand, counting down.
CAAGATCAGCACACATGTAAGCACTTTTCGTGTAGATTGCTTAAGTTACCATCAACCATTCCTCTTACTTATGCTATTCCCACCACCCCCCTCCCCCGACAACTCCTTTATAAGCCCCAGCATATATTGCGATTTGCGTTTTTCTCCAATCCCGTTGCGTTTTCCGTACTGTGTGCGGATTATTTTTAATGCTTGTAAAACGTCAACTGCATGTTTAAGATGGGGTGTAACATGTATGCGGATATTCAACTGGAGACTGCAACAAAAAAAAAAAAAATACGTAGAAATGCGATCAACGGAAAACATTTATTTTGTCGTTCTTTTTTCCTTCGAAAGTGAAATAATTTATTTTCGCGTTTGGCTTTGTATGTGGTAACGTATTAGACTTTCTAAAAATCTAGTTGAGAACTTTTTTTAGAAAAAAATTCTTAATTTTTTGTTTCGATAGATATCGATCCAGATAAATTGGAAAATATTTAACGGTGTTTAGATAAGATTTGATAAATGTGAGACAATTAAAAGTTTTTATCAAGTGAAACTTAATAGAAAATAAAAAAAGGAAATTTTTTAAAATATATTGCGTATGAGAAGTTGTAATCAGAGAATATTGAGTAACAATATAATCTGAAACAAAAAAATTTTGAAAAATATTTTACAGTTAATTTTATCATTGTATGAAAGAAGTTCCATAACCAAGATAAATCAGGTAATAAAGCCTAATTTAAGAAATTTCTTAAAGAAAATTTTCACAATATTTTTTTTTTTAATTAAAATTTCAGTTTTATCATGTTAAATTGATTGTCAATATTATACATATTGATTGTCAGAATCCATAAGAAATTTGTTTCATTTAAAAGCAAATTGAATATCATGTTACTTAAATGCCGTGGGTGATTATTACACTACTTATCCACCAAACAGCCATTCATTATAATAGAAAAACATGATTCTAACAGTGAAAAAAGACTATGTTTTTATAGCAAAATTTATAACATTTTACTGTCACTTACTATCCATTATGACGATTTTAGCAAATAACAATGCAACTGAATTTCTGTGTTGTTAGAATTCATAGGTTTTTTTTTAAGTTGTTGCAATGAGTGATGCAGGTTATAAAAAGAATTAAAGATATCCTCGACTAATACGACTACCAAAGACTTTTATTATACTTTTTCTATACATCTATACATCTCCCATGTTTAATTAGTTATGACGAGTTACCACCGACTGCAGCAACACCTATTACCATTAGCATACTAAGCCGAATTTCACCACGATGTTATGAATCGGATTTGCAGTCGCCATAGTCTAGTAAGAAGTGTGTTGACTTATTAGAAGTGGCTCCACATTTAAAATCATGGGTCAGACATTTGCGCCGAAAAACAAAATATGAAAAGCTATTTTTTCGGGTATGCCTAGTTCACCTTCAATGGTCTAAATCTACCACTTTTTTCGAAAAGTACTTGAAATATAATATTTCGAAGAGAGATTTCAATTGTTTTCACACTCTATTACCAGTTTATTTATTTACTAAAACGTTTTTACCAACTGTCTTCAGTTTCTCTAGAAGTCGACATTCAGTGGTTACCGCGGTTTGTTAACAATTTCTCTAAAATCTTTAGGATCAGAATCTGCTTCAAGTTCCTGGAAAATATATCTGAATACGACATCACTATGGGCCATAATAATCCTTGCAGTCTACTTGTAGGTAGTGTGTTAGCTTAGTAGACATGATTCCACTCTTCAAACTACAGTGCTACCAAAAAAAAAAGAATCAAAAAAATTTTTCTTTGGCTATAAATTCAGTAGATTCTGGCAAAAACTCTGAGAGTAAATAAAAAATTGAAATGAAAAGGTTCTCAGAAAAATCTGTCAATCGAAATCGGCTTTAAACCGCAGTGTACATGCGCTCTTTGCTCTTTTTTACCATCCTTACTGATCATTTTTGCCTTTATCACATGTTGCGAAACCGTTTTTATTCTAAAACAAAAATTACAACAACAGTACTACAAAGTACATGTTATCATATGCCAGTTAATATATTCTCCAACAGTTTATCCATTGCGACTCTGAAACAGATTTGTTGAACCATAATTCATCTTTAACTAGCCGAGCCGATAAGAAACAATTTGAGTCAAACATTAGATTATCATACTTTATGAGTATGATAATGGACCAACTTATTTATTTATTTCATAATGCTCGTTACTTACTGGTTAATAAATTAAAATTCATAAATTACTTCATAGTTCCGTTACTATACATTAAAAGTCATTGAATTATGCGGCATAATTATTAATTAATTGAACAAAATTTAATCATCATTAAGGCTTTATTATGATTTTAATTAAAACAGCATAACAAATATTTTATTTATGATATTTCAACTGTCTGAACAAAAGAATTCCATTGATTAATGACACCACAATGATAAACAAATGAAATGCCATGAAATAATAATCAAATAAGAGAATATCATTGAATGCATTTCAATTAATTACAAAAAAAAAAAAAAAATAAATAAATAAATAAAAAATAAAAAATGTTGCGTATTTTTTTATTTGTATACAAAGAGAACAGACCAACCAGTAAGACTACCTCCATAACATTTTTAAAAACACCTACCACAGCACCTGACTTTTTTTACCAGACTGTTTAAATGGCTCTGTAGCTACGGAATCTATGGCTTAAACCAGTTGTTGATTTTTTTCAATTAGAATTTAAGCAAAAAAAAACTTTTTGATTTGAATGCAAAACAAAATCCTAGATTTGGTTTGATTTTTGTTTTTTTCTTTTTTTGCTACAATTTTATTAAATTGCTTTCGATTGCTATGCAAAGTGAATTTTAAAAGCTTTTTTTTCTGATTTAAAAAAAATCGGGTAAATTGTGACAGAAAGTAAAAATATTTCTTTTTTTTTTTTTTACTTTGTATGCATTAATGAAAGCGAAAAAAAATAATAATAATAAATAAAACCAACAACAATAAATAAATAAAAAATTTTTGCATTATCATTGCAACCACCCAGGTTTATGGTTGCTAGTGCTGGTCGACTGAATGTCTGACTGATTGCATGATTAATAGGAGATTTTTTTTTAGCTTTTGCTTTACTTGGCATTAGCACGTACTACAGAGATGCGTCTAAGCGTTTGAACAAAGTCACAAAGTTTAATTACTGACTACATATCCTGCAATAAAAGAAACAATTAAGATGCACACATACATAATTGGCCATTACAACCCTTCAGTCAGGATTACAATGTAGCTTCTCACACCACCTATGTTGTGTGTGTTAATTTTATACATTAGTGACGGGACCTACAGTTTAAAGTCGACTCCGAACGACAGATTTTTTGAGATACTTTTCATTGCAATTTTATTTACTCTCAGAGTTTCTGCCAGAAATCTGCTGAGAAGAAGTCGCCGAAGAAATAATTTTTTTTTTTATGTTTGACTGAGAATTCGAACCCTGGTCTTTCGTCCAATAAGCCCAAACACTTAAACTTTCTAAAAATCCGTTGATCTAGTCCCCTAAGTGTCTACGGCCTTCTATAGACAGTGTTAGAACAGGTTGGCTATTGGGCTTAGATAAGGCTAGCTTAAGGTTGGTTACTGGTTTTATTACGGGGCACTGCGAGATCAGGTCTGGTCACTGACAAGCATCTGGAATAGATCCCAGGTGGATTATTGCAGGGGATACTGCGATGAGGAGGAGTTGGAAACTGTCGAACATCTCCTCTGTCCAGCCTTTAGTAGATAGAGGTTGAAGACTCTTGTCAAGGGCTTGTTTGAAGGTTTGAATATTGTGTCGAGAGCCGACATCAAGGCTCTTCATAGATTCATTATTAGGTTCAGCTGGCTGAGAGGTGCTAGGACTTCATTAGTGTAGTCGAGCTTCGCCTTCTGTGTTTTCTGTTTGTTGTACTGTGTAGTTCCTCCGCTTCCTAGTGATGGGTTGTAATGGCCAATTATGTATGTAAAAAAGTTGACATCTTATAATACGATTGTCAATGCTCACGTTAGATAATAGATACTTTTTTTTCTCTTATTAATTATATTAAAAAACATAAGAGTATGTGTCAACAATAGCTTTTCAATTGTTAACAGCATGTCCAACTGACAGATACTTCAAATTAAAGTTTTTTCTCTGATTCAAATAAAAAATCAAAAAAAAAAAAAATGGAACAACCTGTGTGCCCCAAACAACTTAAAGATTATCATCATTTTCTATTTACTTTTTATTTGTCATTATTGCTTGCTCTACTTTCATTTATTGTTTTTGTTTCTTTTTTTTTTTTTAATTATTATTATACGATATAATTAATTAAACAAAGAAATGATTTATTATTGAATAGCCCGCCTGTCTGCTTGATTAAATCGATTATAAACACACACACACACACACACACACACACAAAAACGCAACATTTTAGAAAGAGCGATACAAAAACTAAAATCAATCGAGTTACATTTCATTGGGTTAATTTGCAGAGAGTTACATTTAATATTGATTTCTTCTATTCATTATTGATTATTTAATTTAGGAGAGAAAAAACTTTTAAATGACTTGACAGAAAACTAGTTTTTCTTTGAGCCGATTTAATAGATTTTTCTTCTTTTTCTGTCGTTTCTTAATGCCATCGTAATAAAATTATGTCAACATACATATACGAGAGTATTGAACGTTATGAGCCAATTTAGTAACAACGCATGATTAAAGTTTTAGTAAGTGGCTGCAGTTAGAGGTAATTTACAATCAAAGCGATGGGCGACAGACGACTAATTATTTCCAACTTAAAAAAGTGTTTTAATACATACAAAAAAGAATCAATAACTATCATCACCAATGCTCCTATCAGCCTGGTATTAACCTGGTATTAGATAACGACTAACCTCGGCTCCGGCTCATCCTTCTGGAAGTCTTACTTTTTAATTGGCCATTAGCAACCGCTTGAACGAAATTCGGTCTGCCTTAACCTAACCGTGCGCGTTTTAACCAATTTGTTACACTAACCGATGGACTGCTTCGATTTGGTAATTCCAACGCAAATCAGGTCGTCCATAAAATATCCGTCTCGGCGGAGCATCCTGCTCCATACGAACGATATGGCCGAGCTTCAGTAGTCGCTGGATGTTAATACGCTGCACAACGTCCACGTTGTTGAGGAGATCATACAGCTCACTGTTTGATCGGATGCAGAAATCAATGCCAACTCTTACATGTGACTTTTCTCTCGAATGCTCTCAAGACCTTTGCTTCGGTGCTTCATAATATTCATGCTTCTGTGCCATAAAAAAGGAGGAGGAGGAGCATGGGCGACCTGTATAGTATTAGTATTGTTATGTTGAGTCCATAGTAGCACCTGTTGATCTGCAGACTGACATCATTTTTGGCCGTAACGGCGGAGCCATGATAAACAAATAGGGCAATAATAGTTACATACATACACACATAATTGGCCATTACAACCCTTTAGTCAGAGTTACGACCTACCTTCTCACACCACTTATGTTGTGTGTGTTAATTTTATACATGAGTGGCGGGATCTACAGTTTAAAGTCGACTCCGGACGACAGATTTTTGAGAAACTTTTCATGGCAACTTTTTCTGCCAGAAACTGTTGAGAGGAAGTCGCCTAAGAAATGTTTTTCATATTTCGTTTTTGATGTCTGAACGGGGATTTGAACCGTGGCTTTTTATCTAATAAGCAAACACACTACCTACTAGACTACGGCAACTTCAAAAGTCGTTATCGTTCTTAATACGGATTCAATATGCCGCTTGTCCCTACTTGTCCAGGTCCATATACTTCGTTTTGTCCTCCTTTACTGCCAGACCCATCTTAATAGACCTCCGTTCAATGGCGCTAAATACAACATTAACATCTAGCTTGGTACTCTCTATGATGAACACTTTTTTGGAAAATACTGCTTTTACGATACTCTCCCGTCTTCCTTCGAACACTCTCCATGATGAAGTTGAAGAGGACGCATGATAATGGATCGTTTTGTATAAAACTGTGCACATTATCAAAAGGTTCGGTGAAGCTCATTCCTACCCTGGCGGAGCAACAGTTGCTTAACGTCATTCTGCATAACCTTATCAGCTCGGACATTGCGGCAAAACACGATTCCGTATGGGCCTATCGAAGGCTGGCTTATAGTCTACAAAAAAAAAAAAGTGTGTGAAAACTTGTTTTCGTGGGCGTCTTTCCAGAACTGACATAGGCGTGAAGATCCAATCGGTGTTTTGACGATTGCCTTCAGTCGTAATTTACATGCGATAATGAGGAAGCTTATATCCTCGTAAACGATATAAGAGTCTCACTTACTCAAGACAGGACAGAGGACACTGAGGCTTCAATCGTTAGGCCTTATTTCATTTATCCAGATTTTGTAAATATCCACCATTCATCTCATCCCATACGTATTTGCTTTTGCAAGCAAAGACTGAAGTCTGCTTAATTCCAGTAAATCATAAGATCATAAGCCAGCGAACTGTACCGGGTTTTAGCCAGTTTTTCTTATAGTACCCACCACCTTTTTTCTAAATGTCTTCAAAAATCAACAAGAGATCGTTAAAAATGGGAAAAATGGCAACATTTTTCCATACAAACCAACTCAAAGATTGATAATAAACTAATGAACATTTGTCATGTTGACACACTTGCTGATTGTAAAAACGTTTGTGGCAAATCAACAATTTCGAAAATTTCAATTTAAAACCAGTAATTAACTTGTGCGACACACAAAGCTAAAAACAACAACAAAAAAACAAACGAATGAAAACTCTAATGAAATACTTATTAAATAATAAACATACATACATACATACATACATATATACATACATACTTGCATTATTGACTCACAACACTTACAAGCAGTGAAAGACCTTATGACACGAAGTTTTATTACGAAGTTTATTACGTTACGTTTACGAAGTTTTATTACGTTTTTAAGAGTCGTAAAGTCATAATTATTTGCAATTAAATGCGAGTGTCTAAAACAAAAGACTAAAGACACGAACTTTTTTCTAAATTGCATTGAAATAAAGGGTGGACCATTTATCGGTTTAAATTTGAAACATCGATAATTTCGAATTTGGCAATACTTTTGTCATTCTATTCTGTCACAAAAATCAGTATATTGTCTCCACTGAATGTAATGAATCGACCTACACTAAATGAATCGATTTACTCTTAAGCACCACTTGCGTCAACGACAAACTGCACGATGATGTCGAGTTTGTCAAGAAAAAATCATCTTTTCGAATGGAGCGCATTTTCATTTTTGTGGGTACGTTAATAAGCAAGATTGCCGTATTTGGGCCTTAGAAAACTCAGACGTCGTCCTACAGAAGATAATGCACCCATTACGTGTGACTGTTTGGTTCCGTTTTTTGGAGCGGAGACATTATTGGCCCACATTTCTTTGAAAGTGAGGTCGGCGCAACCATTATAAGCCATTTTTTTCTCCACGCACTTCATGGTATTGATGTAAACGTTGTTTGGTTTCAACAGGATGGTGCAACTTGCCACACATCGCAAGCTACAATCAATTTATTATTTAATGGTCATGTCAATAGGCCACCAAGAAGCTGTGATTTGGCACCGTTGTATTATTTTTTGTGAGTTATGGCAGGGGCAATTGACATTCCTGATGCCATTGCCGAGGTACGATCCTAGCCGCAATATAAAGTTACAAGAAGTTAAAGAAAATACTTTGCCAAAAACCTCCTTGCTACACAATTCTGTTCACCTGGTACCACACACCAAATTTTTGAGATGAAATTTGCGTAAACATCTTTTGTTGTGAATGTGTGTGTGCCCAACCAGATGAATGATGTTTGGCAAATAATTTTCTTTAACTTCTTATAACTTTGTAAGTAGAGCATCAATATTCATAAATTTGGTATCAAATGAAAGCTAAGAGCCCGGACTTTTATTTTCTTATATAATTTGTCACGTCTAGTCTTCATTTTCTTCAATACATTTAACATATCTAAACATAATTCAGTGTGCGTGGCACTACTGGGCGTTAGGAGGAAATGTAAGTCTAGGTCCTTAGCTTTCGTTTGATACTAAAGTTATGAAAATTGATGCTAAATAGGCAAAGTTATAAGAGTTTACATTTTATTTGCCCATATATCCTAAAGTGGGAGTGGCAAAAATTGTGCTCGGAAAAGTGCTCGAAAATTGGTTCAATCGAATGAGGCACTGTGATACCATGTGCGACAGCCATATGAGTTAAAAATATTCTATTTCTAACGAGAACAATTGTACTCCACAAAAACAAAATAAATTTGGCAACTTTTTGGACCGTTTTTGTTTTATTGGAGTTTTAAATTTAAACTTTTAAATCACCCACCCTTTATATTGGGATACTAAGACTTTTACTGACCACTGTATACACCCTCATTCATACTAAATTTCATTTCTGTAAGCCACTAATTAGTACATTTGATAACCACAATATATTCGTCTTTAATCTTTAACTCCTATATTGCTACCGCTTTAACACCCACCTCTTTCCTACCAACTACACCTTCAACATTAAAGAGGTCACGGTCTGAAAAGACGATTTGATTTTGATTCATTTCATTACCATTTAAGGATAACACGTTTGTTAAAAATAACCCGTTTATCATCATTATCATCAGCATAAAACAATAGGCCACCCTCCTTAAACTTGCAAATGTAACGCATAATATATGACCATTGTTACAGATCACATACTGAGATTTTTACGAATTGATAATGCAACAGCTTTTAAAACAACAACAAGAACAAAACAACAAAACCGAATCTCAAACTTGGTTTGCAAAGCAATGTGGTAAGAACAGATCCTTTTTGTCAACTGACAAAATGACTGACAATGCATGAGAAACATGCAACTGAACAAAACGGAGGAGAAGGCCGATAAGGGCTTCTCTTAAATTACGAAATCCGTCATCATTATTGTTGTTGTTATTGTTGTTGTTGTTGTTGTCGTTGTCATTGTCGTTGCCGTTGTATGTAAAGCAACATTTGATGATTGATGTTCAAAAATTATACCTTTAAGCTGTAAAATCGTCACTCACAGCAATATTTCTTCCCTGCTTCTCGTTTCATTCTGTGTCGTTCTTTTGTTCTTTGGACAATTTTTACGCCATTCGGTTAAGTTGTAATTGTAATGATCATTATCTCTTAATGATTATGTTGTTTTGTTTGGGTTTCGGTTTTTAGTACCTTAGCCAAGTCATGATTTAAACAATTATTTTAGTTTTAGACTGTGTATGTGTGTGTGTGTGTGTCTTTTTACAAACAAACAAAAAAAAAAAGAAGCCCAAAAAAAATTTTTATTTTTCGACAAAATTTTTGCATCATGATCAGTAGAAGAATGATGATGATGATTTGTTTTGTTGTCGTAAGTTTTCATAGTGAAAAATGGGTTGTGGTTGCGGTTGTGGTTGTTGTTGTTGTTCGTGGCTGTGGTGTCGCCATCACCTTAAAGTTTAGTTACCATGTCTTGCCTATACATACTATGGTCATATCATACGTCCATCTCTGTAGGTATTCATTCACTCATTCATTCATCTTTCGTTCAACATACAAACAGAAACATACACACATACAAACATAAATTCGCAGTGCAAATGCTAAAAAAATTAAAAAATTTAAAAAAAAAAT